>CALQYR020007486.1:814143-952692 GCA_943334845.2 Auanema sp. JU1783 | reverse complement strand
AGGAGTGAGGATTGTGGATTTTCCTTTGCCTCCAGCCAAGTTGGTCAACAACTTGTTCAGTCTGCCGACCATCTTACTGGAATCCTTGATGAGCCTGTGGCTACAAGCAATCTCGGAAACCTCAAAAGTTCCCCGAGTGTTCGTCATTGATCTTTAAGATGTTGTGAAGAGAGGCATTCTTTCTGCTTGCCTAAACAGCGACCTTGGGTATTTGAAGAAGTAGGTCTGACAAGATTACCTCAGTAGCTCGGATCACATTAAGAAGTTCAGGTGGCCTTAGTTCTCCACATTTACTCTTCTCGGAAGTAACAGAAACGTTGGAGATTAATTATTGAACCAAAAGCCAGGATATCCGCTGAAGAAAAGAGTGAAGACGAGAAAACAAAATTCTGATTCCGAGACATTCAATTCCAGTAGAGTCAAGTACAAGGTAAATAGCCTCCTGGATTTCAAGTTAATTCGGAGATTAAAAATTTTTATTTTCAGTTTATATTGGACTTGAAAGGAATGTTAATCGGACCTTTATGTCGTCCATTTTTAATAAATCGCACCTGAATAGTAATGATATCATTTTTAAGCGAAGCAAAACTGCTATTTGAGGATCAAAATATCTTCTAATTAGAGTATAAAACAGAAGATTAAAATACTAAAATATAAAAAATGGAAAAAGTGACTTTCAACCTTTCTTAGGCGAATGTTGTTCTAAATTATCCAAAAGAGGTAAGAAGTTCCTAGAGAAATCAACACTGTTCTGGTTCATCATTTCTGTGACAGTCACATGGAAGAGTGCAGAGCTCTGGAAAGGAATTGAGTTTATCCTCTCCTCTGATAGATAACAAATGTACTTGGAGAGATTCAGAGACTCCTAAAGACATCTGACTCGTCGTCTTCGATGGCGTTACGGACACATCTCCACCAAATAGATCATATTCCGAGGGATTATGATATCTAGACAGTGTTGAGATATTTGAAGCATATTTCGATGAAACAGACTCTTTATGCTTATCATCCAATGTAGAGAAACGACTAGGTGACATGGACATATCTCCGAAAAGCTCGGTTTCCTTCCTTCGTCTAGATAGCCAGTATAATCAGAGGAAGTGAATCAATAGAATACCTTTCGTCTTCACTCATATTTGCCCTTGTAATGTTCGGAGATGTGAAACTGACAGGATGTGCTTTTTCCGGCGATTTCAAACCCATTAACACGGAATAATTACACGAATCAGGCTCAGAGACCTGAAAACAAGAAGAAAATTCTTCAAAAACTATTTTGAACCAACATGAGAGAAATCAGTTGGACCACAGTATGCGCTATTCTTCTTTTGTGCTTCGGTTGCTATTCGGTACTTGTAAGCACTTGCGTAAGAGACTGAAAAATAATTTTAACATTAAAACTACCGAAATACTACAACCTCCTTTAGCTTTGTCTTTATTCAATTGCATCAGATTTCTTCTGGCAGGTAACGCAGGTGGAGGATCCTTAGCCACATGAGAAACAAATGATGTTATTCTTGATTGAGAGAAAGGTGTACTACTCTTAACTCCCCCTATCTTCCGACCCTGCAAACACAATGATCCTCATCATAGAACTCTATCGAACTGTAAGAAATGGTTACTTGACTCACCCTCTTTCCGGAAAGGGACTGTAGTTGTTTCTCAAACGCCTCGTTCTCTTCCGCCACAATCACGCTTTCGACTACAGTAGGTACAGCAGTGGATGTGGTGAACTAGGTACACGTGAAATTAAAATTGTAACAAACCAACTAGAAACCTCATCTCTACTGGACGATGGAGTAGTTTCCTCCGCTGTCGCACTTTTGCAATTTATACATCGTGTTATCCTGACCTTACTCATGTCGTCCCTATAACAACAGTCGAAGAGAAGCTACTATCATCAACATACTCATCAATAGAATCACCAGCAGCTCGCTTCCGACTGTCTTCTTCTTTGCCTACACAAACAGTATCGCCATAATCTCTTCCTAGAAGTGATGACAGGATTTGCCAAGGATCAGGAGCCCTTTGAGGGACAGATATAGTGTAAGTAAAACATAGTTCTTTCGTCATTCCGCACTAAAATGAAAATATCTCTGTTCTATTGAATATCAGACGGACCAAGCAGTAAAGCTCTATGATTGAAGATTCTATCGTGTTGTCTTTTGTTAGTCCCTGTATAACAACATCAGAATTTATGGAAAAGGGATTAGATACGAGAATAGAGTATGGAGAAGCTGTAAGATTCGTTCTATCGAAGGCAGATATCTGAACTAACCTCCGCTTTCTTTTGCACTGTTTGTGTCATCGATCTCTCTTCGTAATCTGTTGAGAGAAACTGTTGTTGTTTCCGGAGGACCTACTTCAAGAACTATTTTTCCCAATTCCATCCCATCCGAAGGTAAAAGTGTTATCTCCATAGGAGAAGACTCGTACGGATTCTGGAACAAGCTTTTTCTTCGCTAGCCGAGTAGTCAAATTGCTTACCCCGTTCGCACTTCCCCATTTGTCTTGTAAGTAATCAAAAAGCCTAGATAAGCGTTCATTACTGTTTAGTCGTAGTTTCAGAAACGGGTTCTTCTCTTTCTCAATCTATTCAAATGATTCAGTTCAGGCTCCGAGATAGAAAACTTACTAGAAAAGAAGCTTCTGAGTATGTTTTAGGTCTCAGTTTTATAATTACATCATTGGGAAACTTCTCCCGGTCAAACCTTCGGTTATCTTCAAAAGGAGCATGTAGTAGAATCAAGCATGGTTATACTTACGTATAAAAAACTTATTTAAAGCGGGGCACAGAGGAGTTTTTATGACCAAAGACTTTTTTTTTGAGCGTATAGTTGTAACTCTGAAAGAGGGATAAGCAGCGTCAGTGTCTGTCAGACTCACCCATCTAGAATCAGCTCCTTCAAGCGGTCGGCTTGGTATTTAGAAGTTCCAGTCCTTTTCCTCCACTCACAGGCATTTATTACTAAAAACAACTCCTTGGCATCTCTACAGACTCCAGTGAATTGAGCTGAAAGCAGAACCTAAGCTACGTAGCTAGAAGATAACTCACAATCCACATCCAAATCAGCAAACGTACGAATGAACTTAATGGAATTGAAATAGAAGTTCTTGATTTGATCTTTACATTTGTGCACTTTCCGTTTTGCCACCCACTTCGTTATATTATCAAAATCTTTTCCTAACTGAAACAAACTGATAGATATTATGAGAATTCATTTCAAACCTGTTTAACAGCTTCATAGTAAATCATGATCTCATCATGGCTCCACATCTTCCCTTTTTTAAGCGGAACTTTAGCTGATGATGTGTCTTCTGATGAAATTAATGACATAATCGGAGCTGGGACAATTGGATCACTCTGAACATTACAATTTTGGCCGATTGCTAAAAAAAATTATTACTGTAGTCGTATTAACAGTGTCTGTGCCAAGTTTCGTTGGAGCTGTTGGAGGTCTGAAAGCCATTCTTCTTCGGGAAACCCCCGACGTAGTCTGCTAACTATATGGTATACAACAAATAATTGAAAAGTAACCTCGTTTACTGGACCACCAACATCCCGGTTCAACCCAATCTTTGAGTCGTCGTTTGACATGTCCTGCAATATGGTGAAACAGGGATACGGAGAGAGATTTCGATAATAACAATGGCAAAACCATGCTGGAGAGAATAGTATTGTAACAGCTCAAGTTTTATATAACTATCATATCACATAATACTTCAATAAGGTGGTAAACCAAAAGATTCGGGCAAGAACTCTTCCAGAGAGTTCAAAATCAAGTCAACTCGTTTCTTGAAATCGTTATCGGGTACAAAGACTTGTGGATCTGGAACCATCACACACTGCATATTAGCAGCTAAAGCCGCCTCGACACCGTTCGGTGCGTCTTCGAATACTAAAACATTCTTACTAGATTCAGGTGCTTTTTCGAATCTGAAGGACATAATTGATGCAAGAACGGGGTAGCTGATTACTTTGACATCGTGTACAGGAACCCATCAGGTGCGGGCTTTCCTTTTTTCACGTTTGGATCATCTCCGGTTAACACCTAAAAAGGCATTTCTTATAATATTCAAGATCAGTTATATTACTTGAATCGGCACGAGGTCTACCCAATCTCTATGCTTCGCAGCTTTCAACGCGAACGTTCTGCTACAGGATCCTGTGCATATAGCGGTTTCAATTCCTGAAGGTGGCTCATCATTAAAATAGTTATATTGTCAATCGTATACCATGTTTGGTGAGATGTTCGACCAACTTTTGCGCTGATGGTAAAGCTTTCGCATTGGGATAATTAGACTCAAGAATTTGATCGTATTCTTTAGCGTACTCTTCAGCAGTTACTACATCATTCAAATTCATCTCAAGAGAACGAAAAATAGTTTTACTGAATAAGAGTTCTAACCAACCTCATCCAAAAGGAACTGAATGGCTTCCATGTGTTTCATCCCCATTTGTTCTCAAAAAAGAGTTGTGATATGGAATGATAGAAGAATAAACTTCTTTTAAGTTCCATGGTAAAACTTTTTCCGAACTTTTTGAGCATTATGTCATTCGCTAGAGTGAATATGGGCTCAGTGTCCACAAGAAGACCATCAAAGTCGAATATTACATGAGTAATGCTCGGATTCATCTGCAAGAAAACACAAGGTAACAATTGGTCAAAACGACAGATACGATACAGTCAGTAACAGACACATCAATTATTTGGAAAATTAAAAAAAAAATAAATTTCTTTCTATTTCAAATCTTAAAAGACGAACACTCAGCAGGTAAGCAGCTCCACGGGCCCAAATCTTTGACCAGGAGCCTAAAGTGTATTAGTCAGAAAAATGAAATTAATGTGTAAAGACCAGCTTTTCAGAAGCACTTTCATTTGAGAATATTTCAAATTGTTCGACTTGATATCCTGATAACTTATCCGTTCTTGGAAGCTCGAGCCAGTTCTGTTACACAGCTACAAACAAAAACGTTAAGATAGAAGCACCTTCGGAACTTACATTCTGGAATAAGGATAAAAACGAGCTTTTCGTTAGTCTAGAACAGCCTTGGGGGGTTGTTCCAGTTGACATCTCAATTACTTCTACGGTATCGTCCGCAATATTCCAATTAAGAGCATCAGAGGATTGTTTGAGTGAGTTCTTCACTTGCACTGCCTAAATAAGGAATACAGTTTAGGTGGAAACAGAGGGCTTATACATCACATATGGCGGTTGTTGGTTTGTTCAAGGCAAATGGAGGCTGAACTTTCAAGCCAACTAATCTTTCATAAACACTACGATTCAAGCGAATAGTATCTTCTCCTTCAACGCATATTGAGCTGAGATAGACCTAGAAAGATATGACAATGATCAAACCGCCCATATCCTTACTGGACGCATGAAAATGTTCAAAAGAGCTCCTTGTAAACCCAGAACGTTCCATCTCATTAATTTATCACTACAAGACATTATTCGGAGTTTCTGGCCATCTCGTATACGTTTCAAAGATTGCGTATCTTTCATACTTTTAGTGAGAACACATCCCGCTCCTAGACATGAGTGAAAAACCCTTTTTAGTAACTTTTTTCGAACAAACCTGCCTCTAACTTCATCCGCAAATTCCCCGTGTTAGCAGTAACGGGAGAGTTGGGCAGATGTTGGCTATAAACACGAGCATCACCACATGGTTGAGAGCTCACGTAGAAGTGGAAGGATAGATTCTTACGCACCTTGAACAATCCTGGACAAAAAAACAAAAATCTTGATTTTAATAGAGACTCACTACCAGGACGTGCTGTCATAAAGATGGACGTCTCCGATGTGTTCGTGTTCGAAGCTATGAAGACTTGACTATACAAAAACCTGGCATAGCAACATCATTATTTTCTGGTTGACCTGATCAGTAACCTGACAAAACCTCGTCGACATAGAACTTCGGCATGACTATCATGTACAACGGTGCCCATCGCGTTGAGACAACCTCCTAGATGAATACAAATGTGATGAGCTACAACAGTCTCACAAACCTGTTATACATTTATTCCCTGAAGCCAACGATATCAACGTCATCTTCTGATCGTCAGCATCGTACATATAAATGGCGGCGATTACCCGATCCACCCCATCTGTGCTAGGTAAAGATAGCGATAATCTGAGAGAAGTAAATGAATGTTTATCCATCTTAAGATCTAACTTATTAAATTTGGAATATGTATGGAACTTCATCAGCTCATAGAAAGTATTGTTGTTTATGAAACTAATATCAATAGGCAAGATCTTGGCTTCTTGATAAATATTGAATAAGAACTGAATTCATGAGTGATAGGAACGATGTAACTGTTTCCTGACCTGCATATTCTCACTAACACAAGCCATCTTTGCTTTCTTTTTATTTTTGCATATAGAACCCTTACGCATAGTATCGCCTATTTTAACTTTATAAAAGAACCGAGGCCTTAAAAACTTATATGAAGGAAGATCTTTGTGGAATCAACTGACTTATCTTTCAATGACTGATCATCACATATAAAAATGGCATTTTCTTTGTAAAGTAACTGATATATTTCACAAAACGAAGAGATCAAATTTTTTTCAGTTCGAGATATATACTCGTTCAGAGAAGGGGAGTAGCTTGCAGCAATTTCATCCATCTAAAACATAAATGAAGACGTTCAACTTCATTGTAGAACTTACAATGAGAACCAAGTTACTGCATGAACTGAAATTGAAAGTTAAGATGGATGAACTAAGCTTTGATATATTTTACAGAAATGACTGAGAGCCAAACACATTTAACAATATTTACTATTATTTTCATTACATAACAAATTAAGACAATCTCTCTAATCTCTAACAGAGGGACTATTCATCTAACGATACAAATATTCGGCTTGGAGATTAGCAGCTAACTCAGGCTCCCATCGATCACCATTAAGGAGAAGCTTTTCCTGAAGTGAAAAAAAGTGTTTTACAAGTATAATTTGAAGCCTTACCTTGTTGTAAAGAAGCTCTTCGTGAGTTTCGGTAGAGTATTCAAAGTTAGGTCCTTCAACGATAGCATCAACAGGACAAGCTTCTTGACACAAACCACAGTAGATACATCTAAAAATACAATACAACTTGTGCAAATGGGGGGAAAACCAACTTAGTCATGTCAATATCGTATCTAGTTGTACGTCTGCTACCATCTGGGCGAGTTTCGGCTTCGATGGTAATAGCCTAATTAATAGGTACATGATTCACACATAAAATTTATACCTGAGCTGGGCAAATAGCCTCGCATAGTTTACAAGCGATGCAACGCTCTTCTCCAGAAGGATAACGTCTCAAAGCGTGCTCTCCACGGAAACGGGAACTCAATGGTCCTTTTTCAAAAGGATAGTTGATAGTAGCAGGCTCCATGAAAACGTGACCAAGCATTACACCAAATCCTAAAAACAATGAGCAAGAATATACTTTGTTACATACCTCTAAAGAGCTCAGTGAAGAACATAGTGTTAAGCCCGTAGTTTAAATCCCCGGAAAAGGACCCATCGGTTTCTTGGGGCATACCAACATATTTATAATTTGATCTTTTTTGAACTAAATTGTTTGATGAAACCGCAGTCTGAAAAAATAAGTTTTCTCTTCTCAAACCACCAACTGAAGCTTACTTGTGGAGCACGAGCGAAAGAACCTTTAATAAGGCTACCAGCAGTTCTCAAGGCCATACCCTTAATCAAAACTAATTATTATCAAAAATCAGATAATTAAATATAAAGCAACAAAAGTAATAATTAATGAACAAGTGGTTTCCATTGTACTCAACATTTTCTGATCTTAGTACGTGATACTACGTCAATCCTCCCCAGGTCTTCCTTCATATAACGAGAAAGTGCACAAATATGAAAACTTCAAACGTAGAAGCTTAGTCCTCTTTAAATGTATGTGGAAATTTGATAAAGGGTAGTCGGGAAACGAAAAAAGTGTGTCAGTGGAATGTATTCGAGTACTTATTGCACTAATTCTTTGACTAGGAATTATTTCATAACCTAGTCTGTTTTGAATTGTTAGCTCTACAGTCCACTAACCTTCTTCAGATTGAAAATGTCTCACGACGGATGGAAAGATTTTAAGTTTCCAATTGTCCGTTCAATTTGTTATGAATCATCAAGAACTTAACTTTAGGATAAATATGTTCAATACTACTACGAATTGGATGAAATTTCAAAGTCAAATCCTGTAGTGAAAGTTTTAGATACGCTAAAAGCACGAGAAAGAAAAACAATTGTGGTGTGTTAATACATACCTGATTACGACTTTTATGAGAATTTAGGATGAGCATGGCATAGTCGTATCATTCTTCATCGACGAAGAAGAACATGTGCATAAAAGATTTTTCAAGCCTTCTCTACAATCTCAAAGAAATTCATTTACCCTTCGGTGTCTCAAGGAGTTCTTTGAAAAGCGTGGTGAAATTCATACGGTATATTGATATCATTCAATTGTATAATGAGATTCAATGTAGATAGGCATAATGGGATGTGGAGCTTACTCCTTCGAACGATTTTCTTTGCATCAGTTACCTGATATGGGAGTCAAAGTTGTACGTTCTGTAGATATTTGTCCGGAAACTCTCGAGAAAGGATTCAAAGCTTTAAAGTTCGAAATGATACGATCTTTCTATGATAGATGACAGTTTAGATCTAGCCTTAGTGCCGTACATTCAATGATCAGTGGTAGTGTTGAGCGACCTTCAGTCTTGGAGCAGTACTACGGCAAGTTACATTGTTTATTTACCTTATCCGTTATCCTTCAAGGTGACATAACGGATGCTGATGAAAGGTTTATCGGGATAGATTGTGTTTGCTCAACAGAAGTGTAAAGATGACAGTTTGAAACTATTTTTCTGTCAACTCTTACAGAATTGAACATATGCCCTTATCAGTAGCTGAAGATTTTGTGAGAAACGTTCTAGGAAACCTGCAGCCAAAACTTTTTGTTTTATCAACACCTAATTACGAGTATAACGTTGCTTGTACGAAAACGATGAACACGATTCTCTTATCAAGTTTTTTTCAGTCGGATCTAGTACTTTTAGACATGATGATCATAAGTTTGAGTTCAGTCGTAAGGAGTTTGATGAATGGCAAGTCATCTTTCACATTTCGAAAGAATAACACTCCACTTTTAAGGATCAGTAAGGTATCCAAAGATTACCCTTATGAGTATATTATCCACTATGTTGGAAATGTAGAAGGTAGCAGTAATTTTCTGTCACGACGTTCTTTATAATTGCCCTTTTGAGGCTATGAAAACCTCTCTGGAGCAACACAATTTGCCGTTCTGTCTAGAAAAGAAAATGTTCCGATTGAAGATAGAGCTTCGAAAGGCAAAATTTATGAGAAGGTAAACCAACGGAAACTATTTGGGGATATGTGAACTTCCAGGTTGGACAATCTATCCTTTTTGGAGGACTTAGTGTGGTTATAAAGAATGTTTGCAAAGATGCCTTCAAGAAATTCTTGGAATTGCATCCTTTACATCACAATAACCTTCGTGTAGGTCCATGAAGTGAATTTCTAATACGTAAGATGTTCAGCGCGAGTGTTACGGAAAATTTTGGGAGGTTGATGTTGATGATGTTATGGCATTAGTGGCAGCTCCAGATATCATAAAAGAGAGGATTACGTCGTCTATCGTCATGCATGTTTCTCATGAGCTATTGGAATGACGTTATGATTCAGGAATGTCATTCGCAATATATGTGAAGGCTATGTCGTATGCCATGCATCTGGATCGAAAGGAACTCATGGCAAGATCGTCGTTCCTGAGGCCACTACTATGGATAAAATCAAGGAACTATTGAATAAAGAGCTCACTTGCTTTTTTTGAAAGCGTCTTGTTGTTCTCATTTGCGGACATTTGTTATGTAAAAAAAAATTTTAAGTTTTTAACTCGATTTTCTTGAAAATAAAGCCTTGTATACCAAGAAGTTACTTAAAAGGATATTCGAAGGCATAACCCATATTGTAGTATACGCGACATGTTGATCAAAGTTTTTAAGAAACAGCTGTCTTAGAGTATCATTATCGAAGATTCACTTAAATCCCTCTTCCTCTTGTTCTTTCTCTCAATTTTTCTCTTTATTTTTTCGTTCAGCTTTATCGTTCTTCAAACGAAAAGTTTTCTAACACATACGTATACACTAGTACTACTTGGCTGCTCTAATCATATACTTCCTTTTTGGCATTTTTTTGAAACATTTTAAACCATTATTGAGCTTTCAGGTATTATTATGTTTCTTTATGCCTTCCGTGTGTGAGATGTAAAAAAGAAACCATAATGTGCCTTTTCCTAAGCTCGTGAATTGAATTGCTGAGTTCACTTTTCGGATTATGAGACCAGCAAATCGCTCTTCAAATTTCGCTCAATTTCAAAAAAACAGACGTTTCCAAAAAACACAATAATTAGATAACTCACTTAGTTGGGCTATTTCTTTCTTCCTACCATACGTTATTGAGATTCTGCTCTTGCTGCTTATAAGTTGCTTTGATACTTTTGGAGCTTAGCGTTTCAAAGCTCAAACGTTCAGTGTCGTCAAGTAAGATGAGTATTTGAGGTTTCCTCCTCTTTGTTCTTGTATTGGTTCTTGTTTTAATCCTCACGTCAGCATATTGTTTGATCTACACCCTACATGGCTTACACCATCGTTTCTCATCATCTCCTCAAGATTCTTTGATTGATCAATCTTTGTTAAGCTTCTCCTTATTTCTTCAATTTGAATTATTATGAATTATGCGTTTTATGCTATCTGTAATTCGAATACATCATATTCATACTTTGGGTTGTGGAAATACCATGAATGTAATCGGAGAAGGATGTGTGGCATTTGTCTAAATGACCTCCTCATTCCATTCATTTCATCCATCTTTGAACTAAGCATAATGAGAAACTCAATCATCACGTGTGTGTGCATGTGCGGTTGTGTGCTTCGGCCCTTCATCTTCTCACTTAGCCAAATTCATATAATCATTATCTAATAAGTATTGTAGATGTTGCACGACTAAGCCCTCTTTCCTTTTTGGTCTTCTTTAGGTCTTATTTTGCTTTTTTCGACTTGTTCAGTTGCTTGTAATCCAACTACATATAGCCTTGCTTCAGCTCTTAAGTCATCAGATGCCTGTCTCGCAGTCGTTCAACAAGCGGATATTTCGTTGTTTTGAGCGAAATCTGGATGGAACTCCGAAGAGCCCATGAAGTTGTCATCCATCATTTCTTCTGTCATTTTTTAGATAGTCAATAATGGCAAAATGATGATGTCCAAGCTAATGAGTGCATGAGCATTGCATGCATCAAAGACAACAGATCTGATATCGCTCAATCTCAGCTGTTACTTTGTCCATACCTATATCAATCAGTTTTTCCTTCTCTTAATCGTTCTCTGTTTTCATTTCCAATCTATTTTGCAAATCCTATAACATACAATAAAAGGTTAAAAAACTAAAAAAATAAATATATACCGACGAGAGATAGAGATTATTTGTGAGAATTTGAGAGGAAAGAGAAAAAAAGCTTAAGCCACATATATGGAAAATGCTGAAAGCACAGTCAGCTGTGACATTGGCACACTGGGGCAACAGTTGCATAAAACACATAAACATTACGAAATCTTTTGCCGTTTTTCCTTTTTTTTTCTCTGTTTTTATCTTCAAAATTATAATCTATATAATATTTATATGTGATATACCTATACGTATATATAGTATAGTTAGAAACACTTCCTTCTCTCTCTCTCTCTCTCTCTCTCTCTTCCTATACCACTTGTCAAACAATGCCAACGCATTAGTCTTCAAACCATTGGTTCACGTGGGTTACGTGTAGTTTTGCGCATTACTTCATTCTTGTGCTGGCACACGCGTTGAACGGTTGATTCTCATCTGCTACGGACGGATCGGCTGCATTCCTTTCAAATTATCTTTTTCACCCAGTTTGCATGAGTTTCAGCTTCATCCTCTCTCATTCTTCTTTTTTGTTGTTGAATTATATTAATTTAAAGCTATATATTTCTTTTTGCCAAACAATTCGTTTCAAAAATAAAAAAAAAAAAGAGAAAAAGAGAAATGAAATCAGAAGACGAAATGCTCAGTAAATTCATTAGAAGCATTCTCTGTCAAACACACTTTCTAAGTATATTTTCTTTATGGCAAAAATGCTTAAAGAAGCTCTTGTAAGAAAATTCTTAGTTAAATGTATATGATTAAGAGCAACTTGAGCAAGCAGCATTTTGCTTTTGAAGTTCCTACTTCAGCCCACGCTTACAGCTTAGTCATGACTTCATGAAGTGTTACATTGAATTTCATGGATAAGAGACGACAACCAAATTAGAATGTAGCGAAATCGAATGGATGGTACCGTTATGCGACAAACTCTCATCATTTCTCTTATTCTCCTAAGTGTGCGTGTGTGTGTGTGCAACCGACGTACTACGACTGCTCCTTGTTCTGTTAACTTCTTTGTCCTTCTTTGAACATTAACACATAACTTTGCATAATTTCATTTGGTGACATCGTGATTTTTTGGAGATCTGTTAGATCTTTATTCAAATTACCTTCAAATTTCATTTCCGGGACTCAAAAATGGAAAAGCCATAGTTAGCTTTCTTTTCATTGAAAGAGGTCAAAAGGCAATATATGCAAATAGTTCCTTCTCTCGAAAGAAATTTTCACCAAACGAGTTCAGCTCTATGTCCTTCGTCTTCATCGTTTGGCTTCTTCATCCTCGTAGTCTTTTTCTTATATTGAATTCGTGCTCATTTTAGCTCAGTTTCCGTCCATCATTATCTATTCGGCTTTCTTCAATTCTGTTGAATGTTTCTCCATGTGTTCAACCTTTTCATTCTTCTCATTAAACAGGCAAATGCTCAACAGGCAAGAAAAAAAGTGATTCTTTGGAGAATATGTTCAAGAGCTCATCCTTCCTCTACCCAACCAAACCTCTCCCTCGGTCCTCCCTCGAACCCTTCACAACCGAATGCTGAAAAGAGATATGTAATCGAATATTCGATATTTTAAAGCCTAAGCTCTTTTCCATTACCTAGGAGAAGCCATTATTCTATAAACACATAAAAAAATATGTTTTATGAAACCTATGAAAGCATTTGTAAGCCTCCGAAGTTCACAGTTCACATACTTTGTTGACCAGTTGAACTATTAGAGGGTCCAATTCAAACTATCTTTAATTATATCCGTTCAAATGTCTCAAATGAACTTTATGAAACTATTCCCAAATAGCCTGTATAGTCTGCTCCATTGAAGCTTATGTCATTTTGTTTTTTACTCTTACAACATGTCAAGACATAGCTTATACCCAATTTGTTATTTTTATTTCTCCATTTCAACATTTTCAGAGAGAGAGAGAGAGAGAAAGAGAGAGAGAGAGAGAGTGGGTGAGATAAACAGCAAATACTTTCTATCAATCGACGTGTAAGGTGATAGCTTTGACACTGTTGAAGTGTGATCTACTCAAACTCAAAAACATCTGAAAAAAAGTGAAATCATAGATGTGAACGTACTACTCCTCACCTTTTAATGATTCACAAGAGAGATAGGGAGGGACAGGGAGGATGAACCTTCCCTCGACATTATTTTTCACATCAACGATGTTCTCCTTCGTTAATTCTTCTTTTTGCTCTTCTTTCTTAGCTTTCACATTCATTCTCTTACTTGTCTCATCTTTCACATGGTGCTCAACCGTGTGGAAGAAGTAGCTCATCAGACGATGAAAACATCACTTTCAATATTGTCACGTCATTGTAAGGAGTTAAGGCTAATAAGAGACTGAGGAGAGAAAGAGAGATAGAAAATGTGAAATCGTCACATGTTTTGTTCTCTATCTCATTCATTTACTATTTACCCTTTCTTTTAAAAATTACAAAAAAAAATGGTTGTCACCTACGAACACGCATAGTCACTTTGCTTTGCGTATATATGTGCATTCGCAGTTCCAATTACCTCCGCCACTACGCACATCATTCAAAACGGATGTCCGATTGTGTTTCGTTCCCCATGCACGTGATCAAGATCATCGAAGTCATCAACTTAAACAACGAATAAAAGCATCTATTTAAAGAGAACCAAAAAACTGACTTATAGTCATTCATTATGGTAATAATGAGAGAGCTCAAATGGTGCACCTTCCGTTACCAATTTTACTTTTTCCCTTCTTTTCTCTTTTTATTCTCTTTAAGCAGCTCATTTGATATATACGGTCATGAGGCCTTGTGTTCATTCTCTTTATAAATATATATTTATATTTATATATATACATATGTTCAAGCCATATAAGGTGCTCATTCTCATTTTCTGTTCATCTTAGCCTTCATCGCCATCGTTGAAGAGTGAGTCAATCCGTTTGTGCATGATCTCTGCTCTATAACATTCCAAAATGTTCATATATGATACATATGATTGTTTTATTTGTCGATATTCAGAATTAATAGCTTCTTTTGATGTTGTCAAAATAGGAAGCAGAGTTCACGTACTTAAATAACAGCTCATAATTATACGACGAGACAACTCAAACGCAACACCAACACACTTCATAACGCCTTCGCACTACATCTACATATACAGATGCGAAATTAAAAAATCAGTTTTAAAATTTAGAACAAATGACGTCGAACGGGGAAAACTGTGGATTTCTAACTTGAAAACAGCTTCTCGTTCTTCCTCTTCGTTTTCCATATTTGAAACGCTTCTCTGTTAGTTTTTCAACTATCCTCTATCCAAGAGGGACCTCTCAGCTAGCTTATATTGTGACAGCACATTAAAGTCTCAAAAAAATGGGAGGCGACTCAGATTTATAAGTCTATCTCTGCCAATTACCAGTTATGGTCATCTATAGTTTTTGAACAAAGCCTATTCTCATTGTTCAGCTCTCCCCCCCCCCACTCCTCCTTTTCCACCATCCGCTTTTTCCTAAACCTCACATCTTGCTTGCAATCAACCACTTTTTCTAAGTGAAGTAGTTTCAGACACAGAAGTAACAAAGTAGGAAAATATTTATTCTTCCACTGTGTGTGTGTGCCAGACCACATAGAGGTTTGTGCTTCTCGTAAACTTCCAAGTCGTAACTTCGGTTTCGTTCTATCACTTAATTCATCCAAATACGCAGCTTCAAACAAAACAAAGTGAAAATGCAGAAGTTATCTGTCATAACACTATGTGATCTCTTGTCTTCTTCCTCTCTAACCTATTCATCTACATCCTGTTATACAAGTTATAGTAACAACCTTACAATACTAAATGAAATTGCTTTTTTTCTGTTTTTGTTACCAAAGCTCATCAAACCGCTCATGTCTATTCCATATGGCTGCAACGTACCTGATATTGGAAATTTTTCGAAAATTTTGAAATTATTTGCAGAAAAATTGTAGTTGGTTAAAACAAAAAAACAAGCATGACAATCATCAGTATCCTAAGTCTCTAAATCAATTCACGTAATCTTCGTGCCATTCTTTTTCGAAGCTCTTCATCATCAGAGCATCTCTTAACATTGCAATTCGCCTATAAGGGGTGATGTGTTTGCTGTTCAGTCAGACACACGCAACTGAAAAATCCTCTCTCTTTTATATAGGCGCATCTAAAATGAATCTCTTTAAAACAGATATTAAATTTTCTCACATAAAAAATTTCTTTTTTCTCTTTCTAACCTCACTCGTGATATGCTCTCCGATTTGTACTTCAAGCTTCAGATCATTCCGTCTATGTCATAATCTCTCTCTCTCTATCTCTCTATCTCTCTCTCCCTCTCTCTCTTACTCTCCTTGTTAGGGTTTATCATTTTATATGTAGGATACAATAAAGAACACAAGGCTTCTTTCTCATGTACTCTGTCACCAAAGCTTAACTATCCATCAAAATTCAAAACCAAAAGCTAGGTATCAGCGTTCTAGTCGTTTCTTGATGAAAAAAAAGGTTTCAGTTTCATGAGCGGATCATATTTGACGTAAAAAAAAATAAAATGAGCGAATTCTAGAATTAAGAAACAGAATCTATAATGGTTCATTGACTTAGCATCGTCGTCTTTTTCCTCGTTTCAAGCAGAATGACAACGATGACGGGAAGCCTCGTTCCCTTATAGGATGTGCTTGAAGCGGCTGAACATGGGTCGCTCACATCTTATTTCTCTCTTTCTCTCAATATCTTATTGTGATGAAAAAAAACTATTCCCTCATAAACATATAGCTGATTGTCCTCTAGTAACATAAAAAGTATACATCAGCTTATACTAGATAAAGAAAAGAATCCCGCTTTTCCTCGTTGAGCACGAGAGAGAAAAGCACAACCGACACAAACTGCCAGTCTTTATTCTTTTGCTTAACTCAATTCTTGACACAGTATAAGAAGAGAGAGAGAGAGGGATACAGAGAGAACTGACTATAAACAGTCATCCAGCTGAAAGCCATAAGAGAAGAAGAGAGAGAGAGAGAGGGAGTGACCTAATAATGAATTTGAACATAAAGGTACGTGTTCTTCTTGTTGTAGCTTATCTAAAGTTCAACACTATCTCTGTCATTAAAATAATTTTGAGCTTTTATGTCTTACTTTTTATTACAATTAATAGTTGTTCTCATGGGCAACATGTACTCCAAAACATAAAGAGAGAGAGAGAGATGAAGAGAGACAGAAGGTTAGAAAGAGAGGCGTAGGAGTAGCAGAAGAACAACCTTCATGACATTATAACTTTGAAATTTTCTTTAATTTCAAGCATCTTCTTCACTCAAATTGCCTTGTCAAGAAATACATTCTATATCGTTGTTGTAGTCCAGTTTATTACTTTATACTCACTGACCTTTTTAATATTTCCTTCACACAACAGAAGATGTTGAAGCCTTCTTTGTTTCTTCTTTTTCTTTTTTTAAATTTTTTTTTTCTCATTTAAAACTTCGTCATAGCTAAATGCTTCTCTTTCACTCTTTTTCTCTCTTAGTTCTCAATTCATATGCTCGTCGTCTTCATTCATGTTGCGTTCATCGTCAGTTTTTCATTTATCTATCTTGCTTATAGAAATGAGTTGTGAATACTCTTTCTATATATACTTATATGTACATATATAAGGATAGAAAAATAAAAAAAAGAAAATAAAGAAGTTATCTTTGCAGTTATTCTCATCTGACACTCGTGCCACTGTTAGAACGTCAAAAAAATGCCTGCTGACAAGGATAATCTCTTTTGGGCCGCCCTGTTGGATCACAAAATTCCAAAAAAAAAGCTGAAAAAGAAGGTTTGCAAAACAAACATTGAATACGATAGATAGGTTACCTCTCTCGTTCTCTATTTAAGGCTAAATTGGATAACATTGATGAATTATCATTGAGATATGATGTTGCTAAAACGGATGTTCAGAAAGTTTACAATATTTTCCTTTCCATGGACGACGATGGATCAGGAACCATTTCAGCATCTGAAGTTTGTTTTTCATTTTTGCTTTTACAACTCTCCGAGAGCTCTATTTGAAACCGCTCGAGAGATCTCTTAAACACGTCTCTTGCATCCTATCTTAAATTGCATAGTTATTAAGGTTGCGAAGATGCTGTCTGATTTTGGTTGCGATGTTTCTCCAAAAGTGGTTCAAGCAGTTATGCGAGCTTCTGACAAAAGCGGAGACGGCGAGATTGATTTTGAGGAGTTTCTGGCAGCTGTCACATCAAAAATCAAGGTAATCCCATTCGATAAAGATTATTTCGAAAAAAAAAGAGAAAAATGATCTTATATACTTATTAAAATGCTCATTCCTTATTCCGAATATTTATGTTTTGCTTAGGATTCCATACCAAGTGTTGCTGAAAGCTCGCAAAGCGAAGAAAATGAAGTATCATTTCCATAATGTTTTTGTTTGTTTGAGTAATTATCTAACAGTTGTGGAAAAAAGCCTGAAATAGTAAACTAAAAATCCTTTTAACTAACAAATACTAGTATCTCATACTTGTGTATAGTTTCTACTTGTTATAATGACATGCTCTCCGTTCTTACATTACTTAAACAATAGAAGTACTTTTAGTTACAAAACTGCAAGGCTGACATTCACGTGATGTTCCAGAAATTCGATCAAAACGGCGACGGATTAGTAAGAAACTCATTGAACTTACAAGAGAGGGGACTTCATCTCATTTCAGTTGTCCGCTGAAGAACTTGTCGTTGCTTGGAGAGAAACTTTGAAAACAAAGATTACAGTTCAAGAAGCTGCTTCATTGATACAACAAGTGAGCTCATTAATCTCCGATTCATTTTGATCTTTTGCCCTTCAGGCTGATACCGAGGGACGAGGAGCTGTAACCATAGGAGAATTCATAACCATGTGCCAGACTGTCTGAAAGACCATTATTTAATCCTCTTCTAATTATATTTTAAATATTCAAATTACAAAACCAATTTACGGAAAAACGAAAAAAAAGAGAAAATATCTTCAGTTCTTCGTTTAGCACATCAGAAACATCTGTTCATCATTCCTCTGATTCATTAGTTTGAGAAACATTCCTTACTCGGTAGCTTTGTGCAAAAATATTTTAAAAACAACTTTACATTTATAAAATTATATTGAAACAGCATTTGTCACTATGAATGAATGAAGAGTCCATACTGTTACATCGTTATTCAACAATGCCAACCTGACACAAATTAACATAATATGAAACTTGTAATCAGAGAGAACAACCGTTCATTTCAAGAATTCCACAAGAAATGATTCAGTGGCAGCCGCTTCGTAAAAAGTTACCGTGATTTTAATTAGTGAATTGCGCCAAACTGGTCGTTGACAAATTTCAATTCAAACTTCACTTTCATTATCGAACAATTAGTTTGCTACGAAGTCAACCTAGTCACTGAGATAATTAATACTTCCATATTTGGATATGAGTATATATCCTTTAATTCTTCTTTTCACGTGCAAAATAATGATGATAATGAACTGCATACTCTCTTAATGATGACAGATGGCATTTTCCATCTGCCTTATTTTCTTCAAGCATAGAAATTATGTTATTGATTTACCGTTGAGACACACAGTTCATATTCATTCATTTCAGATTACCTTTTAACATATTCAGCATTTCCATTGTATGGAACAGATCAAATCTGAATACGAGCCCTCTGTTATCTTTTGCATTGCAGCACTGCTGTTCCTTTTGTGAATTTTCCTTTAGACTTCAACTCTCGACCAATTGCAAATGTAAAATCATCGAAAAATACAAACATAATCGCAATAAAAGAAAATTCTTCTTGTTTTTCTCTTTTTGCTTCCTGTGAAAGTATTATTGCTTCATATTTAACTGCCAAATTTTGAAGAAATGTTGAAATCAGAGAAAGGCGACGAAATAGAACAGAAGCTTTAATTTGATTTCATATGGTTTATCAATCACTTTTGCTCTCTCTCTCTATCTTCACACGGCAATAGATGCATTCGACGCTCGAAGTAAATTAACAACTATTCTCCAAACTTCACCCATGGCGCTACGGACTTCTACACCAAATGACATTTTTGACCTCACGGAAATATAGTTTTTTATTTTGTTTTCTGAAAAAAACAACATATTCCCATGAAAGTTTGCTAATGCCCTTCTATGGGATGGATAGAATTGTGAAAGATTGTTGGATTCCGATTTTGATTTCTCTTGTATTTGCTTTTGCTCCCTCTAGTTTCTTGAACTGTTTAGATGGTCGATATTGGTTCCTTATTAGAAGTTACGACTTTGGATGTTGTGCTCATTGCCATTCTCTTGGTACTAGTGTACAGATGGTATAAAAGACAAAATGAGCCAGAAATCGCTCGAGACATTCCGAAACCTGTGAGTTTGTTCTTTGTATTCAATCAGTGTGAAGTCTTTGCATCATGTTAGGTTGCCCCCCTCAAAATGACTGATATGACCGTAGATGAGTTGAAAAAGTACAATGGGGAAGATGATGAACACATTCTGTTGGCCTGTGATAGAATCGTATATTTTAATGCATTTTCTGATTGTTTTTGATGATAATTTGTTAAGATTTTCGACGTTTCTCGTTCGACAAGCTTCTACGGAAAGGGAGGTGCTTATGAGAAATTGGCGGGGCACGATGCAACTAGAGCACTGTCCGTCATGGATGCTAATCTAGTCAAAGAAGAATGGGATGACTATGCAGGACTCACTGATGACCAAAAAGTTCTTTACACAATTCGTTTTTTTGTTATTATTCTTTTAAAACATGCAGGACACATCCAATGAATGGAGGGACAGCTTCCTAGGAAAATATCCCACAGTGGGTCGCCTTGTTGAGAAAGAAAATTTGAAGAAAAACTATGAAGATCGTGTTGCTGGTATCAGATCACTCAACTAAAATGTGATAAGATTGTATTCCAAATGTAAAAAAAGTTATATTGTAAATGTTTTATCTATATACAGCATGTTCCACTTCTTCTCTGTCTGCTATCAGGCCTACCGTTCTTTCATCTGTATTAGTTGCATCGTAAACTGTGTTTCAGATTTACATGGCTTTATTTTACCCCATCCAAACCCCAAGTTTACCTTTGAAATGGGACGAGCAGTTATGGACAGCACCCATCGGATGTTGTGAAGAGTTCCTACTTCTACGAATCCTCTCCATAAAACAGAAAACTGATGTAATTCTTATGAATAAGCTTGAAATCAACAAACATTTGCTTATTACAGTCAGGGAAAGAACTCTTAAGTTATTGGAGTGAGAAAGTTGTTGGATTACGAACAGAAAGTGATGATGAAGAACATGACACGGACGAATAACATTCATTATAAATTATTTTGTACAGTAGTTTCGTTTTTTTCCCCCACAGTTTGATTCTGACTTATCTGCTTCATCTTTTGATATTTTGCTTATTCATTCGTTTTCTTCAGATGTTTGATGGTTGCTATGATGAACCTATGTGAGTCTTGAGTTTCCCTACTTGCATTTTAATATTTGTTTACAGACCACCGGTACCCACCACCCCCATTCAAGTAGCACATAAACTACCAGCAGAAGAAATGAAATCAGCAGAATCTCCAAGTATTCATAATCATTTTGATAATGAGTTAGTTGTTTGTAACAGCGAGATATACGTTCGATGATTTTCCGATTACCAAGAGAGAAACACTGAATGTGTCCAATTATAAGGTGAATTTTGTTCTCATTATTGAATATGATATATGTTATCATTTCAGCTGGATCTTGTATATGCCAAACGAACTTTGGGTTTGGCTGTTCGCTTGAAAAAGGGGGATTGTATACGATCATCGTTGTTAAATGATCTAGCAACGGAAAAGGAAATTCGGGCAGCAGCTCGAGCATTAGAAGAAGAAGTTTTAAACCCAGGTAACAGATGCCGTAGTTGAAGTTGAAAATCTGATCTTCATTAGGGAAGAATTTTGTTAATAAGGAAAGTGTGCCTTTTCTAAATAAGCATTTCATAGTTACAATGGAGAAGGTATGAAAGGGTTGTGTTCGGTATGAGAGTATCTTCGATTCAGGAAAGCCTCTTGTTTCCTGAAGCAATTTATTATTGTGAGCTATGCTCATTTCATATGAATAATATAAATCAAGCTAAATCTCATGTGGAACAGTATGCAACTCATTTAGATGGTGAAGAAGTGAGTCGTTGTAGTTGAAGTTTTGTCACACAAAGTTGTGTTTACAGCGTTTCCAACAAAGGAAAAATCTGTTCAATAGTTTGCCTAAGCCCAGTAATAATCATCTTGAGGCTCTAAACACTTTGATTTTGCACGAAGTTGGAGAGGGTCGGATCAAGGTATTAGCTTATAGATACAGCAGAAGGATTGATCGTCCATGCTCTTCTAGACTTCTTCAAATCTTCAACCTAATAATTTACAATCCTTTGTTAAAGAAAAAACTGAGAGTCTTACCATAATGCTTCAGAAGATTATTCCAGGTAATCGTGTTAGTGTCATGAACGTTTGAAATTTGTTTTTCAGACAAGTTAGTGACGCTGACGAATTATGGCTCAGTGTTAACCGATTGTGATACTTGCCACAGTAACGTCAATTATTTGTTAAATGTAGAAAACTGTAACATCTCCGAATCTTTCGTGATTTTGAGCAAATTCTACAATGGTTTGCAAAGTCATCGTGAGTTAGTTGTGCAGTTCATATACTTCTACATTCACTTCAGAAAAACAAACTAACGAGATTTCAAACATTGTTCTCAGCGATAGCATGCCTCCTAATATCTCCTTTGTGATGAATGTAGAGTTATATTCTGTTTAATCTGTAATAGTTATAATGCATTTCAGAACGTGGAGGTTGTCTTGTCGTGGAAGAACGATGAACACGTAGAAACGAGTAAACTCATTAAAATTTTTAGTGGAGTCTGTGCGAACTTGTCAGTTATATTGCGCTTCGTGCGACGATGGGCTTCGGTTTCTCTTCAACTTTTTTCTGGAATCACAAAGTTCTTTTAGATTTCAGGGTTAGATAACTCGAACAAGAAAGGATGTGGCTTTTGTAGTTTTGTTTTCGATTACATGGTCATTCATTTCTTACAAAAAGAGGGATTCGTCCCTCACTTGAAGGATGTAAGGAGAATCCATTTCATATCCCTTTATCTGACCTTTTTAAGATTTTCGCTGGTTATGTTAATGAGGATAGTGAGGAGAACTTCGCTACAAGCTATTTGCCTCACTTTGACGCACTGTTCGCTGATATTGTTAGTCTTCTCATGAACATCATTTCATTTTTTCATTGTTTCCTAGGCTGATTCGAATAAGTTAAATGCACTCCGGAAACGACTCAAAGTACCGGAGAAGTGGAACTATGCCGACCTGTTTCTGAAATTCTTGAAATATACAATCGAGAATAAAACGGATGTCGTTCAAATCGTTTCCAAAACGCCAATATTGCGAAAGAGCACCAAGCTCAAAGTTTCGGTTTTACAAGTACAAGGTAAAGTTTTTTAGTTGTTGTATTTTGAAATCACGAAATTCCTTCAGACCCTTATGGAGAGAACATTGCTAGTTGTTCGAAGGCGTTTCAATGCTACTTCCTTAATTGCTTCCTGATTTCCTATGTCTATTTCTCAATTCCCCAAAACTCTGATGGACCGCTGACGAAAATAAACTTCTATCAGAAGGTTTTTTTCTTTGCGACAACTTTTTATATCTACGGTTATAGTTGGTGGAGAGTCCGAGAAAGAAGAAGACAAAAGAAAAAGATTCACAGTTTCAAAAGGTTCAGCTAAAACTGAAAGAAAACGAAACACCCGAAAAAACGAAAGCTGTGCGAACGTTGGCTGGCCACAGCACTGAACCACAGTCTGTTAAACCGAATGTATGCTTTTCTGCTTATTTTGCATCTAATTAGTCGTTCCAGAAAAGTCCTGCAGATGAAGATGAGGAAATCGAGAGGTTAACTAAGGAGTTGGAGAAGCTACAACAGGTTAGACAACCTCTTTTTGCACATGTTTTCGTGTCGGTGTTGTTCTAGAGTGCTAAAGTGATTCCAATAACACAAGAAGAATGTATAGAGTTTAACGGTCCTAACCAATATCCCAAAAAAGCAATGTTGGATATCAATAGTAGCAGTACCTACCAATTGACTACAGAAGTATCTTTCGAGCATTAACTCCTCATCAATTTCACTTTTCTAGGTTATGAAAATCATCAGAGCTCAAAAACTTTTAACAACAAAAAAAGTGTTTATTTACAGCATGCAATAGTTTCTTATCGATATTACAGAAGCCTCTTCGACCGGGCTTGATTCTACTGAATCCCGAATCAATGCAAAGTCCTGAGCTAGTGAACTTCTATAACAGGAAAAAGATAAATTGGAAAGATGAAATAATCCGTGAGTTGCTCCTACAGAATAAAACGTGGACAGTGACATATTCAGAAGACCGAATAGAGCCTATTACTCCAGGAAATGATGCCGTTGATGCTGCTGCAGAGAATCTAGTAGGCTTTTGCTGTGTTCACATTAGTGTTTCTGGAAATCATTCTTCAGAATTCCGACAACGTCTGTTTTGAAGAGTTTTTCATGGAGTATGACTTGGCTGGCATTAAGAGCATAAAAGAGAAGGTTCATATACCTCATTTTCGAAACTAAGCTTTTTTTATTCGCAGGTTAAGTCTTGGACAGCTTCCGATTATCGCTACGTGTTTCTGGACTCTCACAATTTCAATAAGGACTTTGTAAGATTTATTGAAATTCAACCCTTCCAAACAATGTGTTCTAGTGTCCGGAGTTGAAATGTACGTTCTGTGACAAGCTGAACCATTCGACAGCTCATTGCCATCGAACGAAGGTTTCTCTATTTTCTTTTATGTTTCTCATTATTTTCCTCAGACACCAGCTCTCACACCTTATCCGAAGAAGGATTCAAATGGATTGTTCGAGTTGGATACTTTGATCATGTTTAATCATGGTAAGACCATAAAGGTTTTGAAAGACAGTTATTAATTTATAGGAAGGGAGAAATTGAGTGATTCATCACAGAAAAACTCCGCTGATGCTGTTCAACATCTAGCAAACATTTTGTCTGATTTCTTCAGAAGAAAAGTCAAGCTTGAGATCTTTGGTTCTTTGGTGAACGGGTTCGGTACGAAAGGATCCGATTTGGACGTTTGTTTCACTTTTGCGAACTCACCTGCAGCTCCTCCGGTATGAATTACACTTTCTAGCTGCTCTAAAACGTTTTTTAAGGAAATTGACCCTAAAAATGTTATTAAACAGATATACAAAGCCTTGATCTCAAGACATAAGTTCGTCTCGAACATCACGCGAATCCTTATGGCTAAGGTTCCCATAGTCAAGTTTGTATATCATTACCACGGATTAGAGTATCACACAGAGTATGTTTTCACCAGGAGAGCTTTTTCTCATTTTTCTTATAGTATAAGTTATTATAATTGTCTTGCCATACACAATTCGAAGCTTCTCCGCACCTATTGTCTGTACGAGCCAGTACGCTTGCCCCAGTTAGGTTTATGGGTTAAAAAGGTAGGAGCAGTTTCTTGAGTATTCTCTAAGTTCTGAGTATAGTTCGCTAAAGTTTGCGATATTGGAGATGCTTCGAAGGGATCTCTGTCTTCTTATTCATATATAATAATGTTGATTCATTACCTTCAAAATTGCGAACCACCCGTGCTGCCAAGACTACAAGAGGTTGTCAAAAAACTGAAATTGTTTTTACTAGTTGTGTCATAGGACTTCAAGACAGATAGCACTCCTCAGAAAATCATCGAAGGATGGGACGTCTACTTCCATGATAAAATTACGGTATATATGTAGATCATTCATCAGTCTGGAATGATTTATTTCAGAAAAAGAAGTCCAAAAACACCATGAAGGTTTCCGAGCTGTTCCTCGGCTTTCTTGATTACTTTTCGAGTTTCAATTATTATCACAAAGTGATTCAAATTAGACGAAAAGAAGAATTATTGAAAATGGAGAAGCGGTGGAATAGACCCATTTGTATCGAAGATCCCTTTGATCTCAAACATAACCTAGGCAACGTTGTTAATTCGAAGAGTTTGTTAAGAATTTCTTAAAATCGAATTTTCTATTATTACAGTGTTCCTCTTCATCCGCCAGTGCTTCATTTCTGCCAGAGATATTTTCAATTCAGAAGAGACGCGATTGGCTTTCTGCCTGAGAATGGGGAGACATCCTATGGATATTATCCAACCTCATGAAATTCCAGCCTACATGGTACTTTCCAAATTCGATTCAATTAAATAGTTTATATCTGTAAGGAATTCTCGCTGGATGCATGTGATTTTGGTAATGCACCGTCTGTTCGTTATTACCGATCACGAGCTGGTAACAACAACACGGAGGAACACAACAAACAAACACCGTTAGTAAATTTCATTTGACCTCGTAACCTTCCTATCTTTTAAGGAAACGTCAAACTCAAGAAGATGCAGGTCAGACGAATGTAAAAGTAAGTTTTGATCGCTTCCCTATTAGAGATTTATTAATTGATAGGAGAGAAAAAATCAAACGTCTACACCGAATCGTCGAAGGAACAAGAAATCATATAATCGTCCGGCTTTAAATCCCAACCAGAATGGAACGACCCAAGTTGCTTCTCCTCGAGCTTGATACAATGCCCTCTCGAAGAGACCTTGCAACGTTCCTGTACAAATTGTTGTTTCGTTGTTACATACATACAACCGTCTACTAACTTATTTGAAACTCAAGTACAATCATCAAAGCAGTTCTATTGTTTTCATTTCTTATCGTTTCCACGATTCAATATCTTGTTGTCCATGCTATTTTCGTTTCTTATCTTTGTTTTCAGATGTTTTACTAGAATTGACATGGTACCAATGAAGCAGCTGCAAATAATTCCGGAAAATAACTCTTCTTTAATTCCCGTTGTGGATCCCATACCGGTAACAGCATTCTGTCAGTTCTCCCCTCCTTTCATCATTCAGTTTGTATTACTTCAGGTCTTCCCGTCATTTCTTTTCAAAACGATCAAAATGGCAACGCTTTATTGGGACTGAATTTGTCGTAATGACAATTCAGAAACTAGCTTTCTTTGATAAAAACCTTTTCAGACCTTGTACAACATACCTCAAACATCTATGTCCACGAGTAAGAAGCAGGCCTTCCAAAGAGTGTAATGAGATTTGTGAATCCATGAGGAAGTACAGGGGTTAGTTACTAGTGTACTGCTTTTCATG
Source organism: Auanema sp. JU1783 (assembly GCA_943334845.2). Taxonomy (NCBI): domain Eukaryota; kingdom Metazoa; phylum Nematoda; class Chromadorea; order Rhabditida; family Rhabditidae; genus Auanema; species Auanema sp. JU1783. Next base: position 926,040 of record CALQYR020007486.1, on the reverse strand, counting down.
TGTCATTACTTCTACAGAGGAATCCAGAATAACCGAAGAAAAGAAACTAGCAATAGAACGTTTCCGAGAAGAGTTAGAATTTTATTTTACTAACGCCCTTCGCGACTTAGGTGGAAGAAGAGTTGTTCTGGAAGTATGATTAGGATGTCTTTATAATTCATTGACTTAATTTCTCAGGTCTATGGATCAACTAAAAATGGTTTCGGTACCAAGGACTGTGATGTGGACATGAGTTTGACATTCAAACCTGACTGCCCACCCTGGGTTGTTTACTTCATTCAACCCTTTTGTTAACTTTCCACATTTGAAGGTGTCGGATGGCAATGGTATCTCTGCAGCTGATGCAGTAATGAGAGAAGTTGCCAAAGTTCTAGTAGATTATCCCAACACACTAGATGAAAGGTTCATTTCGGCTAAAGTACCAATTGTACGGTTTCGAGGTGTTCAAATGGACATCGAAGCTGAGTAAGGCAGTTCTTGAAATATCATTTTTATGTCTTTTTCTTCAGTATCAGCTTTGATAACCAATTGGCGATTCATAACACTTCTTTGATTAGTTATTACTACTATTGGGATCCTAGACGTTTACCTGCTGTTGGAGTTTGGATAAAAACAGTTTGGTCAATTCTTCCTTCATTTGTAAAATTATTGTTCAGTGGGCCAAAAGATGTGGCATAGGTGATGCTTCGAAAGGTGGACTGTCATCTTACGCTTGGATTATTATGTTAATACATTACTGTCAAAATACCGGCAATCCCCCTTTCCTTCGAAGGTTGCAGATGGTTCGTTGAGCTGACAGTCAGAGCCATATAAATGTACAATCTGGTTACAGGAGCCAAAACATGGAATAACTGAAGAAGTGTTTGTGTCTTCATGGAACGTCTACTTTTGGAAATTCTGTAATGTATGTTGTTCGTGTTGTTATACCCTCTTAATCTATGAATTACAGCCTCATGAAAATCTGCATGAAGATACTTCAGTCTATGATCTTTTCATAGGCTTCTTAGAATATTATATAGCTTTTTTATCAATGAGACGAAAAGTTCGTTTTCTCACTGTTATTGAGTTCAATCTTTGTTTTAGGAAGTCATCCAGATCAGACAATCATGTATCGTTTATAAAACTTCTGTACCTAAATGGTCAAAGCATGAGTTGTGTGTTGAGGATCCTTTCGAACTGGATCACAACTTAGCACAGGGAGTCAGCCCTGAAAGTCAGTTTTGCTCTATCATGCCTTTTATGAGAGATCTTTTCAGTGTGTGACTATATTCTGGCTTGTCTAATCCATTCACGAAAAGTTTTTCTTGATCGTCGTTTGAGAAAAACTTTTTTAACTAACAGAAATGCTACTAATATCAATGTAATTGATGGGGATCTTTTAACTGATTATGGGGTATGTTTAGCTTCCCGTTGAGATTCACCTTCCAATCTGTTTTAGAATTTTTTGCTCCGTTGTTGCGTGCTCGACAAAGAACCGCCACTTAGACATTTTATCCGGGATCGAACTTATAGCCAAGCCACTAACCTGAGTGGAGAAACATTTTAGGAAAGTTTTTAAATGAGTTTATTGGAATTTGTTTTATTCTCAACCCTGGTCTAGTGAATCGCTAGCTTCGCTTTCATGTTAAGTGGCTTTAACCGTCAATTTTATTGGTTATAGTTTTGTCTTACGCTTTAGTCCGTTTTCCATCGACACGCTGTGTCATCCTCATCTATATCTATGTCAGCAAAGCATTTCCTATGTACTTGTTGTAAATACGTATGGTTTTTGGATTTTAATTTTTTTTTGCCGTTTTTCATATCTTTTCTATAGAAGTAACTATGTTGGTCTTTATGGTGTATACTATTTTCGAAACGTATCATGCGCTGTGTATTATTCTGTGATTTATGTATAGTCCTCTCTCTATATCCTCAAATAACTCACTTACTGTTGTGCTACATCATTTGATCGCATTATGTTTCTCCCAAGCTCACATAGTTCATAATCGAAAACATCTCACTCAGCACATTCGAATGTAGAGATGTTGTTCTAAGGATTTTATTGATTTTAAAAACAGAGATGTAATATTGCCAATGGCTGTGCCGAACCTCCAAACGTTTAATAACAATTGTATCTATTGTTTTTCTTTAATATGGACACATTCTCAATAAAGCTCATCCAAAGCTTACAATGTTCTGATGCCCCTCACTTATAGTCCGGATACTTCAGTTCTCTTCATACCTCGATTTCATGATAGAGCTCTTTCGCTCAGAACGGTTGCATTCAAATCACTTTACTTCTAAAACATATTTACAAAGTTATTCAGTTGAACACTAAAGCTGAAAATATTATCAAACTGAGAATGAAAGTAGAAAACAAGGAGTTGGATGATCGATTTTTGGCTTGCTCCCAATCAGTTAAGTTTCCTTTGATTTCTAGTTTACCACAGTCCAATACTGATGTTGTGTTGTTTTCTACGAACAACACTGTCTAAAATTAGCTTATGGTTTCAGGAGGAAGTGAAAGGTAATCAAATACCTGTCCTAAGATTGAATCATCAAGAATGTGGAAATCAATTTCATGCCATGGCTGGAACGTGCCAGTTATCTCAGACAAATAGGTTGTAACGCACCTGAATTGCCATTCCCGTTCTGTCTGTCCTAACTGTAAGAAGAGTTCTTCCTTCAAGATGTTCTTTCTGGAATTCGGCCCTGAAGCACGAGGCCAACTCTACTGTAGGAGCATAGATCACTTGATATAACTGAACACATATTTGATAATTTATTGAGAATGATTGCAGCTGTCTCACTGTATCCTCTTTCAGACCCGTAACTATCAGCATTACATGTGGGTTACGACCTCTGGCTTGCACCAGTTCGAGCAAACCTTGCCCACCTTTGAATCCTTTCAGCTTAGCTTGCACATGACCTCCTAATCATGAAAAGTTTATATTGGAACATCAATGAACTGACCTCCTGTGTATGGGGGGTCAACACAAGTGTTTCTAAAATAATTCACGGTAAACGAATGATCCACGTCGTTTTCTACAAATAAATCGGGACGGGTCAGTTGATTCTAAACGAAGATCGTACTCTCAGCTTTTTTCCCAAGTCATACCGACGTACCTGGTCGGAAATAACACACTGATCGTCTCCTGGAATGTGCATGGCGGATAAGCATTTTGAACCACGCAACACTGATGATAAACACAACCGAAGACATTCATCTTTAAACTGAAAGCCAGCAATTATTGAAGATATTTGAATCGAAATCGGCAGAGGTTGTTTCGAAATTTGTCGAAAAATTCCGGATCAGTTGCTGGTATGATTTCAAAGCAAGTTATTGAGAACTCTGGTGTACACTACAACTCAACCCCGACTAACAATTACGATGTTCGATCATCAAGAAGATCGTAAATAAAAAGTCTCCTTAGTTGCGGCAGTTTTTTCAACAAAGGTAAAGAAATGGAATACTTAAACACAACTGATTAGGAACGTTCTTAGATTTATATTGGCGGTGGTTTATGGAAGAAACTTTTTTTATGCCCCTTTCATATAGAAGTTCCTTATGTTTTCTTGGAATGGTTCCGAATGGAATTCCAGCCACATCAAAGATGAGAAAAAAAACGAAAAGATAGACGAGGAGCGCCCCGTTAATTTAAAGATTACGGCCTGCTGGCTAATATGTGTCCTCGGTGAGAAGAATTCCAAACATGGGTGGGGTTCGTAATGTAGGTTCGAAATATTTTGAGAACGTATCAAGGAAGAACGGGAATTTACCTGAACAGATGATGTATGGAATGCCTGGCCAACTAGCCAGTAGTTCTTCTGATATTCAAAACATTTCAGAAGCTGATAGTTTGGTTGATGACTGATGCTTGCAATTTCGACAGCATAGACAGGTGGTGATGTCAACAATAGGAAGAGTGGCAAGGTGATGTACAAAAATAAATTAGAAATACTCGGGAAATACGAAGAAATTATATTTGGCGGGTGAAAGGATAGTTTACGCAGGGTAGACTCAGACTTCATGAACGCAAAAGGCAAACGATGTGGGCGGGCGTGAAGTAACCTGAACAGCCTGATCTTGTCCTCGTAATTTTTCATTGTATTCAAGTGGAATATACTGGAAGCTCATAGCATGAACCCTACTACGGTACGATGAAGAGAGGTAGAGATGGAGACTGTTTTGCTATTTCTGTCTTTCTTAGAATTGCCACGCCTCTATGATAGCAGATGACAACAGGTGATTGTGTTGGCGGTTGTCTAGGTGGTCGTCATCATTTTCATTTGAACATAAGTAAAGACTAAAAAGTTTTAGATTAGTACGTTTATCAAAAAAAACTGATTCGGAATTCAGTTCAACTCAACACTCAAGGAGTAACGTTCTGTGAATTAGTAAATTGCGATGTCAAATTGAATGAAATGCTGGAAGTCCGATCGTTATCGAATAAGGTAGTCATTGAAACATCGAACATGTCGATCGTCCGAACGTTTGAATGACAATCGTGTAGACGGGAATGAAAGAAGATAGAAGCTTATTCGTCAGATTTTTGTTGTACGTCAGCATTCAGGGTCATTCATTTTCGGTTAGTAACACATAGGGAAAACATAGAAAGTGTCAAAGCTGAAAATCATTGATCAATGATAGTTTGGGACGACCGTACGAGACAAGTGCAAGCATTGAACATCGAAAGTAAGACATGAGTAACTATTATACGTTGAGCTCCATCCTTGATGCAATGCTTTGAGATGTCTCTCATAACATTTGCTTTTAATCTCGTAAGGTACGACATCACAAGGCTACTCATGCCCCAAACACAGCCGCTCACTACCATTTGCGATAAAAATAAACTTTCGTTCACATTAAATTCTATTTTAGTGATTCCATATCCTAGAACGACCGCAAAGTGCGCAGTACCTACTAAAATAAAGTTCATGACAGTTTTATTTTCTTGTTCTCCTTTTTCGTTGAGCGGCTGTGCTATTTCATGAACTGCAGATATCATAACACTCCAGAGGGCTGGCCAAATTAGGAAACTTTTTTCCATTTCGTTAGCAATAAACTTGAATAAACTTTTTTCTGAACACTTGTAATAGGTGATTAGAGACAGCTACTGAGAAATAAGTTCCGCGTTGTATGCACCTAGTCTCTCTATCGGAGCACAAACACTGAACAAAACATCGAAACTGCTAACTGTTTATACAGCTTCGAAAGCAATTACTGCGAAGTAAGACTCAGAAAGTTAGATTTTTATGGCATGGTCTATTACAGTATCTCAAAACTTGTTACACATAGCCAATCATGCTTTAGATTTAGTTTTGGTAGAGTCATGATAAGTCGCAAAGCTGAAAGTGCAAAACCGTTCGCAAGGAGAGAAGATATGCTTACCGATAACGGACAGAAAAAGCAGCTAAAGCATCTGCTAGCTCGAAAGGAGAATCTTCATGAATCGCATGTCCACTTTTGGGCATCATGACAGTTTGAAACTTCCCTTGCATTTGTCCAATCTATTTGGTAGTTTGAAAACTTTTTAAACTTTTCGAGGTACCATAAGAGTTTTATCGAGGCGATCAACACCTGCAAGCACCAGTAACTTCGAAGCTTTATTGTTAAGAAAAGCTTCTGAGAGTCCAGTAAACCACTCGCGCCAATATGGTTCACTCTTTCTTAGATCGATTCTCCATGTGAACTGGAATATCAACTACGTTTCATTTGTATAAGAATGTATATACTCTGTTATTTTCTGTTTTCTTTAGCTGATGAGGCATGGATAATCTAGCAGAAGTTTTGTTAGATGTCACCGAATGAGCCAAACACCTGAAAACGGAACAATTACAGTTTTCAGGAAGCATCAACTACCATCGAATAGCTTCTTCTTCTGAGCTGAAGTACTCTGGTCTGTTGTTCAATACAGTATTCTAAAAAACACCTCAGAATAGTTTCTGAAAGATAAGTACCATTGAAACTAGGGCATCTAAAGCTGTTCCTTCTACGACATCCAGTACAACAAGAGCTATAGAGTTGGGCACTAGCTCCGATTGAACAACCCGTACAGCCATTGCTCCTCCCATGCTAGAAAGAATTGAAACTTTTGCTTCAAAGCTCTAAAACCTGTGTCCCACAACACATACAGGTGGGTTTTCTTCAACATCGTTTTGAGCTTTGTAATAAGAATTGAAAACATTTGCAATATCTCTGAAACGATCTGCTCTGTAGAAGAGAGATGGTCAAACTTACTGTACTAAAGTGTCTCTGGACAATTGGTTGCTGTCTGCGCAGATTGTCTCACCATGCCCTCTCAAATCGGGCGCAAATATGCGACAATCAATTAATTTACTCATATTCTTCTGGAACCATATTTGTAGGAACTTTCAACTTTCTCGAGATACAATTAATGGGCCAAACGTAACGCCGGAGTATCCACCTCCATGTAAAAACAAATAAATAGGGCCTGTTTTGCCTATAAAAACAGTTTTTTTCAAAACCAGTAAGTCATGATAGAATAACCTTTGGTATAAACATTAAAGCTATCACCATTTATGGATATACTTTGCTTTTCATCGAAAAAATCTTGCCAACTGAGAGGACTATAGTCTTGCGAGCCAGTCAGTTTCCTGAACATGTTTGGTAACTGAATAAACAATCTTCAATGTAAACCTTGGTGGACAAGGAAGGGTCCTAGCTGCTATCTCCTGTCTCAGTGACATCTAATCTAAATTTGGTATCATGAGACAGAGTGACCGAACAGAAGAGAAACATGCTCTATTCATAAGTCATTTGGCGCGAAGATTTAAAATGCGCAGCCTCATTGGAAAGACTTATTCAACTCAGATGATGATGCTGATTTGAGTAAATGGAAGGTAAACGAATGATTAGACATTTGTGAAATGAAAGAAAACATTTGTATTAGTATTTATTCGTATTCTTTATATAACTTTTTAACAATTTCGACCCATAATGTTTGCCATCGCTTTGTGAATATGCCATCGTTCAATGATTGTTTCTTTATTCTGAAATTTAGAGATGTCGTTCGATTACATAATCAAGCCTATTAATGATAGAGAGGTCATTCAAAAAAACTTTGTTCGCCTTGGTGAAAGAGCAAATAATTACAGTGGACGTCATCCTTCGTTGAACGAAAGATTCTCTATACTTGGTTTGTAACATGCTTTCTTCAATTGTATTTTACACTTTTGCAGAGAGAGGATATTATCTAGCCCCCAAATTGAAGGAGGAGCAGTACCGAAACGACGTCGTTACAGTACAAGTACAACCCAAGGAATCTACTTCAGCTTTTGTTCAAAAACTCAAAGATAAAGCTAATGCTAAAGTTCCAGTAAGTCACTAAGCTGTTCTCATTTGAGTAATATCTTATAGGGAAGCCCAAGCCCATGTTTTAGTCCCCCAAAGTCTGCAGAATCCGTTTCACCTTGAAGTTTTAAATTGATAATGCATTAAAATAACACACCGTATTACATTCGAATAAACGGGTTATTCTTAGTTAGTTTCGCTTTCTTCTTTGGCTTACGGATTGAACAAACGCCTCCTTGACCAGTTAACAGAGCATTAGCAAAGCTTTCTCCGTAATAGACTGGAAAAAAAACTGTCGAACAGTATTAGAGTTCCACTTGCCAAGTATTTCTTCTTCTTTCTCGATTGGTCTGAATACTCGATAGTACACACATCCCAAGTATTGGAAAGCAATAACGTTTTGTTCAGCTTCATCTGAATTCGGAAAATAAAGATTCATGGCTTTTGTTCGGCTTACGCATGCTGTGATTGATGTATCTCATCCAATTAGAACAATTTTCGTCACTTCCGTCGATATAACAGTGTTGCGTCTTCATGGAAAATCAGGAAGGAATGCATCAAGCAAATACCTTTGTAGTTAACTCCCAGCAATATCCGTCCGAAGTGGCATCTTTAGGATCTTTGATTAATCGACCCTTATATGGCCCAAACACGATTCCCCTCTGAATGACCGTAATTAATAATCCTCAGGTTAACCCTATTACAGGTATAGCCGAAGTTGCGAAAACTCCCAAACCAGCGTTCGGAATTTTTGACGGGTTAATCTTTACGAAACTTGGACTTGTTTGTGGAGCAACTGATTTGTGCTTATCCTAAAAAAGTTTTGTATTGAACTGATGTATAGCGGATATACCTTAGGGGATCGATCAGAAACTAAGAAGAGAGGATGATCTTTACATGCTCCGCGGAAGAAACGATCGCATATATCACAATCTAGAAGAAAATACTGAGAGAAAGTTCATTTAATATGCAGTTACGTATGTAATTGTCCTCGTCAAAATCAACTTTTTCTTCTAAAATCTCATTTCCTAGTGCTGAATGTTCTTCTTCTGCAACATGAAAATTGGAATATGCAAATGTGATGCATGTTAGGTGGCGCTAAGCTCCATCATTTAACAAGTGAGCATTTCCTAGAGCAGTCGTACAGAACAGAGTCTTCTTCATTCATACCTGTGATTTGCTGGATGAAGGTGAAAGTTGGATTATGTTTCTCCGGAACAATAGCTAATGGAATACTCGACAATACGACAGACATGTTATTATCAATGGCAAGATAGTACTGAAACACTAGTTCCACATAATCTCCATATTCCATTTCACCTTCTCTGCTACTTTCTGGTCTTCGTCATTGTCTTCACTGGGCTCTGGCTCGAAACCCGGAATCACGAATGTGTTCATACCCGCAGAGGTTTAATCTTAAATTTCAGAATTGAGTGAATGTTAGATACTCAGAAGAGAAATTCAATGTGGAAATATATTTCTCAATTATTTCAACACTATATATCTACATAATATGATCATATATACTGGCAGGAAGGATAATAAAAGTAATTCATAGACTATTGATATGTAGAGACTTCCAAATCACACACACGGCTAAACACGTACGTTGTTTTGTTGGTTGGTTGTATAACAATCGCCATTTTAATAATATCCTCATTTCACATCGTTTCTATACTTTTCTTTTTCTCAGGTCTAGATATGGATGAGGCTTCAAAGGCTCGTTTAAAATCTATCCCAACTTGTAAGACCAAGGCCGGCCCCAGAGATGGTGATTTATGGATTCAAAGACTTAAGGTGATTTCATTCATACTCATTTTTGATACTCATACATCTACAATGTTCAGGAGGAGTACGAATCTATCATTCGATTTGTCCAATCCAACAAGGAATCTGACGCAGATTGGTTCAAACTAGAATCGAATGGTGACGGTACTAGATGGTTCGGAAAGTGCTGGCATTTCCATAACATGGTTAAGTAAGTGAAAAGTTTTGTTTGCTCTTCAATATTTTCGTTCAAAGGTATGAGTTCGACGTAGAATTTGAGATCCCAGTTAACTACCCGGTCGTTTCGCCGGAAATAGCTCTACCTGAGTTAGACGGAAAAACTGCTAAGGTATTTCACAGAAAGTTTCTCATGTATCGTAACTGCCCGAGCTTGTTTCTAGATGTACCGCGGTGGAAAAATATGTTTGTCTGACCATTTCAAGCCATTGTGGGCTCGTAATGTTCCCAAATTTGGTATAGCACATGCGTTCTCATTAGGACTCGGGCCATGGTTAGCTGTTGAAATCCCAGACCTTGTTGAGAAAGGCCTTATCGTTGCCAAAGCTTAAGCCGCCAGAAAACGTCTAGTTAAATCTTATTTATTTAAATTTCCATGAACATGTGAATTCGAACAAAGGGGTTGATGGTTGTCAAGTTATAATTAATTCTTAACTATGTGGTTTAATGAGATGAAAATAAGATATTGGGAAAAAAAAGTTTTTTTTTTTCATACGGATTTTCCTTCCTATTCATATATTGACATAAGACTTTAAGCAATCAATCGATAATAGGCTTATTGATTAAATCATTTAGTTTGATTTGACGAATACTTTGTACTCATCACCGACTTACTTGTGAAAGTGAAGAATCTTTTGTGATTGAGTTTGATTAGCTTCTAAATTTCTTTAGTCTTCTACACTTGTCTCAGCTGACGTATGAGCTCCTCAGATTCTTATGTCTTGGATCGGAAGCAGGAGAAGAGGCAAGGAGAAGAGAGAAAGAGAGTGGGGGAGAAAGAATGCTTCTCTCTCACCTCCGACCTCCACCCATGCCGCCCGTGCTTCAATAGCTCAAAAATCAAAGAAAGCACTGAAAGAAATAAAATTTCTTTTTTAATTGAGTTTTACCTCTGTAACTCCAGATTTTTAGTAAAAGTTAGTTGTGATCCTAGAGTCGTTCTTACGAAAGCTTGTTATTGATTGGCCGTGTGATTAGAGAACATGAAATGTCGGATGCTCTACTACTCCGACTCACAAAAAACTTTGCGAACATTGTTTTCTTCATGCAAATCAATATTTATAGCTTATTTTCACCTGTAAATTGTTCTCGAATTACGTTAAGATCTTCAATATTCTTCTTAACAACACGATTACTACCAAAAACCATTGGAATTCATTATTTCCATTATAAGACACTCAATTTCACTTGCCTCGGTTATTTGCTCATGAATTGTCAAGGTGAAGATCGTTCTATTGTTTGTTTTCTTGTTCATGACTGTTTCTTCCAAACCATTTCATTAATGCTGATTATCTTGTTCTTACTTGTCCATCGAGTTATCGCCATTTGAAGGGAGTGTTCAAATTTTTGTTTCGAAAGCAAACACGCCTGACCGCGTTAATTTGGTTTTCCCCTTTCACCAGTGATATCATCATATCGTTGTCAATTTCACTCATGCTGAGAGTATAAAGCACACTGGATATTATCATTTGCTATTCCTGAAGGAATTGCTTATCATTCGAGCGGTTTGTTCTCCCCTCAAACCCAAGTCGAACGAAAATCTCGAGCAAAAGCTTCACTTCCTCTCTCTGTTGGTGAACTTCGTTGCCAAGTCAACGTAAGAACTCTAGCAAGTCTATTTTACTTGAATCTAAATTGTTCCACTATTCCCCATTCGAACATTGTTCGTGTTTCGATCGGCTCGTTTTTGAAAAAGCCATTCATGATTTGAATTACATGGAATTAGAACATTAGCATTCTATATGATAACTCCTTTAACTACGTTTCTCCTGAATTTTTCATGATCGACAAGCTTTTCTCGACTATAAAAGATTCAGGAAGAAATACCTGAGAATATAGAATTGTTTGTCTTTCCTCATATGTTGAGCTTCCTATTCTAAGAACAGATTTTCTGATAGGGTCCCACTAGTGGAATTCTAGCTGTTTTGCTAAAGTATTTCATCCTCACAACGTTTCTCATGAGGAGATCTGTGAATTCTATGAGAGTATTTGGAAGAAATTCCGCTAAACACCCACTTACTCTGATGTTTTCTTCATTTTTTGAAGTCAAGTTCTTTTAATTTTCCACAACGCCTTCATTACTTCGTGTTGGGAGCATTCTGATTCAGTTTGTTGAAGAAGAAGGAATTGGCTTCAAACGGAAACGTTTCTATTCAATCACTTTAGTCTTTAATTCTAAATTAGCTTTGATTCTTGCTAATACGGCTTTGTTCTTTTTGTTTCTTCCTAACACGTGCATCAATTACATTTAATCTCCAAGAAGATACAACATGCTACTCTCATAATAACCCCATCTGTGAATCATGTCTTTTACATCATTCTCTTTACGTTTTCTCCTTCTAATCAATTTCTCTCACAGGCATTGCTCTGGGGTATGCATGAATTGGATAAGGATCCCCCACCTCAAGTTACACCGATAGAAAATGTTGTTCCACTACCAGTTGATTCATCCAATGACTTGACAACTACCATCACTGATGTTTCCAATGATTTGACCAACACTACCACTGATACATCAAATGATGAATCTGTGAAAGCGGAAGAATCAACTGATAATTCTGTGAAGACTTCAATCGAAGGTATGAAACGTGTTATTGCTGATTGAAAATCGTTTTTCGACTTTACAGTTCAAAATGTGGAGGTTGTGGAACCTGAAAATGAGCCCAACGCAGAAATAAATAGCTCTCCGATTTCTTCCAAAGCTGAAGAAAATGATGATTCTTCGGAGAAGGGTTCAACAAAGAAAGAAAACTCTGCTGCTCATGTATACTATAACTATGTCGGAATTCAATACCAACCGAAACGTTTTATAGCCTGCCAGATCCCGGCAATTAGTGCGTGGTCTTGCTCTTTGCGGGGACGACGACACGAAACTGAGTAAGCCTCCTCCAGCAACTCTACAAAAGCTCTCCGATTCGCAGAGCAAAGGTGACCCTACCTTTCCCTTCATTCATTTTCGGATATCTTTAGACTCTTCCGTCACAGATGGAGATTGTGGAGGAGACCTTAAGGCTTTCTTAGCTAACACTCTTCATAAAAATCCAAGAGATCGAAAAACCATTTTGAACTTGGAGAAAGAGCTAAGAGAATTTATAGAGTGTTCGAAGTAATTCAATTATAACTCGCAAAATGCATATGATCTCTTTCAGCGAAAGAGCTTATAAATTTCCTCCCATGTCCTCTTACAACCGAATGCTTTTACATCGCATCGCTGCTGTGTTCGGTTTGGACCATAATGTAGATAACAGTGGTAAATGTATAGTGGTGAACAAAACGGCCAAAACTTCAATGCAAGTTTATTTCCAACTTACATTTGAACTTTTTCATGTTTAGACCTGATTTCAACTTTTCAAGTTTTATAACTCATAACTTCTATAGTGATACTAAACAAAGGAGTTTTGAAAACCCAAACGAGGTACAAACGCTACCGGCTTGCTCGACAAACTTTTTCGTTTCAGGTTCCGGGAATGAACTATCTTGGATATGATGTGTACTTGCGCAGAGCTCTATCATACGACACTCCTAACTATGTTCCTAGTGCAGGTAGTTGGGTACAACAACCCAGCAATCACTCCACAGAAGCGATCCCTACTGAAATTGATGGATGGGGAGACCGTACCCTTTGTATGAAAGTAACCAAAAGCCGGATATTCTCAAGTTTTATAGTAATGATTTAGAAAGCAGAAAGCTTTGGAGGAGTATCCACCTATGCTTACCAGGGATCTGTAGACTCTTTAGCACCATCTGTGCGATATCCTTCAAATGGATCAGGAACTCAGAATTCTCAAGCCGATCCTTCTGAAGAATTGGTAGAAAACTTGGGCGCGACTCAGTTAGACATGATGAACTTGTCACCAAGATATCAGAGAACATCTGCTCCTCCCCAGATCAGAGAAGCCACGTAATAGTTGGAGGAATTTTTCTAGTTTACTTTCCTTTCTTTCAGTTATGATGTTCCTTATCATCAGCGAGTTTACGTACCTACACCTGTCGTTCCGCCTAATCAAATATACCAAGCCGTTCCGAACAATATGCCACTGAATCTGGCTGTTCATCGAATCCAACATCCAGCACAGATGCGTTTTAACCAATGGGTGATGAGTTTCAAAAGAAATATTGTATAACAGCCCTGATTTGTAGAATGCGATTCCATACATGATACCACGTCAGTACGTGGAAAGTGTGGATTTGCATCCTATGCAATCGCAATACACTCATGGTGATTGAAACCCGCAATAAACATTTTATCATTGTTTTGCAGGACCTGGGGGACTCCTACTACAAAGACCAATGCCCAACCCCTATTACCAAGCGCCACATGCAGTACAATCCCATCCACCGGCATACGATTCAAGGAGCTTTGTAAATATGCCAATCAGTAGCTCTAGAAGTCAACAAGGTTTGGTAGCAAGTGTAGATGGAGGCTATGGAAGCATGACTCAGGAGAGTTGTAGAGATTCTCAAATAACTCAAGATTGAGGAGTAAGCTCATGAGACTTGAGCTGCGTAAGCTTTCGCTGTATGTTCATCAAATGCTTTTTAATTACTCAATTACTAGGTGATTGTTCTTGCGCAATCTATTACGAGGTTCTCTTGAGTTAACTGTTTCCCTAATCCCCATGATGTACAAAATTTCTTTTCGAATTCGTAGATACCTCATATTAACCTTTAAAGCTTCTAGCTCTTATCCTGCTCAGGAAATTAAGGCAAGCGCAAGAATCGCTTTGCTTTGTAGTCCAAGCTAGTCTCTGACTTTAGTCAAAAATTACAGATATATTGAGAGATTCATTAGTTTAGAACTAAAATATCAGTTGTAAGAGTTTAACGCAGAAGATGCTCAGCCTGGGTCGCCTTATGTATAATCCCTTTTCGAACCATTCACTTCGACGTATAATCTATGATGTTAATCATCATTAGCGACATAATAAGTACAACACTATAATAATAATAATAATAAATAATATAAAAATTCAAATTCAAATAGAGATGAGCTATGAGCTATGGAGCACTTTTTATGATTTGACCATGTTTGCGCATCTTCGGCTCTTTATTACCCATCCTCTTAACTTATGAGAATATGCCTCGTTAATTTGTTTAATCAAGAAGCTTCTTATGCTTATTATCAGACTTGTACAGGTACTGGTTAGAATATCACGCAGGTTGTCGTGTTTCGTATAAGTCATTATACCTGTCCTTTAATCCGGTACTGAAATATAGTTGATTTGCTTAAAGTTTTATAAAGATTTCTATTCTTCGTTTTATTTCTGTTGACTCTGGTTTTCTGAACCTTTACAGTTATTTTTTTATAATAATGAACAATAAAATACAATGATGCTTCAGTTTATATAAAATGGCTTCGAGGTATGTTGCTCGATTCATCAATAGGAACCCTCGCAACATGGAAATGATGGGTAAACAAATAAAACCTACTGGATATCAGTTTGAAGCAGATAGAGAGAAGAGATCTTTCATTTATAGGTTGACTCGAAAGAAGTATTTTATAAGTTTTATGTTTTTAGAGTCGATTTGATTCAAACAAAGTCACACCAGGAAGCTAAATTGACTCACTACATCAATGGGGTTGTTATAACCGCTTCAACTAAAGAGCCAGCGATCAGCAATCAATTATACAGGTATTCATCCTTCTAAGGCCTCATTAGCATAAAATACGTCTGAAACGTGAACCGATCATACTCATGTTCATTTTTCATTTTCATTGTTGCATTCGTACTTCCCGGTTGTTCTGTAATTTCTTTCTTTTTTAGCATCATTTCCTTATTATCTGTTTTCAGTAATACAGATACTTGTGCAGCTCTAAATTTGGGCCGAGTTTTAGCTAATCGTTGTCTGCAATCCGGCATTCATTTCGCATTACCAGGATCAACACCCGACATGGTAGAGAGGAGTTCTCATGTATGTGTTATTGTTTATCTCCAATTTCTCATTTATATAATTAGCAAAAAGAATTTTATAAAGCCCTTGCACAGGAAGGCTTAACATTATCCGAGCCTGAAGGAATTGAGCACACATATGAAAACGATAATAGATTAACATGGGAAAGGTTTGTGTGCAAATAACTCTATTTATTGAAATTTACTTCTTGCAGGTATCCCACTAAGCATAACCGTCAGGATAAGCTTGACGAGTTATAGATTCGTATTGTTGAAGTTTGTTGTTAGCTCATTGAATAATTAAATTTTATTATTGTTTCAAAAAACATGTTTACATAACGATCTTATAAGGAACTCAACCCAAAAAAAGAATGACTATATCTTAACATTGTCGCGACGTTAGTCTATCGCTTGAAATATATGCATTCGAGAAATATATATTATAAAGCGTGATCATATGCAGGGTTTAGAAGTAAGGTGTTGATTCAGGAAATCAACACCTTGTTTCATAGAGTCCGGACCTACCCATGTAACGGACCCATTTTATGACATCATGATCAGAATAATTTAATTTCGGTTCGAAAACCTTCAAAAATCGCACCTGGAAAAGTTATTACATTGGTGATCTTCAAGCTAACCTAGAAACTCACCTTGAAACCACTGGGAGCAAATGGTACTTCGAAACTGACACTAACCGGAGGTCTATCCCAACGTTTGCTAGCCTTCAAATGAATTTTTTTCAGAAGATATCAAAGTATGAATGAAACCTGTGCACCGATCGTAAGAACTTCAATTTCAGCAGAAATTTGTAACTCTTTACCTCCTGCTAGACGTTTGATCTGAAGAATTTAATAAGATGTACAGTGAAGCTGTAGAAACGTACTTTCCACACAATAGCGTTCTCTCCAGACTTGTATTTTCCCTTTCCTTTAAGACAAAGAACACTGACATTGCATGTGTTAGGAGGAGTGGGGATCCGGACCTTCAGGAGCCAATGAGATTAAAATGAGCATTTGAAGAAAGACTCACTTCAATTTTTTGCCCTAGCAAATTTGGTTTATAATCGGATTTGAGCACTACCTTGATCTCATAACGAGATTTACTGACTTCTCTAACTAATGGAATTACTCTGAAATTACATGTAAGTGCCAGATCCAGATAAACGTCTTACCTAAACGGTAGTTTGATATCCTGTGTTGTCCTGTATTTGATGAGCTCACACTGACCGTCAGGAGGGACAAAAGAGATAGTTCGTTCAGTTTCGAACCTTCCTAGGCGAACACATTGATGGAACTGTATGTCGTCAATAGCAATCATAACACGTGGTCTGAAATTGGTTAAACTACTATAAAGAAGTCCCTCATAGAATTTTACGGTTTAGTGGGGTCTTCTGAACGAGACCTGCTGCCTGCAGAATTCAACATTGTAATTTTGTCATTTATTCCAAATTTGCACTCAGGCATTCCGGATAAGAAACACTTCATGATTACTTTTCCAGCAACATTAGCAGATAGGACTTGTCCTGGAAGAGAAAAACAATGAATATATGAATGGATAAGTTGGACAAAAAAACCTTGTTGACTCATCAGAAGGTTAACATATTCAACGACATCAATAAATAATTCATTTCTACGATACTTGATTCCCTCTCTTCTCCAACTGATTTGGCCGGTGACCTGTGAATTCAGATATGGATTTTTCAAAACCAAATGATAACCAACTTGACTTGTGATCTGTTGTTGTTCTTCACGAGTAACAGCCCGAACTCCTGACTGTGTTATGTAAGTTTTCAATATTGATGCATCTGTTAATTGGGGGTAACCGAAGTCGACAAGTTCATCCAACAACTCATAAATAAGAACAAAATTAGATCTGACCGAGTCCTAAGAAGAGGGAAGATCATGAGGTATGGTGTATATAGTATTTTCGCTTACTTCTGTTATTTTCCCAAAATAGTCAACCATTGTCACAGACAACTTTTGAAGAACCTCAAAAACAGCAGGAGCATTGGCATCTTTCTTAGTCGCTGCTACTACCCATACTGCTCCGATTTTTTTGTACATAAAAGAGACTCCACCAATAAGGGCAATAGGTGAGCGAACCTGCAGATAGAACAGATTTTATGAGACGCGAGAGATGGAATACCTGTTGTCTAGCATGTATAACATTCACTCGGAAAGCATTGACGGCATCTCTCGTGATATCATCACGAAAAAAACGACAAATCAAGACTTCTCCTTTGTGATTATAAAGAAAAATTCCTCCTATCATGATGCAAATTCAAATCAGAACAGCTTGTCGCACATACTGGAAAAGTAAAAACAAAAATAAAAACAAAACTGAAAGAGTCACAGGTATGGGCATCGCAAAGACGAAGTGATTAGTAATTCAAACGCGAACAACGACAAATTTTATGAAATATATACATATGGAATGAGCAACGATTCCTATTTACAACTCTTTCTGACTTGTATACAGCTAATAATAAGGTTCCCAATTAGAATCATCGGCGGGTGTTAGATTCCCAGTGACTAACAGAAAAATATCTATTATCCACCATACACCTAAGCCACCCAACGTCATCAGCTTGCCCACAGCTATAGCAGAATAGCCTAAACAAAATCGATCGACAGCCACAATTCCAAGAAAAACAGAATACAATAAAGTAGAAAGAAAATAATGACCAGTGTATCTGTAAATGAACATTCTCTAACGATCTCGAAGAAATTCGACAAACTTGATACAAGGCATGACTCGTAAGAATTGTCTATCACCGTAGCATTCAATTGTACAATCCAGGACTCTACAAGTATTATTTATCCACAACACATCTTCAGCTCGATTTCCTCCGAATTTCATACAATAACCAGGTAGGACCTCAAAGAGACATCTCATCAAACTCATTCGGGCATTACACGAACATTGCTTTCATTCATCGAGGCCGGTGCAGGTTCCATAGAATCACATTCGATAAACTCCTCAGGCAGAAAATTGCATGGTATCAATGGACCACCAGCGAAACCATTAGGTTGATAAACACAAGCGGACTGCAATACAAACTTCAGTAACCTCAAAAGGATCTAGCACACCTCTAACGTTATATCAACGGCTGATTCAGCAACCACCAGGAGAACTCCGAAGAATTGAAGAAATTTCAACATATTTTTAACATTCTGAATATTCGAACTACAGAAGGCAGTTTGAAATTGAAGAAGTATGTATGGATATGGAAACTCCACAAAGTCATATCGAACAAGGAATGGATATAATCATTATCACCAACGGCAACAAAAAACAATAAAAATAACGAAATTAAGACCCCGGGTTTAAATAAACTATAAAAATCTGCTTAATACATTCGTTACATTACTTCTTAACAACTTGGATAACATCTTCATGGTCCAACTTGTGATGGATACCTACTCTTTGAGGAGAGAATTTGGTACTTGTTCCCCACACGATAGCATATCTGAAAGAATCCTTTATCTCAGCTAGACAGAACAAACAAACTTGAACTGTGCAGCCAAAGTCCTGTGTAAAGCGTGACAACAGTGTTCAACTGTTGCTCCTTGTCGAAGGATTATACCATCTTCTGGTCCTGAAAAAGAAAGACTGAACAAACGAGTTTTTGCAACACCTTACCAAGGTCGGGAGCATTTCCTGGTTTCTTCGTGTAAACACGAACTAATGCAAGATACTCCCAGATTTTTTCCAGTAAATAATCCATATTTAGATTCATTTCACATGATATCACTATATGATGGGGAAGCCTGAACAACTCATAATGAAATGTGGGAACAGTGTAGCCTACCTAGCCAAACGATCAACCTCTTCGATGGATATTTGATCAACTTTGTTATAAACATAGAGACACGTAAGATAAACTCTTCCACCCACAATCACATCAATAAACTCGTCGACACTGCGAAGGATTCAATTACTAAATACTTCGCTTCATAGAAAACTTACGTGCAATCTTCTCTGAAAACAACATCAGCATTGAAAATTTTATATTCGTGAAGGATGTTCATGATCATTTTCTCGTTGCAATGAGTCAGAGGTACAGTATGAGTGAACTTGACACCTCCCATCTGAAGTTTTAAATGTGAAAGACTGTAAGATTGGCTTATAATTTCAAAGTGTTTCCAAAACTTGCAAAACACTTGTAAACGAGCAAGGAAGCAAGCTTCAAAAAGTGGAAAACAAAAACAAAATCTGATTAAAAACCTTTTTCGGCTTCACATAGATGTGTGGTGGACGTTTGTTCAAACGGATTCCAACAGCCTCAAGTTCCCTCTCTAATAAAGATTTCTGAAGATCGCTTTTACCCGCATCCAACATCATCAGGATTAAGTCAGCAGTTTTGGCAACTGAGATAACTTGACGACCTCTACCTAAAAAACGAAGAACACTTTTAAAAAAGTTCAGATTTGAATTGTTAACCTTTTCCTTGTGAGGCACCCTCGATAATTCCTGGAAGATCGAGCAATTGGATATTAGCTCCCTGATAGTTGATAACTCCTTCAAAACACTGATGTAATTAAAAAAAACTGCTGGTGCATACCAGGAATACAAGTGAGGGTTGTGAATTCATAACTAGCTACTTCGGAGGTAGTGTTGGTCATAGAGGATAATAACGTAGATTTACCGACGGATGGGAATCCAACCTTCAAACACAAGACTTGTAGAAGAAAAAACCTGCAGACCTACCATGGCAACTCTGGCATCTCCACTCTTCATTACATCGAACCCTTCTCCCTTTGCACCTCCCTTACCGGTAGGCTCTAAGAGTTGTTGACGGTATTTGGCAAGTTTGGCCTTAAAATGTAAGATTGATGCTCTCAATAGCAACAGTTCTCATACCTTGAGCAATCCTAAATGGTACTCAGTGGCTTTATTCTTTTGAGTCCGAGCCATTTCGGCCTCAATTTCCTTAATTTTCTCCACGATACCCATGATGCTTGAGGGTTGAGGGTCTAAAAGAGAGATGAATTGGACATTAAGAGGAGAGTTGAAAGTAAGCAATGGTATAGAGACCACGAAAATAGAAGATTTAGAAAAAGCCGCTAAAAATGACTATACATTTAATTCCCGTGAATAATTGAGACCTTGAGTAAATCAAACAACAAACATTATTAATAGCCTGTAAAAAGTGCATGTGTACAACATATGAGTGAACAATTCTTTCCTATAGTTCAACAAATTATATTTCTTGAACTATCTCTTTCTAATTCAGGTTAGATTCAAACAATTTTTCTAGAGATGGTAAAGGAGTATCTACGGGTATATCTGAGAGATCAGGTAAGGATTCAAGAGTTTTGTGGATCTGAATTATCTGAATGAATCAAGGCTGACAAGACGAACAAACCTCTGTTAAATCTGATTTGACTTGATCTTCTTTTCGCTTCACTTCTCTCAAAACAGTTTCTTGATGATCCACAGTAGCACGCACTTGAACAAGCATAGCATCCAAAAGTTTTTGCAAGTTCCTCCTTTCCATCATTTCATCAGCAAGTCTGACAACGCAATGGTATTTAATCATGAAACATCAAGTATAATACCTTTTACAATAATCCCTAGCAAGCGGTTCAGCTTCATCCACATGTCTCATTAAATCTTTCATCTCATCCGCATTTTTAATCGATTCAAGCATAGACGGTGTTCCTACTGCTTCTGGATAGCATGCTAACTTTCCCCTGAAATCGACAGGGTGTAAGAGTTTCTACGTACAGTCACACCTAATATTTTCGTCCAAACTAGCAGGATTCTTCATTAAATGCAACGATTCTATAAGTTCTTCGACTGTTTTCGTAACCACTTCAGGATCATAGAGCGTAGGCTAAAAATTAAACAGTAATGGAATTTTCTTAAAGCTTAAAGTACTGGATCTACTGTTACTGTATTTTGACTAGTGGATTGGACGTGAGAATGTTTCTTTCCATGCGCGGCATTTTCTAACCTTCAATGATAGACTTTGATTATGAATGAATAAACTTCACAAACTTTGATAACTGTTCTAAACTATAAATCTGTCGATCCGTAAAGACTTTTAATACTTTCTGCACAGCCCTCTCCAGCTCAGTCGCTTGAATTCTCGAACAGTATCTAACAATAACTGTTATACAAAAGAAAGAAATGCACTCAAACTTGAAAGCGGGTTCCAGAACGTGGAAGAACTTCCCCATAAACTCTGGAGCCTTTTTACGGGAATTCTGGATGACATCATTGGCAAGATATATTAGATTAACTAGACGGGAGGCGTTGGTTTCCATCTTGATTTCCTTAATTTAAGCCTGCTTACTAGGATTATTCATCAACAAGTACTTTTAACCAGACATGAGTTATCGCATCAGCACTCTTCCTCTGATGATGGAGTAACCATAAAGACAAGGTTTGAATTGATTCTTGCTGACTAGTTAATTTGGCAAGCTTTGCTCGCATTGCAGCTTCAGAAAACCCAGTTCCACTCATTGATGATAAGTTATCTGAATATGTGACAACTTCTACAACATTCTCCGTTCAAATAGGGAAGAACATGTGGATTATATAGAAAATTATAAATAGCTTGAATGTATAAACTATGGAAAATAAAAAAACAGTTTATTAAGGAATTATTTCATTCATGCTCTAACCTAACGCTTCTTTTAGTACATGGCATTGGAGCGCGTTTCACTCCGGCACAGTTGCTGACCACCCCCGTTACCCTGACCTGGCCGAGATGACACTCAAGATTCAATGAATGCTATGATTTTTGATGGAAGAAACATCTTTTTTTAGTTCTTGAAACTTTCCTCAAAACTTTCTTGTGATGATTTCTCAATGATACAAAAGTGAAACCCAGAAAATTGAAATCATCGATGACGAATTTTCATTTCAGAACATCAAAAAATGATTTTTCATGAATCTTTTGTAATGAAAACTTTACAATTTCATTCAAAACCCTCCTCCGCGGAGAAGAACACTGTATAAGTTCCTGGATTGATAAGTTGCTCGTCTTCTTGGTTAACGTAAGTTCTTCTCTTGTAAATTCTCAGCCTCGTCGTTCAATTTAACCTGTTCCTTCTCAACTTCCTAAGCTTTCCAAGTTTATTGTTGAACTTGTTGTTGTTCAAAAAGCATTTCCTTCTTAATAAAGTGTCGAAATAGGTGAAACGTTCAAAAGTTTATTTGTTGCAACTAGTTTTGATTCCTTATAAAGACTCACAATTCGTCATTTGACAATAAACTTCTTCAGACAAAATGTTTCGAGCTGTAGTTCTGTTGGGCTTGGCTGCTGTGTTGCTAGTCAATGCTCGTCCTACAGTACGTTTTCATAATCAGAGAAGATCTTTGAATCTGTTTTCCAGAACATTCCCTGTGGTTTACCTTCATTCGTGGAAAAATTGAATGAAACAAGTGCAAATGAAATCAAAGCTATCTGGAAGGATTATAAGGATGGAGATGACTGTGAAGACCAACAGAACAAAACCTTCAAAGTGATTTCCGGGATCAGCAGACAAGAAATAGATGCTGTTTTCGCTGCTCCAAGTAATTTCTAGTTTGAAGATTTTGAAGGTTTTCTGTTTTTTCAGTAGTCGATGTGTTCGATGATGTTCCAAACTTCATCCGATCTATGTCTATTGAACTACGCAAAGAATTCGATTCAATTTGGATGAACAGAGATATTTCTGAAGACGAAAGAGTAAGTTCATCCTACATTATCCTTTCTGAACAGTTTATAGTTGAACAAACTTGAGAAGTTGGCTTCTACAAAGTTCACAAAGGATCAGAAAGTTGGTTTTGACACTTGGACTTCTCAGGTTCGATAATCACCAAATGTTTGGATAGAAACGTCTTTCTTCAGTTGAAAGACGCTCGTAAAGAAATTGAAGATAAGATGAACAATCTGTCGAAGGAAGCCAAGGAAATCTTGAACGAGCTAACAAAGGTTGGTTCAAACACTTGCTTAACATTCATAATTTCTGTCATATAAGGTTCGTAATGAGGAAAAGAAGATTATTAGCCGAATTACGCCTGAAATAGGAAAGGAACTTCATGGACTCATTTGAAAGTCATTGATAATGTAAAAAATAATAATATATTTACCATAAATTCTTATAAAAGTTCATGTGTTGGTTGAATAGTTTGCAATTGGAATCCATAACGAGCTGACAAATGTCGTTTTGATCTTCCGAAAAAGGAAGAAGTCAAATAGTACACAGGATATGAATAATATTTTCTGTATTTCATTTGAGTGAGCCCTATATAAAGGATGCGATAAATCTTCTTGTTATTGATGAGAAGGTTAAGCCTTTTGTTACTCTTATTCATAAACACATAAAAACCTTTAAAATTCAAAAAATAATGTTTTATAAAAGAAAAGAATATTTTGAAATGCGCCAGGCATCAGCTTCATCATTGAACCTTTGGGGTGTATTAAGGAGGCCACTTATACGTGGATATGCTAATGAAGCTCGCGACGTTTCCCACGTTTTTTTACGTGGCTCATCATAAATTCATTGAAGCCATAGAGCTTGTAGTGCGTGGTTGGCATGCCTAAAGAATCTCCGAATTCTAGTGATTCTGAGTTTGATGAATCGAACATCAGGTATTATCATAACTAATCTCATTTAATATTCATGAAATGACTTTTTCTAATTCCTCAGCTATGATGTTGAACGTAGTGAAGGCGGTAGAGATTCTGCACCAAAAGATTGTTTGTGTCTATCATCAGCTGTAACTAAAATACATTTGTTAATAACTAATGAAATAAGCTTGTTTTTAGGGTTGTGTAGTACTTTGGGCTTTTGTAGCTATTGCTTTAACAATGACACGATTTGTATTGATTGGAGGAATAGAGAAAGCTCCAATACGAGATATTGTCCTATGTGTTGCATCGGTAATTCTTTTCTTTTTATTTTAGTCATCTACTCAGTCTCACTCTCCATATCTATCATTTTCTGCTTTGCACCTCTTGCACTCATTTTCATTTGCTCCAAAAACAATTTTCAGATTGGAATATCATTCGTGTACATAATTGGATCGATATCCAAAAGTCGTAGTTTGTATTTTTACGGTTTGGTCTTGGCTGTAAGAGCAATATACGTTTAAATTTTAAAAAAGTTATTTATATTCAGTTCTTGCACTTCCTGTATGATGCCTTGTATGTTTTTGCCTATGCTTCACTATATTTCAAAGGAAAACGTATAATTTGCATATTATATAAAGAAACTATAGTTATATATATTTTAAGAGCCAAACTTCATACTTCTATCTGTCTTTATAATGTCTATGCTAGGTGATCATTCAGATTTTTTTTCAATTTTTAAAGGTTTCAAAATATTGTTTTAGTCCACATATTCATCGGCGCCCTCTTCATTCGAGCTCGAAGACGATAAATTGTTGAGAAGTATCAATTTATTTTTTTTTTCCTTTTTTTGTATTTTGCTTCGTCAAATAAGTGTTAAAGCATCAAGTATGGATGTTGATTATTAAAAAAGAAAAAACGAAATGTACAATAAACTGTTCAAAGAATTGGATTTTCCAAATCAAAGAAATGAAATGGCAGATAGACAACGAATACAAAATGCAATTCAATGACATCAGCATTCTTCATTATATATAATAGTAAGAAGAAGAAGAAAAAGAAGAAGAAGAAGAAAAAAATCTAAATAGGATCTGATTTTTTCATCTTTTTTTTTTGTTTTCTTATCACAGGTTAAAACTACCAGAAGTTTGCCTCCCCCTTTCCCTTTACATTTAAAGGATTATATATAATATTTACAAAATGAGGTAAACTATATTAATATAATTATTATAATGTTATCGCATATTCTTGAAATTTATATAAATTTTTAGGAAAACAAGAAAACCCTCTCTTCCCTTTTTTTTCATTTAGCTCTGTGTTATATTGCCATCTAAGATGCGAACCTGCAGTTCCAATATCAGTCTGACTGGCAGTTAAGTCTTTCTCTCTCCCATGCTCTTTCTCTCTTTCCCTCTCTCTCTCTCTTCCAGGATTTCAGTTAGAAAACGGAAACAGTTGGAATGGAAATGATGGAAAGAAAAACAATGAAAAATCAAACAAAACTGTACATAAAAGGATTATAGTTAGTATTAAGAAGAAGATGAAGAAGTAAAAGAATCAGAGTAGAAGAGATTATTCTTTGTCTTTATCTTTCTCCTTCTCCATCCGTTCCTGAAGAGTATGCCATTGGACAACCGGTCTTCTGGATGTCATCATTTCAGCCCATTGTTCATGACAAGCATGAGTAACCTATACATTAGCATAATTAGATATAAGCTTTAAAGATATTGATATGCATACCTGTGTTAAGCTGGACAATTCAACTGAAGCTAATGTAACCTGCAAATAGGAATCATTGAGTTCAATGAAACAAGTTGGTTGTCAATCATACCTCGCCAATAAAATCATTTTTACTCATTTTATCATAATCCCATACAGAAATTAATATATGAATTCTCTGGAACAATAATATATCATTTGATTTATGGAAAGGCATAACGGGCTTACATCCATCATGGAAGGTTCAATCTTGAATTGAAAGCTTTCGTTGTAATAAGGATTCAAAGTTTTATATTTTCTCGATGTTTTCTTTTTACTCAACAACTTCCTTCCATGGTACAAGTAGATTTTGACATATGGATCTGAAATGACATTGGTATTGTAAGGGGATGGAAGTAGAAACACAAAAAGTTTGTTTTAACCTCTTTGACACCTCATGCCATCCTTCCCCATCTCTTTCTCTCTCTCTTACATTCTTTGTCTACCTCTCGCTCTACCGGAAGAAAACATCAGATGCTTCAATAATTCTCTTTTTTTGCAATAAATATTTAAACATATTTTTTAATATTACAGTAGTTTTTATTAATTTGTATTTCTACCCTACTTGGCATCCCCCCTCCTTGTCCCCTCCCTTCTACCTACCCTCATCTTTTCTTTTCATTTTATTTCTGCAAACACGAAGATGAGATATGAAATCAGAGAATTTTACTATTTTTCAGTTATTTTTCTAAAAAAATGAAAAGGGAAGACCCTTCATCTCCAATTATGAAAGTTGTTGCAACCGGTGATCGGAATGTGCGAACTTGGGTTTAAAAAAAGATTTTGTAGTTACTCTCTGATGTCAAACATGAACATACAAAATGTAAATTTGAACATTTTGCTGTTTCAAATGTAATTGGTGGATGGCAACTGCTGATGATGATGATGATGAAGTCAGATAACTTTTTTATTTCCACAGAAGGAAACCCAGAGGGAGGATATGTCAGCAGACTCACAGGAGGAGAGGGAGTGATAGAGAGGGAGAAAGAGAGGGGGAAGAGTAGGAGATGAACAATATTCTTCCAAAAGATGGTAGTAAAAGATAAGTTAGATGTATTTCTTGTTTAGTCAAAATCATTCAACTGCAAAAGTTCAGAATCTCCCTTCACCCCCACACCCATCAAATCGCTTCTGTTGCTTTCGTCAGTTAAAATAAATATTTTCCTCGACTAGCCCATAATTCATATAACAAAGTATAAACGAAGAAAAGAAAAATTTGTCAAAGAAGAGCTCAGTTTCTATTTATGGCTTAATGCTTTTAGGAAAAGCTTGTTTTTGTAAAATTAATGAAAGCCTCCCTAGATTCTCTATTTTCTGTTGCTGCATCTCCCTGTCCCTAAAGCACACACGCACACACACGCTTATCATCACGTTGTTGTTGTGTGTGAGTGAGTGTGTCTGTGTGCATTTGAGCCGTTATTTTTATTTATTTTTGAATTTCAGATGAAGCTAAATGATATGAACTAACCAGATGTACCACCAAGATCCATTTTCTTCAAATTTCGAGCTTCCATGATAGTGAGTGTGAGTGTGCCGGTAGCTGGACGGTATCGCGTAGAGAAGCAGATATCTCCTAACCGAGATTCCTTCTATAATATATAAACAAATAAATAATAATAATAATAATGATGGAATAATAAACTACTAAATTGGTTATTCAATACGTTTTTACAGCTTCTTCTCAGTTTTCTCTTTCAGCTAATGAGTTTGTTGGTGTTCAATAGCATTAATAAGCATTTACACACTCACACACACACACACACTGAACCCACTATTATATATAATATAATTTTTATTAATTCATTGGCTAAGCGCTTCTCCTTTCCAGACTCTGCTGTCATCATCGCTCTTGTGATGTATGGTTGTGTGTGTGTGTGTATGTGCAAATCCTTTTGTGTTTCGTCTTCTTTTTTTTTGTGTTTCATCTCTCGTCTTGTTAAGCTGCTTCAAACAACGAACGGAGAAAATGATTCTTAATATTCAACGAGATGATGAAAGCAAGACGAAAAGGTCGTTGCTTCTAAACAGCTTAAGGAAAGCTTCATCTTTCGTCTTCTCCTTTTTTGGAGAATCAATAGACACACATGTCCTCTAATGCAATTCGGAAATTAATCAAGCAAAGGATATCCACAACTAACGATATCTCCAATAACTTTCATCAAATATGAAACATGACCAGTGCAAACGACACATGCACACATAGAGTTCGACAGATACATCCTGACATCTACACTCATTTAATAACTGTTTTTCTTTCATCAAAACATAATTAGCAAAGTTCAGTTCTTTCCAAAAAATGCTCTTTCTCCCTCCTCCCCCCTCTCTCTCTCTCTTTGTCTCTCTCTCTCTCTCTATTTCGTATTCTCCTTATTTACAATAATTTGAATAAACACGCGAATTATCGGATGCACGCAACACGCAACTGCGATGACCCCAACATATTCATGAAATTCGGCAGCTTCTCTCTCTCTCTCTCTTTGTATCTCTCTCTCTCTCCTTCTCTCTATAACTTCATTTGGCTCTCTCTTTGCATCATCTTCACAAACAAAAGTCATTTTTTGAACTTTTTAGTTTGTAAATCATTCAATATATTTCCAACGGTTTAGCAAAGCCAAAACACTTGCAAATACTTAAAAATAGAGATTATCTGAGGATAATACCATTTAAGGTCGCTAAGATCGATAGCTGACAAACGTAAAGTACGATTTGAAACAGGAAAAGTGATAATGCCAAAAACAAAATGGAGAAAGTATCAAAAATAAACATTTTTCAAAGATTATCGGAATAAACAGATAATCGTTGCACGTAATGAGGAGTAGCATCAAGCAAGATCGAAGCTATTCATTTCGAATGCAACCAACTACTCTCATTGTAATTTATAAAATGAAAATGGTAATGAACTCACGTCATCGTCATTGTCGGGCTTGCTCAAAGCACGTGTCAGATCTGTTGTTGTACCAAAATCAATGGAATCCAATGGAACAGCTAATTGTCCCATCTTATCATCTTTTGATAATCGATCATAATCATATACAACAAATTGAAGAGTTTTCGATTGTAGCTCATTGAAAGGTATCTGTAAGAGAGAGGTATTGAGGTTAGTAGATGGTTGGTCCCTCTTCATCAATGATCGACTACAGCTTGTTTCCTCGCTTATAGCCCATATATGTACATACGTATCAGAAACACTTACATTGAATAGGAACGTCTCGTTGTATGACGGATTCAGTGTATTCCGAATAATTTTTGTTTCATATTTCTGTTTTCTATCCGGTAATATTGATAATTTGACATAAGGATCAGACATTCCATTGCGATCCATAGCTGGCAGACGACAAGCTTCAACAACAGTCACAGCCAACTACAATTAGATATTTCGTTTTCTTTACATTTTCTTTTTTTTTCTTTTTTCAGAGAATATGTGAGTGGTTTTAATGAACTATCAAAGTCCACGTAGTATGTGACAGAGAAAACAAATCCCTCATGAAGTGAAAAGCTCAAAAATTATTTTTTTGTGTATGTATGTGTGTGTGTGTCAACGATAGGAACTTCTTTTTCTCGTCTTGGGTATCGCTTCCCGTTGCCCCCCCTCTCCAACCCTCTGCCTCTCCTTTTCCTCCTCCTCGTGGCTCTGCTCCCTTGGCCCCTTCTCAATCAAGCAAAAAAGTGAGTGGAAAAAAAAATGTGAAAAGAGAAGATGAAGACGATGAAGAAGGAAGGAAAGAAGTTATTGGAAGTATTAAAGAAAAATAAAAGTAAAAGAAGCCTCTCTGCCTGTCGTCTCTCTCTCCTATCAATCGCCCTTTTCTTTCATATTTTTCCAGAGGAAATGAAGATTATGCGAAATATTTTATTAACCAGAAATCCCATCGTTTAATCTTTTGTCTATCAGATTAACAACAACATACGATTATTTCAAATCTCAACTCAAGAAAAAGAAGAGAAAAAGAACAAAAACGTCATTTTCCCTTCCAGCTTCATCTCATCGTCTTTCCCTTGTCCCTCTCTCTCTCTCTCTCTCTCTCTCTCTCTCTCTCTTCAGATCTTTTAACTTCCATAAAGATGCCGTTTTATTGGAGAAGGAACATCACTTGATCATGTTTTTTTTTTCCCCCAATATTCCATTTATCTTTGCAGTTTCCATGTCGATTCAGTAGAGTAAGATCCTTGCTTCCTCATTCTGCAACATCTAACATCAAATCCTCCCCCCCCCCTCATCATCCCAATACCCAGACCCTATCTTTAGTTTCTTATCCTTCGAACCCTATCCCTCATCATCCCCTATTCCATATATGCCCTTCTGACTAGAGCGTCATCATTCACACATTTCCTTTTAAATTGTTCGTTTCTTTTCGTTCTTCTTCCTTACATAACAACTTCTCAACTTCGTCTTTGTTTTTTTTGAGGAAGAAAAATAAAAAATAAAAGACTTCGTTGCTGTTCTTCGATGATGATAACGTGTCTCATCAGTATTGCAAAAGAAGTAGAAGACGAAGTAGAAGTAGAAGAAGAAAGCAAAGAGGAAAAGAAACTTGATGACAACGAACACAAAATCTAACACAAAATGACAAAATACGGCGTCTAGAAGTGTGTTGACAAGGAAACACACGAGGTAAGCACCAGAGGAGGCGGACAAGAGGTGAATGGCCTCAGGCCTTGAACCCAACAAAAATATGGAGAAACATTGAAATTAATCTGCTATTGTTGTATGATAAACATGAAAAACATTTCAATTTTCTCACCACGAGAACGCCATTATTCATTTCAATTAAAGGAAATTAAATTTAATCTTTCCAAACGGTTGATTCATTTTCTTAATCGAAATACCTCCTCCACATGGTCTATCCCCCCTCTCTCTCTCACCCCTTCCACCAGTTGCATGGTAAAAAGAAATTGCCGCTCATTTCATGCCAAAGTTCTTTAATAGTTCATACTAAATATGATTAATAAATGAAAAGACACGGACGTCATGAATGGATTTCCCATGAATGATCCTTCTCCTACTCGTTATATTCTCATGCTCTCATGCTCTCTTTCTCTGTTTATCTCCTTCTTCATCTCTCTGATTCTATCTTTTCATCGGCTCAAACTACAATGGTCATCCAACAAGCAGACAGAAACAGATATACATACGATTGAAAGAAGAAGAAGAAGAAGAAGAAGAAAGATGAAAACGAAAAGCTTGGATTGAAACTCTCGTTTCCTCGGTGATTAAGTTCTTTCCAATCAAAATTTGTTCATTACAAGAACAACAACAACTAGGAGGATGAAAGAGAAAGAAGAAAGAGAAAGAATATAAAAAAAAAGAAGAAAACTTGCCTTGCTCTGAGCAAAGTCATAGTCCAGCCGAAATGTGATGTCTCCGTAATTGAAAGGTGCTTCTAGATCTTCAGCCTACAATTGCATGATTACCTGTGAGTAGTAAAACGATAATTCCAATGTGTATGTCTATGTTTTACTCCCCCCCTCTTCTCATCTTTGAACATGTTCGAAGTTCTTTGAAGAAAAATGTAGAAAAATTGATTTTCATTCAAAGCATCAGCCCCGTTCATCTACCTCGTGGATAGCTGACGGATGATTGGTAGCTTTCGCGCGTGCCTTTTCCTTATTTGAAAAGGAAAAAAGCAATTTGGATCAGAAGAAAGGAGGAAAGCCAAAAAAAAAGAAAGAAAAACGAAAGTATTACGAAGGATCATAATGAAGAGATGAAGTTAATGGGCAAAAGATAAAAGTACTTACTTTCGGTTGGACAGAGATCGTCTTGGCTGAAAATTGAGGTAGTCCCAGTGGGCTAATAGTTTTTGCCGTATGCACATGCCCATTCTGATACTGAAAACAACAATTTTAATGAAAAATTTATGAAAACATTTATAATGATTATCTCAACAATATGTTTTTCCGAACACTGAAAGCAGTTTTTTTAAGAGAGAGAGAGGGAGAGAGAGAGAGAGTGGAAGGTTTAGAAAGAGAGGGAGTGAGCAGAAGGCTACAGGATATAGGCTCAAGTGAAGAATGTTAAAGCTAATCTGATTAGAGCGTTATTCCAATCTTCACTCTCATCTGTTATCATACCAAGTCGTTGAGCAAATCTTGCTGTCTTGGAGTATTTTCGACCAATCCCTTCTTCAGCTTTTTTTTTCAAATACTTCACATAATGCAATGAGCATATTACGAGAGAATACTTTCTCTTTTTTTTCCCTCTCTACTACTTATTTGCTAATGAGGACAGAACACAACAAATGTTTGACAGTAAAGCCAGTAAGCACTTCTTTCCAGTTTAATCTGCACATTCGACAGTGAGAGTACCTCTACTCTCTCTCTATCTATCTTTCTCTTTCTTTCTCTTTACATCTCATCCATCTTCCATTCTTGTCGTTAAACTCGGAAAAAAAACAACAAAGTCCATGAAAAGGTTTCTCTGTTCGGTGTTATTGAGATGAACTGACATCCAGATGCTTCTCCCCTTTCCAACCTGTCATGTAGTCATAATTGCAATAAACTTTTCCAATGGATGTTGCTCAGTAAGTTCAGATGTCCTATGCATCTTTTAAAAAACATCCAATCCGATCAAGCATGATGTTCAAATGTACTTGCTTCTTTTGGAAAATTTAGAAAATTCGCATAAAACATTAGCAATCATGCCCAAATATGAACAACGTGTATTAAATTTCTGTCATAATTCATGTGTCGGAACACGTTGGGGTAATCTAAGGATGTAATTTTTTGAAAATCCTTTTAGACCACCATTTTCGCTCAACAGATGCAAAAAAGAATAAAAGAGAGATATAGAGAGAGCAAGTAAGAGAGAGAGAGAATGCCATGGAGGGAATACGAGAGAGAAATGGGAGGGAGTGCGTCAAAAGAAAGAATAATAAATAAGTGGCTTCTAGCAAGATTGAACCTTACGATATTCTTTTTTTCTTTACTTCTTACATCACGAATCCGAAAAGAGAGCCTAAATGGCCATAGCTCACCCAGTTGTCTTAATTAGTCATTAGAAGACAACAATTATGATTGCAAATGTACTTTGCACTCATCTTTCTCCCATAACTACTCATAAAAGACATGGAAGAACAAATTCCATAAAATACTAACTGAAACGATGAGATATTACTCTTCAAGCAGTCATAACTGAAATTGGTCACAAAAGTAATGATCGCTTGAATAGATTTTCATAGCTACCATGTTATGAAGTCAATTCATTCTCTTTCTCTCACTCCCTTCCTCTCCCCTCCACTCTTCCTCATCTTCAATAGTATACAAGAAGATAAGCCAATTGACACCATATTTGGCCATACAACAGAAGACGAAAAAATACTTTCAAAAAAAAAAAAGAAAAAATATATAAAAATCAACAAAGAACAATCAAAGTTAAATATATGAGACAGACAGCTGATTGATTCAGACAATTACGAAGCCTTTGCAGAGCCAAAGAAAAATATTTTTTATGGAAACAATGTCTTTGAAGTGAAAAATCACGTGTGATTGCTCTTTGAGAAGAATAAAATGAGTCCAAATTAGGAGATAAATTCAGTTAAGAGTTTGGCAATCATCAATACACATGAGCATGACGATTTTCGTGAAGACAAATATGTCATCAAGAGAGATGGACAAGCAACTTCACACAAAACAGCAAAGAACTAAGAATTAAGAGGAGAGAGAGATAGAGAGATAGAGAGAGAGAGAGAGAGAGAGGGATAGAATCAAAGAGAGAGAAATCCTTCTTTGACAGGAAAATGGTGATGGAGGAAGAGAATGGGGCAGATAGAGAGAGAAAACAATTTCTTTTCCAGAATCTTCATATTTTCTCTGACAAATCTGTGTTAAACCTTTCATTAACAATAATATTTTCTTTTTTTTTCTTGCTCCTCATCATCATGTTTATGTTTCTATGTTTACGAATTTTTTATAATAAAAAAAAAAGAAAATAAAAATATAAAGCGAAAGTGATGAATGACACAAAAAACACATATAGGGCTTCTGCTTCTCATGAAAGGTGATTGATATGCATCAATTCAAAAATTCAAAAAGTGTTGTCAACTGACGAAATCCTATCACGGAACATCAACTAGCTGATGAAATGCAGAGAATGAAGTAATAAAAAAGAATGAGCTGAAGCGATGACGAAAGACGATGAGCGTAAATGCAACCGTTCTGAACGTCTATGAGCTGTATATGCGTAAGAGTCCTTCTTTATTGCAGGGTTTACATAAATTTATTCTTTGAATTTTCAAAAAAAAAAAAACGTGACGAAATGTATCTCTATCATTCATTTTCTCATTTGGTTGTCAAGCAAGCCCTCCATGAAAGAAGCTCCATCAACTACCAAGCATAGTTGACATTTCCATCGTTTTTGAAAAGGAATTTTGAAGCTGCTCCTCCAAATTACAATTATTTTTCCTTCTCTTTTTATTTTTTTTTCATATTCTTTTCTTATCCATCACCGATTCAGAAAGGAAAGATTGAACATCATCATTTGAATGACTAACAGGAAATGAACCGACTTAGTTGTGAGGAGGAGAGCATATTTCGAGAGAAGACACATGAGCTGAAAAACCCAGGAAATTTTTACAGAATTTCGGTGTCTCATCAACTATGTTGTGCAAAAACATATCTTTTTGTTTCTAAAGCAAGCTATTCATTAGAAATGCAACATCTGAAGAAATAGGCCAATTGCCATTTTAAGCTAGACAATAGGCTCTGAGACGACTTGGATGAAATGTGAGGATCAGGTTTAGCCATGAGCATGACAGCTATGATGCCGTTTATCCAAGAGGAAGATGATTAAAGAAATGCAATCATGAGATTAATTTTTCGGCCTAATCCTCCAAAACTCTTGTTATTGATTTCGAAGACGAATGAACATAAACTTCTAAAGGTAGTCAAAAGCAGCAGCTAACTGGATATCAAAGACTCCATTGCAAAAAAAAAGTCCTTGTCATAATGCAAAAAAATGAAAAGAAAAATATGAATTCATAACAAACTGTGTAGCTCGTATTTATACGAGAAGCATACTATGTCTCGCCATATACAAATATCGAAAACTACCCGCATAGATTACGACAAAACGGGAATGACCATGCAAAATGTCTTCAAAACTTGCTCCCATTCGGAAAAAATAATTTTTTCTACCAAATATGGAAAGTGAGGGAAAATGACATATTGAGATGACAAGTCATTTGAGACGAAGAATTCGCATTAATTAGAGAAAATTGGGGGTCCAAGACAAGACTTGATAATGAGAGTTCAGGTCTAGAGCCACTTGGCTTAATATGGCTTGGTCGGTGAAGCTTTCCGCTATTCCATTTCAACACAAATTTGCTTTCTCTCTAATTCTCTTTGTCTTTTAAACGGAATGGACATTGAAATTCCATAACACAAGTCTATTACAAACGAAATGAGTGCTGTGAAGTATATTATTCGATTGGTTGTTGAAGGGAGCGATAAGAAACAAGCGAATTCGATTATACAGAGTATGTTTCAGACCGTCCCAGGAGGACCAAGGGAGAAAGAGATTCAAAAACGAAGTACATTGATTTAAATGACGATGAATACAAGAGAATAATCTGAATCTTCGCATTTAAAATGGAATGAACAATCATCTTCTACATGATCTGGCAAATGTTCTCATAAGCTACATGGTTGGTGGGAATTCGGACAACGAATATCAAATAATGCGAAACAAATCCACAATATACTTTTAAAAAACTCAAACTTACTTTATGTGTTGCGTTGGCTCGTCGTAATGGACAGCAAGTTGAAAAAATTCGGTAAATTGGAGAGCACACGATTGTGCCTGTTGCCCACATGTCTTTTTAATTTCTTATCACAAACTGTCGTGAACGCTGGCTCGAGGCCCATTCACCTGATCTGAACTACATTCATAAAAAAAAGATATAATAATATTTTACAAAAATGTTTAGGGACAAACAAGATTCTGCATGAGATCTAATGCTTTCTACTTCAGATACTATGAAAGGGGAGGTCTCTGGGGCGTGGTTTAGCATTTTTGCCGTTTATTGGTCCCGAGACGAAAATCCTGTTTCCAATTTCTACAGTAATTCAGTTCACACTAGCATAGCATCGATGGATATAATTTTTTCTGATTTTAAATAGTTGATTCGGTGCTTTAGATTGTGGATTTATCTTTAAAAGGTTATGAAATCACTACTTTAGCTTATCGTTCAACAAAATATCCGTTTTCTCCGTTTTAAAATTGGTTTTGATGGCTTTGTATTGACTTTGTCAAGTTTCTAGTCCTCTTCGCATAACTCGGTTTACCTTATTTCTTCCTTTTTCCATTCTTATGATTTTTATCACTTTTCTTATGATTTATTAATTTTTTCTTGTGAAGAAGGTACTCAAAATGGGCTTCGCTCAACAGTGGTTCTCCCATCCTCGCAAATTCGGACCTGGATCCCGTTCCTGGTACGTTTAAGAAAGTTACTTTGTTTTATTTATAGTTATTGTTCTGATTTAATATTAATATTAATATTTTTAGCCGTGTCTGTTCCGGACACCACGGTCTTATCCGTAAATACGGACTCGACATGTGCCGTAGATGCTTCCGCGAGTACGCCAAGGACATCGGATTCAAGAAGGTGAGATTTATTTATTTTTGAAATTTCAATTTATTTACTTTTCCAGCTTGATTGAGCGTATATGTTCAGACGGAGCATGATGTTTTTGTTTTGTTACTTCGTGACTGAATAAACTTGTTTATATAAGCTCTGTGATCTTTTAACATAGTTGAAATCTATCTGAAGATACCCACGAGTAGATCTTAGCATGAAATTACCTTTTATCTTATTCTTAGTCCATGGATCCGGTTGAAGCTGGACCTTGGTTGGTGGGGAGACCGCAACAGCTTATATTTCTAACGGGACTGGATCCCGCTAATAAAAAAAGTCACGCTGCTCTAGTAAATTGTTTTAGGTGAGGTAGTAGTCATAGAGACGTAATTCCGTATTTAGTTCCTCGAAAGATAAACCTCCCTTGAATCTTCGCTTAGTTTCTGGTGAATTAGAATTCCCTGCAAAACCCGACAAAGTTGTTACTAAAGGTTTCTTACATGGTCAAAGAATGAATTTGTCAAAAAGAAGCTTAAGGGGTTTTAAGGCGTGATTGGCCAACAAAGTATTTGGAAAGAGTTCCTGCACTCATTGTTCTGTTTCTTGATTTGGATTGGGATCATCCTTCTTGGGAAGGTTTGTATAAATTAGGAATAAATTAATAGAGAATCAACATTAAAGAGAAAAAAACTGAGGCTGAAAGCAAATGTGAAAGTATTAGGGCAAGTTGTCGAAAAGATTCGCAATTGGCTGTCGTATTGATCCAAGAAAGGTACGGAGAAGTGAAAATTTGGGGTTGTAA
Organism: Auanema sp. JU1783; assembly: GCA_943334845.2. Taxonomy (NCBI): domain Eukaryota; kingdom Metazoa; phylum Nematoda; class Chromadorea; order Rhabditida; family Rhabditidae; genus Auanema; species Auanema sp. JU1783. The sequence continues at coordinate 889,154 of CALQYR020007486.1, read as the reverse complement.
AACGATTTTATAAGGAATATCCTCAACGTAGAGGAACCTCTAGCTTGCGACAGGGCAACTGAGCTTTGTAATAAATGTAATCTCTCTCCGAAACATCTATTTGTCATTCCCATACTAGGCGATATTCAGGTCGGTTTCGCATACAGCTCTGGTTATGTAGATTGTTTTAACAGGGATATTCTTCAAAACTTCAAACAACATTTCATGAATTAGCACAAGGATACTACCAACAAAAACTTCGGGTATAGAAAGGAAAAGAATGGAAAGACAAAAATACTTTTTAAAGACAATTCGTGCAAGAGTCGTACCACCACACTTAAGCTTCAATGTTAGACAACTATTCAAACTCGCCTTTTTGTCCGAGCTTCGACAAGATACTCATACAGCTTTAAGGTACATGGTCCTGCTCTTTCTCCAGTGATGCTCTAGTTTAGAAATTACCGCCTTGCTTATGAGAAATGTAAAGATCAAGTTGAAAGCTGGGATGGTGTTGACATATTTGAATGGAGGAGTGTTGTAGGGCTTTTGAACTATAAGGTGATATCCAAAACTACTGAAAGTTAACGTACCTGTCCATTTATAGATGTGCGAGTTAAGTTTTTTGCATAATACTGCTGTTGAAGCAATTAGTCAAATGAGAAAACACCAAGCAACGTTTTTTGATATCAAACCCGGAAATTATCCTACGGCCCCTCTTGCGTCTATCGAGCATCAGTTATGGAAGGCGAAACAAGTGAGCAATACATGTTCTAAGCTTGAGGAAGTTGCGAAGTGACAACTATAACTTTTTCAGTGTTGGCATTTCGCTCAACTATTTGAAAGTGCAGTTCAGAATGGCTTAACAGCTGTAGCTACTTTGAATCCAGGAACACATCTTGACATGGCAGCTTCTATTTATTCTTTGGCCAACAAGGAAATAGCTATTTTGAAAGCAGGTAAATAGTAAATGATCATAGTTCTTTCATTAGTTGTTCGTTTCAGCACAACCGATTCCTGGACCCTATCCAACTCCTGATCCTTTAGCTAATGAAACTGTTTGCTTCAAATATAATTACAAGTTTGCATATCCGCTTTTTTAAGGTTTATTTTGGACAAAGACCATGGAGAGTCGGCCTTAGTGGAGTCGCTACAGCTGACATAGAATTAAATGCAGTAAAAGCTATTATAGTTAGTTTTTTCATCATTTTTTAGTTATTATCTCTTTTTTCCAAAAATAGCTGCGGTTGGTGGTGAATTATGAAGGTGTCATCTCTCTCTTGAATGCGGCTATGCATCAGTTCAAACGTTACGGATGCGCTCGAATGCAAAAGAAAGTTATGAATGAAGTGCGTTATCAGATAAAGGCAAATATTAAGGTTTCAAATTCGTTTCAGATGGCCGATGTGTACTACGCAAGTGGAGATTGCGCAAAAGCACTCCAGCTCTGGTCACTCATCGTCCGTGATCACATTCCTCCTACGGTTCGGTCTGTAATTCTGGTGAAAGCAGCTTGGGCTGCGTATTCAATCGCTTCATTCAAAGTTTTTTAAACAAAGGTCACGAAAGTTATTCATCAATCTTTGAAGGATTTCATTTGGGCAGCCCTCCAATTAGGAAAAACTGAAGGAAGTATTGTGAATTCTCTAGGATCCGTCTTGGCAGGTCAACTCCCTGCGTTACCTTTCAACAATGCTAACTTGACGGAGGATCAGGTATGTGTAGTTCTACTCATTATAGTACAAACTCAAATATAGGTGAACGCTTATAAAAATGCTTGGACCAAAACTTTATCTGAACCACAGTATTTCACTCTTCAAGTATCCCGAATTGAAATCCATCTGGATGTCAAGGTATTTCAGGAGTTTTTCCTTTTCTTCACAAATGTTTAGGTGTATTTCTTGTGCGATGCATCTGTTCCGCCAAAGTCGAAAGTTCCTGTCTACGTTGTACTATCTTCAGATTCTCTTTTCAAATTCGAGTTAGATTTTTTTTGTAATTAATGGAGGAAGTCAAATGCTTTAGTTTTTCTTCTGTAAAAATTGTGTTCGATGCCTCCGGCAAGAAGAAAACCGACGTATCACTGATGGCGCAAAGAAAAGTATCACTTGATCGAAAAGAATTAAACTTTCATCTTTCTCGTTTTTCTAGAATTTGGTGATCGAGCCGAAAAGTTCCGCTTCTTTTGTGCAAATTCTGGATCTCAGTAATTGTAATTTCACAGAAAATGACGTCATAATGGTGAGTCTTACATACCGACAAGCCTGTAAACTTCCTTTTAGGTTAATAATGTTACCTTCGAAATCGGTCAGAAGAACTCGAACATGTTCGGTCAATTAGAGATGGACGGTACTATCATGGCTCGACGCATGAAGACAAGTCCTACCCAATACGGAAATGCTTCTTTCACGTAAAATATACATTACTCAATCTGAATATATGTGAACATTTAGAATATCATCAGGAACAGGAGGACTAGTTCCAATGGGAAGCACATCAGTAGATTGTCTTGTAGGAGAAGTTGCAGAATGTATCTTGCAGCTTCAGAATACGACTTCTGGTACAGCCACAGACATAAAGTAAGAATATATTAGATGATTAAATGTTTATAAGTAATTTCAAGATTGGAATTCAAGCGAACCGAACAAAATTCAACTGCGTCAGCTGCTGTGTTGTTCATGGATTCAGCAAATGAGCTTCAATCTGATCAGACAATCCAATGTCAGCCAACATTGAATTCGAATGAAACGGTAGGTCCTTTGCACTTATGAAACTGGAAATGGAAACATTCAGATGAATGTTCCTTTACGGTTTTCCGCTCAGTTGGTGGGAGAAATGGAATTAACGATAGAGGTACTCTAAATTTAGAAAAAAAACAAAAAAGTGATTTCCTTTAGCTGTCTTACCTTCCGGAAAATGGGACGAACAGAATTACAAGCAAGATAAAAGTTTCCGTGAAAGCGAATGATCCTTTTTTCGCCACGAGTGGAATATTGACTATGAATGTGAGGAAGATTTGAATATTTGGCAATTTTCATCAAATTAAGGGCTTGCCTGTGACTTCGCTTCTGAACTATAGTGAACACTTGCTCAAAGTTGATGTAACTGCCAATGCTGATATAACTATCATGAACATCGAATGGCTTTTGGTATCGAAACGCTTAATTCGTTCAAATAATAATGTTATTTGTGTAGGCTGATGTAATTACAAGTATTACAACTAATGAAAATGAAAAACGACTGGAAGGTTGGAGAACGTCTTCAGTTCTTTCATCTTTTTAATTTTCAGAGAATCTGGCCCGTAATGATATGATCAACTATTGCCATGCCGTTATGGTCAATGTTAGCGGAGATGACAGAGAAGTACCTCTGGGTAGAATAGCAATAGAATGGAGAAGGTGAATATTCTGAAATTGGATGTGTGAAAGTTGAGAGATCTGATGAGCCAGAAAAAAATTCTGAATTTCATTGGAATGCAACCGTTCTATGAAAAATGCTGAAAAAATGAAATTCGAATTAACTGCGCTGACCAAATTTAAATATTGAAAACTGAAAATTGGGCAACTATAGTTAATGAATTCTTTAAAAAAATTCGAAACTTTCAAGAAATGATCAAATACGGGTAAAATTAATTGAAAATGGAACTCTTCTCTCTTTCAGACAGAATAGCTCCTTTTCCGTTCGTTCCGTGGTGGCGTTATGTAGATTACCTGTGTTGCCATGTCCTGTATATATCACTGCAAATGTCTTGGATTCTCCGGCAGTTGTTCATCAACCAATTCGGGTTCAATATACTATTGGAAATCGCATGGAAGAGGTTCATTCATTTCGATTACGGTAGCTCTTACTTACGATTTAGACTGTTGAATTAACAGCAACTTTCGACTTGTCTGATACATATATGTTTTGCGGAGACAAACGGGTAAACGAAAATCTCTTTTGAAACCTTACTGATTAACTCATTAGGTAACTTTCCGACTTTTGCCTGGTGCCACTCGTATTCTAAATGTTGTTGTAATGGCTCTCTCAGCTGATCGTTTGCCTTTCCCTAGAATAGCCTTACGGTAACTATTGTATTCACGGTATAACCTTCTCTCAATTTTCAGCTCAATTACTGTTCCCGATCAAACTCTTCAACATACACTCCGTACTCTTCCAGCAACGTTATTTGTATTGGTAAGTACAATGAAACAAAATGTAGACTTCTAGTTGTCATATAACCCGATGGTGTCGATCATTTCTTGTCAAAAATTGATCCTTGCTATCATGGGTTAAATCCAATTTCCTGTGGGATAACTATATCCTCTGGTCTATGGAATTCAATTTCGGTTGAGAACTCACATTTCAAAAGTGATAACGGATATTAATGAAATTGGAGAGAAACTTTTTTCTGAACACCTTCGATTCCTTCCGCTACCTGCGCTGCTAACTGAATCTCGATCCCACTAGAAAAGAAAACATATTAAGCCTGTCAAATATCTAAGATGCTCTTTTCAGCCATCATCCAAGCAAACCGCGGAAATCCAACAGTCGTAACCAAATGGAAGTTTTAACTTATTTATTTCCCACTCTCAGAAGTTGTGATATTAGAAGAATAAATATTATAAACGGGCTTATAATAAATATGTACAAGCATTGAAAACATTGTAAAACATTGACAGAACATACGTACTTCTTAGACGTTAGAGGAGATCCGGATTCATCAAACATTACTTTTACCTTAAACAATGCTGGCGTTCAAGCTTAACGTTGAAGAATTCCTTCCGGGTAGAAACAGTTCATATGTCGGTATAAATCCTCTTCGCCTACGTCAGCTGTAACATAATTGAAATTATGATGACATACCGTAATTTGCTGAAGAATCACTTTGACATCAACAATTATTTCATGGTATAATTAAACGTTAATTAGAAAATCAAAAAATTCCGTTTTTTTCTGATATCTCATTATTATAAATCTAAAAAAAGAAAAGCCACGCCCCGAATGGGCGGCCTCTGTAATAGTTAGCTCATCACGACTGTCCCTAGTTCTGGTATAAATACAGAAGTTTTCGAGCATTTGCACATCCACCTATCGGTACATCTGCCGTTACATCTAGATTCTCATCAGAAGCTCCAGAATGGTTATGCGCAAGACTATCCTCGCACTAATCGTTTTGCTCACCATCCAATGCCTGCCAGCCCAAGGATGTCAAAATTGTGAGGACGAACGTCTCAATGAGATTATGGTAAGTGTATTTATTTAATATAATATAAAATTCAACTCAAGACATAATATCCAAAAGAAAATCTTAAACCTCAGTCTAACAGTAGATCTTCTTCCCTATTAAGCTAATTGGTCTAATAAATTAAATCTCAACTTCTGCATTACCTAACTAAAACTTTCTAATTCAATTGGTAGTTTCATGGGATCGCTTCTTACCTTAACGGAAATCATTTTGGAGCCGACCACTCCCTCGTATACATTACAAGAATTGTAGGAAAAGAACTGAGATCAACAGGAAACGGAACAATAGCTAATTGCTCCGGTTTCAAAGTAGACACGCTCAAAGCTGTCGTCTCTCTGCACAATTTGGTCTGGAGCAATATTGTTTCTTCAATTTCTAGTCTTTTTTCCCTTATGAAGATATCAGAAACAACCAATTAATATTAGCCTGTGACGTAGGAGCCTTAATTGGGTTGCAACTTTAAGATTGTAGGAATATCAAAAGATCTTGAATAATAATCAGAATTAAAATATATTTTTAGGATACATTACGAAAACAAGTTCCTCGTCCCCACTATCATGGTCATAAGCACGGTGCTTCGGACGCATCTGCATTCGTCGAAGCTAACTCGGTACCTCAGGGTGTTAATACACATAATTGAATGAATTTTTATTTTAGGAATTGCTGACAGCATTTTCTGAGAATGACATTGACCAGGATGACCCAGTCACCAAAAAGCTCCTTGTAGCTTCTGATCCATACCGTGAGTTTTTTCTAATGATTTTATCAATAACCATGATCATTAGAAGAATCAACGATCTCTCACCCACTGGCTGCTTTCAATTTGAGCCCAGAAGTGTTCCCATATGATATCATTCAGGTACTAATGAAACATAACAAAAAAAAACAAAGCACGAACCTGATGAGCCCGCACGCCGCATCTAATCAAATCAATTATAATAATTTGCGCGCCAATTTAGTTCGTTGAAAATTTTGTTGAATTATGGCCCCACCACGATAATTTAAAGATGAGCATCATTATAGGCACGGCTCTTCGTTTACTTAAACCTCCAAGGGCATCTTATTGGATCGGAAAGATCAGTTGATATATCTGTATGGGAAATGACAAAGGATAACATAGTACGTAAATCTCTTGAAATAGATATCTGAATTCAAAAACACAAATCAACTAGCAAGTTACTGTAATAGAAAAATTGTTCCGATTCAGAAAAAGAAAGAATTGGCAAAGAAGAAAGTTAAAGTCAGCACTCCTACATACTTCATTGTTGACTTGGCTTCTGAAGACATTGAGAGGTTGTCAATTGGCAGACCTGTCGTTTAAAACAATCTATTTGATAGAATCAAAAGCAGAGGATCACCTGGAATTTTCGTACAAGCCTTAGTCGACGGCAAGAACATCGCCATTCATCCACAGGATGGAAAACAGGAACGAGTAAGAACATAAACATAAGTGAAACGCAAACGTGAATCATATACAGAATATGATGTTGGATCTTTCTGTTCGTGGAAACGACATCGTAAAGAATCGCCTTCGCAGAAGTACCGATCTCTGCGGTTACGGAAACAATAATGGAAGTTGTTGCCGTGAGGATTTAATGGTTTGATGCGCATCAATCCACCTCTAGAAGAGATTGTTCCAGATAAACTTCAAAGACATGGGTTGGGAGTTTGTTGTGGCTCCAGTGCAATTCAATGCTTACAAATGCACTGGTGGTTGCAGTGATTACAACTTCGACGTAAGATTAAAACCTGATACTTTTCCGATATAATGTTAATTCAGGAACACACTCGTCATGCCCATGGAGTTCTCACCCAAAGAGCCGACAAAAATCTTCTCTGCTGTCACCCTTCTGAGTATATAGCATCACCAACTCTACCTTTTAACACTTTTCTTGTTTTACAGATATAGTCCTCTCCGATTGGTTTACGTGAACAATGATAACACAATCACCGTCTCCAATCTACAGAACCTGGTGGTAACAAGATGCGTTTGCGGATGAATGGGAGGAAAGAAAGAAGTGGAGTACTCGCTTTCCTAAGTCTTTGACCGCTAACCGTAGATGAACGAATGCCATAGAAGTGGAAATGTATTAAGAATATCCACTATGATTTGTTCTTGAAAACCGTACTTAGATAGTTAAGACATATGGAATGCCAAATGAATTTTGTGATATGTTATTATTCGTAACTTGAACAACCAAAGATGAAGTTTCAATTCAGAGAAAACGTATGAGCGATTACGTAATATGATGTTAAGAGATTCTTGAAAAGAAGCCATATATGAAAGAAATGCGTATTCTAATTTGTGATTTTCAATCTTGTAGAAAATGTTTTTGGGGGGAGGGGGTCGTTGAAACCAATATTTTCAAACTAAGTTGGCGGGCTTTCTCTCGAGCGATTCCCACGTGCCGAAAACAAGTTCATTTTTGTGTCGTTGACTGTACGAGCGGTTGTATGCAGTGTTTTCTCACCTATACTTACAATATCTGACGAATTAATTTATACAATGGCGGTTATTACGAGGAACAAGTGTGCTTTGATTAGGAGATAATTTTAACTCGATTAAAATGACATTCCTAATTTGAGCATGTGCATATGAAACTAAAAAAAACTTCTTCGAGAAACATTGAACATTGCGAAGCTCTGCTTTATATATTATATGTAAGACATTATTCAAAAACTAACCATTAAAATAATTAAAAGCAGACAGTTATAAACTATAGTATAAAGATGACGATAAAGTGGGCGTAATAGAACAGTTACACCTAGAACTCAGTTTTCAATTTACACATTATGGCGCACCAAATCAAAAACCGGAAAATGTACTTCTTTAAGCAGCGTATGACCTACTATAATAGTAAAAAGAGCAACATTAGCTAAAGAAGGATCTGTTTCACAACGATAAAAAAGTGAGCGAGAAGACAGATGAACAAAATGGAAGAGAGCTGGATGTGTATGTAAAGTCGTGCTACGACAACAATAAATGATGATAAGGTTGAAATAATTTCAAAGAAATACAATGACCCTTCGATGAATCTGCTTTTGGTGAACAACAGATGAGAAGCGTTGCAGACGAAAAGCTTTTCAAAAATTAAAGACCGGGACCACTAATTGGTTTTTTTCTTTACTATATATTACTGTACAGTGTCTGATGAACAGCATAATACATAACTTCAAACCATTTGCAGCGAAGCCTCAGAATATCTTATTCTATCGACACTCCCAAACTTTACAAGTTGTGTCTACACTTCCAGTGATTACGTATGGAGCAGATGGATGGAAATCTGAAGACAAAATTAAAAACAAATCGCCAATCAAGCATCTCACCTATGGATGTCACGAAATGCTGATGAGCATCAATAGTCTTAGAGCATCTTCGAGCAGCTATTTCCCAGATCTGTTAACAACAACTTTAACGGTTTCAAAGTAAAGCTCACTCACCCTAAGTGTTTTATCATCAGCTACGGAGAGCAGATATTTTCCTTTCGGATGGAACTTCAATCCTCGTACCCAGTTATCATGTCCAATCAAATTGAAGAGAACCGTTCCCGACAAAGCGTCCCACACTTTGATAGTTTTGTCACGAGATCCACTGACAATTATATATGGTTGAGCTAAGGCATCAACTGATGGTTTTCCGTCTATAAAATTGATTGTTTTCTGTAGTGAATCATGATGAAATTTACTTTCGGATCGAATTGGTGCTAAGGCAGATTCGGGCGCCCATTCAACACACTCGACTACATTGTCGTGTTCACGTAAAGTCGCTTTCGCAGTTTTGCTTTGCAAAGCCCAGACTATCACGCTCTTAAGAAAAAAATATAACGAAATACAGAAGCCTCTCTAGAAACCTGATCGATACTAGCAGTTGCGAAATGCGTTCCATCAGGATGAATTCGAATCATCCTTACCCATTCTGTATGTCCACGGAAAGTATGAACACAATACCCAGTTTCAACCTGAAGTAGAATTAGTTGAGAACACACTAGGAACATGAAGAATCTTACCTCCCACATCTTAACAGTATGATCCCTACTTGCCGAAAGGATAAAATCACCCGAAGGAACAAAGCAAACAGATGAAATGTTGTGATCATGTCCCTTTATCAAATAATATTAGAAAAAATGAAGAAAACCCAACGATTTACCTTCATGGTTTTTAAAGCTCCATATGTTCCTCCGAACTCCCATATTTTGATCGATAGATCAGCTGAGCATGAAACTTAAAACACATAATGATCAAACATTTCTCTTTCTGAACACTGACCCAAAAGTTTCCCTGATTTGTCAAAAGCGATGTCTTGAACAGCATCAGTATGCCCCTTGAGTGATCGTTCGAAATCTCCTGATTCGTAATCCCAAATCTTAAGCACTCAATGGTTTTATGATTCTCGTTCATTACAAAACCTTTATGGTAGTGTCCTCACTACAACTAGCCATTACAGCCCAGAAAGGATGAAAGATAACCCTATTGACCGGCATTCTATGTCCTGAAAGGCTATATCTTTCTGGAGGACGAGGAATCCAATCTCCAGGCTGGCGCTTATCTCTGGAAATGATGAAAAGTTGCTGAAAACTAGAGTGTAAAGGAATACCTTGAGGGAGCTCCATGATTGATTTCTTTCTCGGTCTCAGATAACTTTGCTTCTAAATCGTTTACTTTCTTTTGAAGACGCAATACAGAAGTCCATTTCTTTTCAAGGATTCCATTCAGAACTTTATCATTCTCGCTCTTCAAAATTCAGATTTTATTTGAGATATACGTTTAAGCAGCTTACAAGGCCAGCTTCGTCCCGGAAGGTTTTCAGCGTTTCCAGATATCCATTTGTTTGAAGATAGTCAGAAACAGCTCTATTACTGAAAAGAAAAAACCTTAATTATAGTCTTAATTTTAATAATTTGCAGTTTCTTTTTGATTAAATGCCTCAGATGAATAGCAGAAACGTCATAGGCCCGAATACTCATCAAGCATGGGATGTAATTGTTTTTGCCTTTCTCGCCATCAATATGGCTGCATCGCATTGGCTCGAGGCCCTCATATAATGTAATTTAGCCGTATGAAACAGGGTCCTGGGAGGACATTCTTATTGATTTCGTTTGAAAAAAGAATTAGATGCTTTCTGTTAGGAATTAGCTTATATGGTAAAAGGTTTGCAAGTATGTTGAAGCTGAGCTGATTATCACAATAATTCCCTTTCTTTCCCGAGTAACATCAGCTTGGAACTTCTTGAGCTTAATAGATTAGGCTGAAGAATGGAACAAGGCAGGACAGCTTCAGATTCACACAATCAATGAGGAATAGACAAACAGAAAACGAAAAGAAGAATTCATTATTCGAACAGTAAGTGTTGCGAAAAATACACTTGAAATAGTGGTTCATACATAATCAAGCAAAAACATTGTATTTCACCTGAATCATGATATCAAACTTATGGATTGTGATAAGCACTATGAGTCGAAAAGGATTTCAAAACCATGTTAATTGGGTGAGAAGGGGATAAGTTTAAAAAAGGTCTTTGCAAATTTTCTGTTAATATTATGGAAATCAACTTACATTTCTTCTCGAACTTTTTCAGAAAGATTCATCTTCATAATACGAGCCACAAAGGGCAAATATATATAATAAACTTAAATAATACTCGAATAGATAATCGAGAAGTCGCTTTGCTACAGAAACAACCCGTATCGAAGCTAGCACCTTAAATCAACTAGATGGTGGCTCTTTTACTTTCTGGCTCTGGCGACGCAGCACGCGCTGCAAGTATACTGTATTTAGCAATGGGCCAAAGTTGAGACCAAGTTTAAAACAAAGAAATGAATCATAGAAGTTGTTTTCAAAACTATAAAAATAATATAAAATGTGAATAAACAAGTCAAGTTGGGCGTGTGAAGTGATAATGGACAATTTCCTGCAAGTTTGTGGGAAAAAATAGTTTTGTCGTCGATATATTCTTTGAAAACGAACTTTGCATGATTTCAGGACGCATGTAATCAAAAATGCCGTCAAAAAACTGATGTGAGCACAGAGATAAGTTGAATAATAAAGATCAAGCAGCAGAGATAGTCCTCTACCGACTCAACACTAGCTAAACAATCTCGAAGAGCAAAAGAGAATAGCGAATTAAAATTTCTGAAATTCTCGAAAATCACAAGACTCTCATAGCTATCTGTGAAGTGAAACTTTTCCGAACGAACAAATTACCTCAGGAGGCAATGTGGTCATTCATCATCATATGCTTTTCAGCTTTCTGTCTGAAGAAGCAAATCTTCGACAGGGACGTAATGTCATCTAGAATGAGAACAAACAATACATTTAGCTCTCAAATGATTTCCTTCAAAGGCAATCAATTTAATATTAGTCAGATCGTTTTTTTTTTCAGAATTTTATCATAAGAGACCACCGAACTGTTGGACAGCTCTGGTTGTCTGGTAAATAATTCAAATACATGGTTCTTCTACAGGAGAATTGCATAAGACCTCAGGTATTTGCGAAGATCGGCATGGAAAAAAATTAAACTTTGGTCTCTAAGTATCAAAGAAGAAAAGTTAAAAGCGCAGAAACATAAATTTCTATTTGTGGGATGAAAACCGCCGTAAAAACATACAGTTGAACCAAACCAATGTGTCACATGGAGAATTCTATTGAAAGTTGGGGAAATTTGGAGACAGAAGGCGTCTCATGCTCAGTCTCTTCCTAATCGAAATGTCTTCCCTCTCTTTTCTCTCGTTCCCGGCAGTTGAAGAAAACCATTCAAATTTGTCTCTTTGAACTTCCTTCTGCTGTCGGGTAGTACCGTATGCAACATCGCGATAAGACCATTTTCTTAGGCTTAGTCCATCGCGAAGTGATTATGCATCACTTGAGTGATAAAAACTCAAATTATATAACTCCTTTATTTTGACTGTATGTAACGCTTAGAAAGAAAAGAAAAGAAAACACCAATTTGGGAAAAAGAAAGTACAGGTTATGAAGGATGTTCTATACACAAGGAATGCCTACGAAGCTATAGAACTCATATACTTTTATATTTAAATATCCGGTAAATAATATAATAGTTATAGATTATATCTAGGCACAATGGTGATTCGTGTCTATGGAGGAAGAAAAGTATTTCGGAATCTCGTGAAAAAATATAAGATGTTCATTATTAATAAAATTATTAATTATTATGTTTGAGATGAACAACATAACAAACGCAAATGATAAATTACAAAAATGAAAACAACATTCTGTCAATAAACGATTGCTTCTACATTTAAATGACTTAGACATTTGATAAAGCATTACAGACGGGTAGTGGGTCTTAAAAATCTTGATGAACGTCTGAATGCCGGTCTCGGTTAACAAAAAAATGTGGGCATTTGATTAAGAACTTCATTAAGATCTCTAGACATAAAATTGTGAAGAACCAATTTTTAAAAAAAGCAATGAACACGAAGAGCCGTATAGAAGGAACACAAGATGCTGGAGAAGAATGGCTTTATTAGCCTTAATGGTCATGTTTCGACGAGCCGATTCCAATTTGGGAAAGGGGTGGGAGCAAGAATGAATGTCGCATGCTACTGCACGAAGGAATAAATTCATTTTTTGGTTTGTATGACTATTGAGAGAATATTTGAAAACTAGGACTTAGGAATATGTTTCGTTTTTACAATTTATTACAAAAATTATTTTCAAATTGGGGGTAACCGATAAACTCCATCTGAAAGTTTGGCCAGAGAACAGATCTGTCTATTCGAGGCGTTCAAGAAAGTTAGGCTCTTTGAAATAGTCAGGGATTTGATCGTCCATTCTATTAATTATCTGAAAAATGAGAGGTTGAGAAAAAAAAGTTATAAGAGATCCTCACTTTATAAATAGTCTTTTTCCATGAAGGCTCCGAATCCTTTCCTGTTCGGATGGCGTCAAAGAATTCTCTTAAGGATTCCTGCACCACAGAAACGAGTCGCTCAGGAGGCTGAAAATAAAAAAAATAATGAATGAGGAAGACTAAATAGAGAACAATGCAACCGCACACTACGCTAACAACTTTAAAAATGGTGAAAAAGACGTTCACGTGTATCTCCACGTGTATGAGACGTATGCACTTTTGAATTATGAGAATAACTACAAACCTGGATATGATTATTTCTATTGTAGTGTTGATTTAAAGTTTTGAAGATTTCAGAATCCATGGTAACGTGAATCTCGTCGCGGGAACGAACACCTTCAGCTAATGCTTGTCTAGCATATTTCTCCATTTGAATGTAATAAAATTCTCTGAAATATAATAGATTTAAAGTCCCTCTTGCAATGGTTTCATCTTGTATCTAACGGAATTTAGTTCTTCTATTATCTTTATTAGGAAAGGATGAGATTTTCTATTTGATTAGGAGGCTAGATGATACATACACCTGCTTGCGGTGATGACTTACTCCATGCCATTGCAGCTTGTTTCTCGAATCATTAAAGATAAAGAGTGAGAGAAATAGAGAGAAGAAGAGAAGACAAGAGACAAAGGTATGTAAACGTATTTGTATGAATTTGAAAGATTTTTGAAAAAAGATATGAATCTTCTCATGCTTACATAAACTGAGTTGATATACATACATGTATAGCTTATGAATATCATCTTTCAGACAATATACCCCTTTGAAGCTCCATATAGAGAGAAAGAGAGAAAACGATCAGTTGGAAAGACAGTCATCCCAACTACTCTTATATGTTTATTCGAAACATTTCTCCCAATAAACAGATGCGTTCGTTCGTGAATTTTCTTTCTTTTTCCCAATCATTTCTATTACGAAATACTAAAAAAGTTATTTCACATTTTCAGACCCCAGCCTACTCACATTTGAAATTTTGAGAGGATTGAAGAACGAAAGAACAAGTATATACCGTTATAACTCATGTAATAACCTGAGTTATATTGCCCCAAATAGACAATACTCGCTCAAAATCTGCAATCGGCTTAGGACTAGTTCTGATGACAGTGACGACGTTGTAGACGACGGCCAACTGAACAACTGATTCCGATTTCTGGTGACAATCAGCGTCGTCACTGCACGATTAACAGGAAAGGAAATTCTATACTATTGAGCGAATAATTGAAAAAGCGAAATGGTTCCCCGTGTCAATTTGACAACAACTTGAAGATCCAAGTTATTGTTCGAATAAGATCAAGACCTTGTGGGTCTCAAGTTCTTCTGAACGTTTCCTAATCCTTTTATATGAGATTGGTGTTGCGAGACAAAGTCGTTGCGCTGCTTTGACGATGTTAAATCCGTCGTCAGTACCCTACGTCTCCGGAAGAAAGATGATGATCGTCTTCGAAATTCGCTATATAATCATCTTCATTCTTTTTCATAAAACTTGAATTGGAGTGCTAAGCTTTGAATTTTCCGGAAACCTTTCTCTCTTTTTTTATATAAAAAATTTGTCTTCAGATTCCAAACATTGTCTATATTTGAACATCATGTCAGTTTTCTAATCAGATGTAGCACATCTCCAGAAGCTGTCAAGATGGAACTGAGACATCTCAAGAGAGCAAGCTGAGATTTACATGAAGCTTGTCTTACAGCTACTATTCTTGTGATTTGATGTTATTTGAATTGACTCGAGCTTTATGAGGGCATGCAAAGTTTTCCCGTTTGTTTACGTAGCAACAAAACTGTCAACAATTTTTGGTGAAAACAAAAACGTTAACGTACCTAAAGTTACTGAACCACTTGACCAGCTGGGCGGTGTTGTTCTTGTTGAATCGTATATCAGGGAAATATGATTTGAGCAAGGCTGAATTCGGGTATCGAGTGTAGAAAAACATGAGTTTGGCTTTTCGTAGATGCATGGGTGTGAGAGTTGAACTCTGATTTCCATCGTATGGACCACAGTCACTGTTATCATCAGAATTGGTTGGACTGTCTTCGCGATCACCAAAAGTTGCTCCTCCGTAGAGGGGATGGCCAACCATGGTAGGAGGGAAATAGCTCATAGGAGTAGATTGTGACATATTGAGCTGAAAGATATTATATTTAAACCTTGTTGTTACTAGTAAAATCATACCTGCGGACTACTACGTAAGCTACTTGGAGATTCAGCTCTCACTGGTGTACCGCCATTGACTTTACGAACGCTGTCCGTCACCTTCAATGATAACTAGGAATGAATGTATGAGCAAAGCAGATATTTGTAGCTTACCTTGGCTCTTTTACGGCGACTTGCACCTTCATCATCTAACATACCGGAACTGCTGTATGGTCGACGAAGCTGATTGAAAGCAGCAAGAGGATTGAATCCATTGAAATTAGGGAAGATGCCTGAAGCTCCTGAAATTGAGTCTCAGCATATATTCATGTTTTTTGTCTTTACCGGTAGCATTTAAACCAAAAAGAGGGTTTGGCTGAGCAAACGGTACGAACATATTATTGATTGGTTGACGATTGGCTACATCAGCAGCAGCATTACGAGCCATTTCGGCTGCCCAGTCTTTCACAATCTGGAACATCAAAAGTTATAAAAAGGATTTGCTATGCATTCTCACTTTATCAATAACGACTGAAAGGTTCTCGGAAATTTCATTTTTCAGAGCTTGAGCCAACTGGTTGAAATCACGAATTGGTGGTCGTTTTTCTTGCTTAATTTGTTGTTGCTGTTGCTCGATGAGATTGAACATTCTGGAATTTCAGAAATGAATTTTAATCCTTTAAAGTTTCAAACCTCTTCTGAGCATCCATCATATCACTCAAGATGGGAGTGTTTAGTTGAGATTGGAGTGCTGATAGCTTCTCCAAGGGATTCATCGAGTCTAAATCTTGACGATTTTCTGCTCGTTCACGCAATGGCATATCCTCAGGTGGAGGGGAATCAGCATGTTGACCTCCAACACTAACAGTGATCTCTTCTGGGGCTGAAAAGAACGAATAGATTAATGACTCATGACAAACAGTAGATTTACTTTCTTGTGTTCCAATATCAAATCCCAACGACTCGGCCAAATTACGTTGAGGAGCATTCTGTTTACGTTTTGATGATGAAGTAGAAGTTGTGGAAGACGATCCAGAGTGTGTACTGTCTGTTGTACTGACGGGAGAATCATGAGTTGGCTCTTCATCTTTTGTCAATTCCGAGTCGTCCTTCAAAAAAAAGAGATCAAAACCAATGAGGATATGAAAAACGAACCCTGTCATCTGTATTTTCGACATCCAACTGTAATTCCAATTCATCTGATGTATCAGCTATTTCGAGCATCTGTAAAAGATAAAAAGGAAATTTAAATAATAATATGGAGAAGATGATTTGAAGAGGATATCCTTTTCCGGATCAAGATGATTTAACTAGTTGGATTGACCTCTTTTGGATAAAGTTACAAGTGGATCGACATAACTTTATTCATAAATAGGATGAAATGTACTGTGCGGAAGATTATCCTTTGTATAATCAATCTTTTTCTCATCAATTCTTCTGAGGTAGCGAAAGGAAGAAGAAGATGAAGATGCTGAGAAAGCTCTTCCGAAATTGTAATCCTCATGACCCGCATTCGAATGAGGTTGCTTTCTCAGCTTGAGTAGAAGCTCACAATAGGAAAATGAAATTACCTGCTCATTGTTAGACGACAGGTCTGTGTTCGATTCTTCTTTTACATAGTCGACGTCTGTTTGGCTCATCCATGGAAACAATCCAGATAAAGATTCCGAAGAGGTCATTCCTGTTTTTGCTCCTTGGTAGCTGTTTCTCGGTTCACCAGCGTCGACCCGTTGACGTTGACGTTTGAGCTTCAGTCTGGAATGGAAAAGATGAAGCTGAAATATGTTGAAAGACAAAAAAAGAGAGCTGGAAAAAAGTTGGTTTCTGCGAAGACACGTGCACTGGTAGAAGAGTCGATAACTGATAGTGAAAAGAGAAATGAACAATAAGAAGAAACATTGGCTTGAGAGACGATTAAAGCAAGAAATACTGGAAACCCATACCTAATAAGGTAAGCCCTATAAATGCCATCAGAGAGAGAATAAGAGATTGAGAGAAAAGTAGAAATTGAGGAAGAGATAGAAGGCGATATCAAAAGAGAGAGAGAGAGAGAGAGAGAGAGAGAGTGAGAGAGAAAATCATGAGCCTAGAAGAGAAAGAGGGAGACTTTCGCACCTCTGCTGCTGTTGATGATGAAAAGCGAACTGCTGCTGTGGAAATAGATAGCTGAAGTGGCCGAAGGGCGATGATTGTGAGTTCGCAGCTACGGCTGCTGCTGCTGCAGCTACCGCTGAAGCCACAGACGTTGGCTGTGGCGAGGTGCTGGCGCCAGAAGACGCCAAGCATGAAGTAGTTGTAGGTAATGATGTAGGCGTAGAAGCAGTTGCCGTAGACATAATAAGACTGCTTGACATTAAGTTCTTCTTGTTTTAGTCAAAACACAATTTGAATAAAGCGAAGTAACTTGTGTCGCTTCCTTGTCTAATGGATGAGAATGCTTGTTTCAAATAATGCAGGAGTAAAGCACTTGCACAACCTCAGTGTCAGTTCCTGAAAAAGGACTCCAAAATGTTGTTGTTGATAGAAGGATGATTGAGAAGTATAAGATATAAACTGTATTATTTGAGAATTATAATATTTTAGCCGAAATGAACATGGAACGAACTATAATGAATAGAAAATTCAAAAACTGGAAGAGATTGTGCGTATTCAAGATGAGTGCGAATAGAGGAAGCCGGGTGGTCGATGACATTTGGTTAACAAAAATATTTTTAAGAAGAATAGGTAATGAATGCAATAAGACGTTAATTCAAAAAAATATATAGGATTTGGATCATTGGATCTATAGATAGATGAGACAGGAAGAGAGGTGGGCATAGGAGGATAGGAGCTTGATCCATATTCGAATGTCCTTCAGACCTATTCTTCAATCGCCTACTGTTATTAGCTTTTCTCTGAAGCCCTTGAACAAGCTTTTTCTCTTCTATAATTTGATATAAGTGAATACCAGAGATGAGGTGAATGGTCAAAGATAACAATAGCTGTCACAAAGAAATATTTTATTAAAAATCTCAAATAAATACAATGGCAAAGCCCCTACGTATAGTAGCTTGTTTGGACAATTGCGAAGCATGTAGTTTGAGAGTGATATTCCTTTTTTCTTGCTGACAGTTATTTTTCGGAAACGAAATTTCTTTGTATTCTCATGAGCTGAGTGATAGATAGATAGATTGAGAGAGAAAGAAAGATATAGGAAACAGGAGTTAGCTATGACACGATCATAATTTGGATTGTCGAAGAGCTTTTACAGAAGAATGAAAGAAAGAATAATGCTGAGGGCTCGAAGATTCAGATGAAGCTTGGACAACGAATTATCTGAGAAAAAAGATAATTAATCGTCATTTGTTTCATGAAGACATAAATGATTTGAGGCAGATCGTCAGAAAAGATTAAGAAATTAAAATAATATGACATATCTTAGGCAAGGCACAAGAAGTGAGGAGAATGAGATGCTGCGATTGGCGTGCGAAAAAGAAATCTTGCGAACGATGATGACCATGTCATAGAGGAATCTCGTGTGAGCAACACAACAGAGAAGAATAGATTCTGATCGTTTTTTGCTATCTTCTCTATATGTTTCACACTATTTTAATGTTCACGTCATGCATATTAAGCAATTTTTCGTGTCTCCTGATGACTCCCTGATTCTTATCGACTTCACTCCGGAAAAACCGGACTACAGCAGATAGCATAGGCTGTATGGAAAGCATAGAGAGATATGCTAATTAGGTGACAGATTACATGACAGACGATGAGAATAGGACTATAATAGTATAAGAAGAAAAGGAACTGAATCAAAACATTTCAAAAAAACGTATGAGAAAGTTGAGAAGACTGAGAGTCTGTTTCTTGATATTCAAATTAGTTTTCGTCAATAATTAAGAAATTATCGATCGATTACTTCATCTCACCTAGAAGATCATCTACCGGATGTAGAAAGCTCCATGGTGAAATGAAAATCAATCAATAAAAGTTTTTTGAGCTAAGTGTGAAGAACTAGATGGTTATAGATCTGTGAATGATGTAGAGAGAGAGCAGACAGACAGAGATTTGAAGGGAGGGACAGATTAGACGGAAACAATGTGTTTTCATGAAATAGTGGAAGAGGAGCATATAGTTTGGAGAATGAAGTATAGTTTTCAATGTTAAAATATACGGAAGAGGATAGAGCACACCTATGGAGCAGACACATACACGAGAAGTAAGGTTGAAGATGGTAGATTGACGTCATTCATCCCCATATTTGGGCTTAAAGGGGAAATAGAAGTATCATGTGTATGGAAAGAAATGTAACGAAAATTGTTTCAATTATAAAAAATAAATGAAAATAGCGAGTTAATGATGTGTTTTTATCGTTCGCAAAGTTTTTTTCGGTTCCAAAAAGAGAAAGAAAGAGAGAGAGAGAGAGGAAAGGAACTGAAAGAAGAGAGAGAGAGAGAAGGAGGGAGGGAGATTGTAAGAGAGAAATATAAAGAGAGAGAGAGAGAATAACTGAGGGAGTAAAAATTAAGAAAACAGCTCAAAGAGATATGAAAATTTGGTTGAAAGTTGATTAGCTGTGTTTGTGTCAAACTGTCTCCATTTATGGCAAAAAAACAAAGTCAATAAAAAAATGATGAAAAGCATATGCAGAAGCTTTCACTATGTAAGGAAACGATTCTTAATATATTCACTTGAAAATATATAAAAAAAAAATAATTTCATAGCGCATTTCAAGTATCTGCCTTTCAACCAAAGAAGGAAAAGGATTACTGTAGGTTTGGAGGGGGAGCCTTGTGCTGTTGCAGCTACTGGAGAGAATGAAAGAAAGGGAGATGAACGAGGAGTATCTGAGAGAATGGGAGGAGAGATAGAAAGAGAAAAAGAGAACAGAGACAAGTGGGCGGAGCTTCTTGAGAGAGAATGAGAGACTACGACGTCGACGACTGTCACCTCATCTCATCTGCAACCTCTTTTATTTCTTTTTTTCTCTCTCACTCTCTTAATGCTCCATATATGCGAGCTAACTGTCTTGTTCACATCATTATGTCTGCGTCTCGTTAAGTCTCAAACAATTTTTTTTTTCAAACATATTTGATGATGTGGCCCAAATATGGAGAAATAGCAAAGATTATGATGTGAAAACGAGTAAAAATTGAGATATAAAATGAATTGTTGTAATGATTCCCCTAAATGGTTATCCATATCTGAATCTTCTGTCATTCTCAAAAGGAGAGCTATGTGTTTTTGCCACAAAATACAGCTCGCTCGTTCTCTCTCTCTGTGACACACACACACAGGCCCGCCAGCAGGATCAAGATGTGCCCATGTTGAGGGCGTGAAGGTGTATGAAGCAACACACAGAGGTGGATGGGTGTGAGGTGCATGTTGTACCCAATCATAGAAGCTGACTTCCAAAAAAATAAAGAAGATGAGAAGAATTTGTTTTTTTATACTTTTGAGATAATTTTTTAAATTGAAAGAGTGGGAGATAGATAGAGAGAGACAATGAGACACAGAGTGATGGAGATGGAAAAGAAAATCTTCAAATTCATTTCCAGTTGTGCTGGAAAACATAGAAATCAAACTTTTGTAACCAAGGGAACTTGGTTCGACTTATTCTAAAATCTGAAGAGATTTATTAAATGGAGAGGAAATAGATAATCAGATGTGGAAAATTGCCTTGAGTATCTATCAGACGGAAATTGCTAAGGAATAAGCTGAGCTCAAATATAATCAAAAAGAATTTCTCCAAACAATTTTTTTTCTCTGAATGATATAATCAAAAGATTCATGATAGTTCTTTCCTTTTCAATCTTTCTCTCTCAACCCACTCTTCGCTCTTTCTCTCTCTATCGCTCATTTCTATTTCAGAAATACACCACATCTCATCTTCCTCCACAGTCACAAACTCATTATCATAAGAACATGGCGAAAAAGAGTTTGTATAATAAGTTTTGTGAATGTTTTGTTTAAATTTCAGAATCGTAAGTTAAAACGTTTTGTGAACAACTAAACAACAGCTTAAAGCATAATCAAGAAGGTTTGATGATGATGATGATGATGTGGAACAAGACAAGAGACGAGAGTACAGAGAGCAACATCTAATGGAAATTAAAGTTTTAAAAAAAGTTTTTTAGAATAGGCAGATGACTTGTGAGTCAGAGTGAATCATAAAAACGGAAGTCTACCGTTTTCTTTCGGTCAATCTGACTGAATCTTCTGAATCCCGTCACACAGAGATATGGGCGTGTCTAGAAGATGTGGGCGGGGCTTGTCAAGCTGAGGAATGAAACGAAACGAAAAGAGCCAATCACGAAGAAGATAGGTCTAAGATTGATCATATATGAGTATATAAGATCATTACTACCATATAGAGGTTTATACTTTGTCAAGTATGATACTATAACTGTAGAGAATAGTTTGGGGTTGGGAGAACACAACCGGAAGTCATGAATAATCAACAACACTCCTCCGTTGAACAGAGAGAAGGTAAGAATGAAGAACAGAAGATTCACATCTTCATCTTCTGCTCCTCCTTCATACTCCTAAGAAATTCTATAAGGAATAGCAGCTGTTCATTAACCTTCTGTAGCAAACTGGCATTAAAGCAGAATAAAGAAATTGGACAAAAATTCAAAGGATGTGCCGCTAGAGGTTTGTAGCCTAATTTGGAACATTATAAGCTTTATTCTAACAATTAATCTAAGGTAGAAATGCTCTTTTGATGCTTCCAATCTTTCTCATCTAGTAGAGAAGCAAATCATCTGAGCGTAAAGGGAGTAACCTTTCCAAAAAAGACATTTTGTGATGAAGCTCATCATCTCTGAACACTTAACAGGTTGTTCATAATGTCGGCTTAATAAAAATAATTAAAAACAACTTCTAAAATGAATTGAGTACTTTTAAAGAAATTAAAAAAGATGGGACAGAAAGTAAGGATTAAAATGTACACGAGTATAGAGAGAGAGAGAGGGACAGAATGAGGGAGACGGAGAGAGTGTCAGAGAGACAAAATGAGATAGGAGGAATTACAAAGACCGAAAAGGTTAGGTGAATGATGAGAAAAAGATCTACTTGAAGCTATTGAAAATCCCTCCCTGTCTTTCTGTCATCATCAAATAGTAGTTGAAGTATATAGAATACAGGTGTTCATACATTATTTATTCATTTCCTAAGAAGGAGAAGACGGTTTATCATATTTTGGGAATAAAAAAGGCTAGTTCGCTATAGAGGGAGGGCAATGCAGAGATATTGTTTGGTTGCGAAGGATAAGTTGAGAGAGAAAGAGAGCTGGATAGATAGAGGAACACGAATGAAATTTCAGAGATCGAAATCCTTCCTGTGCACACAGATAGAAAGGTGAATTCAGCTTCCTAACAGTCAAAATGCTGTTTTTTCAGTTCTCTTCCTCCAACTCTTCTCCCCCATCCTCCCCCTTATTCTTTTTCTCTCTCTCCCTATCTCTCTCTCTTCATCTCCCTTTTAGGATGAGAGAAGGAAAACAGGAAGATTTGCCTCTGATTTTTTTTCATTTCAAACTTCGTATCTGTATATCTATTAATTGGATACATAAATTTCTTTAAGAATAAACTATGAGAAATTAAAATAAACATCGCCTGAGGCCTCATCAGTTTACCTGTTTAGACAGATAGGAAACTGTGTTTATGTTATTCTTTTTTATACTTTATGGCTTACATTCAACTATGCTGACTTGTCTAGCAGAACTTAAGCAATTTGTCATCTAACTGTCTGCACTCTCTCACATATGCATACTGTTTAATGAACAAACTGTTTATGCCATTGACCGTTATCGTTACAATGGCTAAACACACGCAGTTCAGATTCTTCATTCTGAACTGTCAATTGAGGTATGCACGTAAGCTAATATCATATTACCGTTTATAAATTAATCAAAATCAATCTTCTTTAACTATTAGAATTGAGAAGAGAAGTCCCCCAACCTCATATACCATATTATATATAGAAGCTTCTTCTATACTCTATGGAAAGAGAAATGAAGGGGAAGAAGAGAAGTAAGGTTGAACAGAAAAAACATAAACTGAAAGGAGAAATGATGTTCATATAAGGTTGAAGACTCCAATTCTCTCTTAAAGGATGATTGAATTTCAGGTAAGTAATGAACAGCTTTGGTTTTAAATTTCCACCCTTCATCCTCTTCGCCATTTCAACTTCCTTACTTCATTTTCAAGCTTATACATTTGAATATGCATTCACGCATACACGTGGATTTACGTGGAGGAGTGCATACATCACAATGCCACTGAATCATTTTGTTATTTGTAGGCACATGAACGGTTGCTTTTCCACCCTCTCTACTATATCTTTCTCTCTATCTCTCTCTCTCTCTCCCTATCCATCTATCTATCTCTCCTTCTCTCTCCTAGTTTCTCCTATTTTTCTTTCTAAATTCCTTTTTTTTATATAACAATCAATATTCAAGTAGACTGATGATCGGTTTATATAGGTCCAATAAGGATTATTAAAACGATCCTTATACCTGTCCAGAGCATAAAGTAGAAGTAAAACAAGTAAGATTATAGATTATGAAGATCCAAATATATTGTCTGATATTAATAAGAATAATAAAATGAAAAAAAGGAAAAAAAATGTTTTTCTATGTTCTCCATTAAACGCTTCAATATGAGTTGGAGTACGAGAAACTGATACATGAAGAAAGAAAGGAATAAGACGGAGAAGAAGCTTGGAAGGAAAAGCTAATGAAGATGATGAAAAGGTTTTATCCAAAAAGCGGATGATTTGTAGTTTGTACATCAATTAGCAGCCTCTACAATAAGCAGACAGGTGGTCAAAGAGAACGGCAACCATGAGCTGCTGTTGCTCCACTAAATATCTTAAAGGCTCGGATCACCTTAGCATGACCTCCACCAAACGGATTTGCTTTCTATCTCTAAGACTATAAAAGCCTTTGGGACCGATTCGAAAAGATTAGGAATTTATTATAATGCACGCGATCACTGCAATATCAAGAAAAGCCTTAGCGCTGCTTTCATCTTCAACGTGTGAGCACCGTATCTCATGCGCTTTCTTGCCGTTGAGTCTTACTGTGTCAGTGTCTTAGATAGCGAACTAATCTTCGGAACACAGGAAGGAAAAGAGAAATAGCTCTCAATCCCACACACTCAGAGAGTCTCTTACCTCTCTTTATCTCTCATATACTCTCTCAATTCAAATTATTCTCTGAATATGAAAAAAAAAGTAAAATGCTGAGGCAATTAATCTATGAAATTGAGGATATGCTGGGTGCTTATCACCTCCACCCACGACTCCATATTGACGTCTAATATGAACTCTGAAGCTTTAGATGTCCTTAAATGAAAAGCATCAGAAGAAAGAAAAGAAGAAGAATTACTAGTAATGTCAATGCATATCATAAGCAACATAAATAAAGTCAAAAGCTGTCATAAGATACCGAACTAATAAAAAAAAAGTTTGTTAAGAGTTCTTTTCCTTGCTCTTTCATCTTCTCTTTTCATTACCTCTTACTCTTTCTCTCTCTCTCTCTCTATCTCTCTCTCTCTCTCTGTCTTGTTCTTCCGTTTCCCCTCCTTTTAAATGTCATACTCATGACAAATTAGAAAAGACATTGGATAAGCAAAAGATAGAACAATTGAGCTGTAACAGAGGGTAATTGAAATGATATAAAGTAGAATGAGAATTACGAGAGAGATCTATTTTCTATGTGTATATAGAGAGAATTAAAGATATAAAAGACACAAGAATACGTCGTATATGCGGAAGCTACTGTTTATGCCTTAAAGCTTCTTCTATTCTATATCACACTGGATAAGCGAGAAGCGAACGACGAGACGAGAAGCTTTATTCGGCCGGCGCTGACGTCGTTGCCGTCAGGGACGGCACAACAATTCTCTTTTTTTTTGTTTCTCTTACATCCGCCCAATTCTTCTCAACTTTTGGTATTCTGAATCATTTTGAGAAAAATAAAAAATTATTTTAAAGTTTGTGTTGGTCGTCAAATTAGAATTCCTCACGTCGACTATGCGAAACAAGCAGCACAGAGAGGGAGAGAAAGAGAGTGAGCAAGGTGAAACAGGACGTCCAAACAGACAATAATGGTTTGAAACAACTTATTGGAAAGATGACAGATTGAATGACTTGATTTCATGTTCATCTTGAAATGAAATAAAGGGTTCATTAAATATTATAAAGATGAGTTGCAGAAAAGGTCACAAAAAACAGTTATGTGTCACTACAAGCCAACTGATGATGAATAGAAACGGAAGGACAAAGCCAATATGAAATCTGAGTGACAACTAACCAGCGATTGAGATGAGATTGTTTCGAATGAAAAAAAATAAAATAGAAAGAAAGAAAGATAGAGACAGGAGGAAATGGTCTCATATGGAAGTATGAAATAACATGTAAAACTTTAATTGAAGACGATTAACGAATTAGATGATGCGTAACTGGGTTTACTTTTGACACAACTCAAGTTACTCTGCCCTGAGAATTCTTTCTACCCCCTCCTTTTGCGACCCATTTATATAAATAATATATGAATATTATTGTATGAAAGATATATAAGCATGCTTCATTTGCATAAGAAAAGTTTCTTCATTGAAATTCTTCGATTACGGTAGGGGTGGAGTTTAAGACAGCTTCAAGCATATGATTGAAGAGAGGATGGAGATGGCGCAGGAAAGGCAGAGAAATTTGCGAAATTGATGTGCCCTATCACCTCTTCAGCTCATTTATGAAACATATGAGGTCGAATAATGAGAAACAGTTATAGAGTATGAATAATTGAGAGATAGAGAGAAATAGTTAGAAGAGAGTAGTGAGAGACGTCATGATAGATTGAAGGTGAAAGAATAGGGAAGATGGGTGGGAAGAGAAGTATGATTGAGGGTAGTGAGGGGAAGTAGAGTTTGAGGAATATTCATAGCATGAACAAGGTTAATAAAGACGACAAAACTGATTGATTACCTACAGCTATTAAACCATATTTAGTAATTGTAAATCTGTCTTCTCTCAACACATACCTGAGCTCACGAATTCATCGTTGTTGCTCTCTCAAGGACATTCACGTATTGTTGTGTTGTCACCTTTTGTAAAGATAATTGGCTAAAGAAAACATATATATGAATGTCCTCAAAACTGGGAATAAATGATTGCTGTTAGTTCCTTGTAAGAATAACAAATCTCTTAATTATATCATATAATAGAAGATGGTATGTAAGTGTCAGCAGAATAAAGCAACTTCTCTTCTTCCATCCATTCATGGATAAATGGCAGACAGAAGTTCGAAGAACCAAGGTGACAGCAGAAAAAAAATGAAAGGAAACGCATGAGCAACATCAGAATTTGAGAAGCCACACGTGCATAGCCGGTGCAGAAAGGAAAAACGAAGTGAGAGCAGATGAAAAAGGATGAAAATGGAAGAGAGAAATGAGAGGTATAGAGAGAGAGAAAGAAGGAGGGGAAGATTCAACTGTGCAAACGAGTATATTGAATGTTCCAAAAATGCACAACGAACCAGCCATCTCTTTCATCAGCAAAATAAAAAAAAAAGGAGAAGGAAACGATGGGCTTTTTTTTTTCTGGAGATGAACTGATCGCCTTTTAGAGCCTTCAATGATATTCTGGTATTTATGCAAATCATTCCCATATACAGTCATTCGTCGGGTTTTTTTTCTTCTCTTTTCCGGTCAATAAGATTGGCGTTGATTGTCTTTTGAATATCTTTTTTTATGAATTTCAAGTGATTATTAACCAGTAAATTGCGGAAACATGAATTGTATCTCGATATTTCCTTCTTTCATCGAAATTACCTGGTAATAACCATCTCTCTCTACTCTCTTACTTTATCTCACCTATCTCTCTCTCTCTGCCGATCTCAATATTTCTATCTTTCTCTCTCTCTTTCTCTCTCTCTCTCCCTCTTTCTCTCTCGCAATTTATTCTTTAATTCGCTTCAGATTGGCTTAGAATCTACTGACTATCCAACATGAAATCTTTCACTCAAAAAGGAATAATCATCGTCCACAAACTAGTGACGACAGTAGTCGGTGCAATAATGACGATTATCTTCTCTCTCATTCCCTCTTAGTCTCTCTCTAACTCCTTCTCTCTTTACCTCTCATAACTCCAAACTTGAACATATTAGAGACCGGAAATGGAAAGAGCCTAGGTACATCTGGATGGAAAAGAAAGGTAAAAGATGATAGAAGGGAAAATATGAGATACAAAATATTTGATCCGCTAAAGTGTGTGGGTTGTGAAATGACGAAAAAAAAAAGATTTTCTTTTATTTTTCTTTTTCAATCCCAACATGGCCAGAATGGAAAAAGGGGAATATGCTTTTGAATGATCATTCTATGCTAATGGATCTGAAGACATTTTGAAAAGTTCTTTTGTCTTCTTCACCTGTAGCTTAAGGCAATCAAAACGAGGAATCATAACACCTGCCAGATTCCTTCTATTCATCTCTTCACACTCTCTTTCTCTCTCTTACTCACCCTCCATACTTCATGCATAGTTTCAATGAAGGTAATCGACTCCTTTAATAACCTTCAAAGAATTAAAGTATACATTAGACATCTGCCTATATCATATAGTTAGAACAGATATCTTCATATAATTAGCACTGCATTCCCCAATCTAATGATGTCTACCATCATCTTTTCTCCAGTTTTTTCAACTTCAAGAATACGTTTAAAACATTTTGAAGAGAGCAGAAGAGGGAAAAAAAGTCTTTTTTTTTTCTCTCAAACAAGAAGAACTAAAAATAAAAAAATAACAATGACATCTGCCTCTTGTTATTCTTCAAAAATTGCTTGTTATTCGTCTCATTTTGTTGCCTCAAGAAGGTATACGGTAGTTCTAAGCTTGCAATGCTGAAAACGTCCTCAGCTATTGGCTTATATTTACTTAAGACAGCCAGCCGTCTCGTGAATTTCTTCAAGACTACGGTAACCGCATAAACTCAAATGAGCTACGCGCATACACTGAGGATGATTGAGAGCAGTTTCAGAGTTATACCTGGGGCAGAAAATGCATTTTGAACAAAAAAAATAAAGAAAGATTGAAACTAAGGAGTATGAGAAGATGAATTGAAAAAAGGCGGACAAGCTTTTAACTCAATGCAAAAAGAGTGAGATAAAGAAGGAAATTGGCAATCTCTAATTATGGTTTGAGCCTTTTGTGCGATCATCGTTATGCTATTTCAGGATAACGATTAAATTGCCTGAGGGTAAACAAGCTTCTCGTATAGTCTTATTATTTGATAGATTTTGTAGTCTTTGATACTCTAGTTTTAATGAATTCATAGACATCTCTTAAATGTTTTTTGTCTCATGATTCCTTTCTAAGAGATTAAGAAGTTGACTTCATTCCGCAAGGGTGTGGCTCATTAGCTTTCAAGTCATTTTCTATTTATTCATAATTGAATGAAAAAAGAAAACAACAAATTATAAGATGAAAAGAGCATCAAATGCCTTTCTTCCGTCTCCTACTTTTCTTTGACGATAAAAACTCCAATTACGGTAATTAAAGGAGCGCTTAGTTATGTTGTCTGAAGACAATTGCCAGAGAGATTCTATACTGGGTAAACAGGAGGTTAGGTGCATGCAGTAGAATAGCCTGTGTACATGATGATCATCCCTCCATGTTAAGAGATAGCACATGTCTATATGAGAGTATAAAGAGATTGTAAGGAAAGGTGAGGCAAAAATATAGAAAGAAAAATGCATTTTGGAACTGAATAATCGAAAAAGGAAAGAATTCATAAGTCTCTAGAGCTATTTCTAATATTGTTTATTCTATAATATCTCTCATGGATGCATGATATTTCATGGATGTTTGATTATAAATCCAAATGAACATGATTCACCTTGAGAGATTTCGGTCATTCCACCAATTGACACTCAATTAAGGATACGGTATAATCAGAGCGGTCCCATACCGACAATTAGCATTGTCATCTACAGTGTGTCAGATTAGTATTTGTTGGTTAACAATTTTTCCTTTTTAGCCATCATCACTAGCCGAAATCTCTTCTATTCAACACTTTTCCTTTTCAATAACTCAATCAAAAATATTTCTATCCCTTCCAACATATCCTCTGATTACCTTTCATACAATGAGAATACACAGAATGAGAGAGGCAGAGTTAGATATAGAAAAGCAGCCGACTATAAATGAACTTTCTCATCTTCTTTACATACTTTTTCCTTTTTTTTCATCTTTAAGAGAGAGATGATGATGATGATGAGGGTTTGAAGTAAATCAAGGGATTTTCATACTAATAAGGTGACAAAATGACCTAACCATATCATATGGATTGCATAATTACTTCAATAGACTACAAGGGACTTGAGACTGTATTGAGCACTATCTATGGGGTCAGATTATAATTAATATCGTATAATTAAGCATCTGTAGTATTCATAGGCTTGAGAAAATCAGGTTTTTTTTCAATATGTAAAGAAATAAGATATGGCTTACTGTCATCCATAGACATACGCATAGGTTAACTCTCAAGTCAGGGGATGAGGACATGAAGACGTCTAATAGAAATATTGCTTAATTATATGAAATGTTTACTCAGTATATGTAATGAATCCGTCAAAGCTTGTCATCTTCTCACCTGCCTTTTGTTTGAAATAATTTTCTTCTTTTCTAACAGATAGGGATGGAGAGAGAGAAAAGTTGACCAAAAAAGGAAGATATTTGATTGACAAGTCATGAGCAGACGCTAACTCATGAGCTCAAATTACAATTTTCTTAAACATTGTCATCTCTAGTTATCATATACTATTTCTTTCTTAACTATATCTACATATATATAGATAATATAGATCATACAACTTTCTATTGGTCGTTTAATATGATTTAACTGGCTTCTGCTAGTTGTTTACAGACAAACTGTGCTCACATCTGCATAAACGTACTGGATTAGGCACACAATCTTCTGCCTAATTCATACATTACTTTCATAATATACATTCATATATCAAGAATGAAGGGATCAAAAAGGAACTGATGAAGCTCAATTTGCATTTCAGAAATAACAACAAAATAAACATCAGCTTCACCATAATCAAAGAACATGCTAGCTGTCTGTTTGCTACCGTAGTCTATTTTCACATTCTTTTCTTCAAAGCGAAA
Source organism: Auanema sp. JU1783 (assembly GCA_943334845.2). Taxonomy (NCBI): domain Eukaryota; kingdom Metazoa; phylum Nematoda; class Chromadorea; order Rhabditida; family Rhabditidae; genus Auanema; species Auanema sp. JU1783. The sequence goes on along the minus strand of CALQYR020007486.1, from coordinate 858,799 downwards.
AAGCTAGACTACCGTAGCCTACGAATGTCTTCAGACATCTTAAGTATTCAAATACTGAAGTATCTAGGGACTGGGGAGAAATCTTTTGTCTCCTCTGGTTGGCTGACTCTCAAAGTTCGTCGACGCGTGTTAAAACGACGTGAATAATTAATTTGCGGTGTAAAGTTTTCCTTAAATGGAAAAAAAGTTGAATCGCAGCTGGCAGAAGCTTCTCACTCTTTTTTTCTTTGACTCTCTTAGTCTCTCTTGATATTTCAATGAATAGGTTGAAATAGGAAGATTGCAGAGCAGTTTGGAGAAGCCATGAAGCCTGTTTAAAGCTTGGAAACAACCTCATGAAAAGCAAAAGAGAAGAAGAGAGAAAGGGGGTGAGCAAGCACTTTGTTTTATTGCCTTTTACTCACATCCATATAAGAAGATCTTTCTGAGTCTCACTGAGTTTCTTATGCTTATCCTCATCTCTCATTATCTTTCCATCTCTAATACTCTTCAATTATAACATAAGGTAGATGTACTATTTCTTTTTAATATATTTTCCATCTTCTCTTATGGTATTTAATTGTTTCGTCTCTCAGGAAAAAGCTTCAACTACATAAGGTTATTCCATCTCCAGATTACTTCATCTTCTCATAGATGAAAGTCCAAAAGAAAAGAGAAAACGAGGGAAAGAAAAGCATTTCAAATGAAAAAGACAGTTAACTAGCTCAATAGAAGAACATATGTGTTTACAATTCATTACAAAAGTAATTTAGCAAATCAATTTCTAAGCATGAAAAAGACGAAAGAAATGCTTATATAAGGATGAAGCTGAAGAGGAGGGAATGACGAAAAAATCCAACAAGGAATAGAAGGGAGAAAAAAACTTTTTTTTTTCATTGCTGGCATTCAACACATCATCATCTTCCTCATGAAAACAATAGAACATTCGAAAAGTAACATATGTAGAGCACGAAAGTCATCAGAAGTGGAGATCTATCAAATATCTTTGAAGTAATTCAATAAAAATTCTTTTGAAATGCCCCCACGTAAAAGCTGCTCATCCTCCTCTACCTTGTATATCTCTCCCTTTCTCTCTCTCTCTAACACTGCATCCACTCTTTCCCTCTCTCTTTGTTCCATGCCTTTCTCTGACAATCCTCTTCACATAGTTGATGATAATCATAAAAAGATATAGAAAATGATTTTCATTCACACGCTTATGTCTTTAAGGATGGAAAATGACGTTAAAAAGCCATTTTTTTCATTCTCATTCACTTATTGATAGGCGTTATAACGAAAATGTGCTTATTGTTATGATTGTGACCTACGATCTGATTGATTGCATATGGATGAAGAATACTGAAGGCATTGGCTTCATATTGGAAATATCTTTGAATTATTCCATTTTTACAACAATAGTAGAAAATGATGAAAATGTATTTTTCGATTGGCCAACAATCTCTTCTCTCTCTCTCTCTCTTTCCCTCTTTCTCTCTATTACTTTTCATTTGTCTACCTTTATGTATCCTCTGCTCTCTTTGGTTATTCTCGAAAAACACAGTAAACTTTCTTGAAAATTCTGTGCAGTTCACTTAACATACTAATGATGCTTGGATGATTTCAACTTGGAAGTCTGCCTTCATGACTTCCAAGCTACGTAAATCGGACTTCTCTTATCCACAACGTCATAGTGGAAGAAATAAGAGACAAAAAGCTTCAGAAATACTACAAAAACAGGTCGATCTTAATGAAATATTTAATAGAAATTGCTTCAAGGCAGTTACTGACGAGAAATTCATAAACGTCAAACGAGAGAGAGAGAAAGGGGAGGAAAAGATAGAAAATTGCTCCATTAATTTCTTGTTTTTCACTATTCATTTTTGGGAGTTTACCATCTTCTGACTTCTCTCTATACTGTTTATATTGCTTCAAGCAATATCATAAAGATATATAATATATATAGTATATATACAATATAGTAACATGCAGTCAGTGTGTGTGTGTGTGTCGGTATGGGACATAAGATGGAACGTAATATCAAATGAGCTCCTACTAACTGTTTCTCCTCATTCGTCAGCATATTCTCTTTACAGAGTCATTGGAAACATAATTATAGACAATGAAAAAGACTTATATGTTTGAATTTCATTCTGATCTTCACCGACAAAATCATTTTTCAGCTTCTTTTTTATGACCTGTTCTCACCGTTTGATGGACACATCTGTATTACATACAAACATAATTTGAAATCGGGAATATTGACTCCTAATGAAAGAGGTCTCTTTAGGATTTCATTTTTTCTTTTTTTTTGTCATCTTCATTCTATACCCTCATACCTCTACGTATTCTTTACTCCATCAACCTGCTTCAGGTAATAAGCAAGCGGAAACGGTAAATTCTGACACACGACAAAAGGGTCAAACAAAGACAGTTTGAGGTGACAGAACGTCCTTGACTCAAGTAATTGTTAGAAGATTAAACCTATTATTTAAATTTTCTTATGTACTTTCTATTAAAATAATATTTTCTTTTACAAAAAACAGAAAGAACCGTACGTTATTGTTTTTTTTTCTTTTCTCATTCAACTGTTGTGATTCCGACAGACTAAGTCTGGCACGCTTTGTACTCAACAGTTGTATGGGTAAGAAGATTAGAGCGAATCGTCCAAAATGGTAATCATATAACCAAATGAAGAAGTTTTTGAGAGAGAGAGAGAAAAGATATTCTCTTCCAATCTTGTTATGGAGAGAATCGAAAGATAGTTACTATAGAGAGATTGTATGAGGGAGATGGATTACACAGTCACAGAGTCAAACAGCAGGTGATAGACTATATGATCGAAGAGTAGTGAGGGACTGACACAGAGAGAGACAGAGATAGATAATTTCCGATTTAGTATTGAAAGCATATTCTAACACAATTCATATTTCTCATTCGATTGCTTGCGGAATACTCAAAGAGGCAAGCTGATCATCAAGATACGGTATAATAGGTCTCCTCTCTCATCATTGTAGGACCATTAATGATCAAAACTGAATAAAAAGGAAAGTAACTCAAATGGATATTAAGAGATATAATAGAGAAAAGAGATAGAAAGAAAAATTACATGAAAGATAAAAGAAAAGACAAAGTTCAATACAAATCGGCATATCATCTGACGACAGGATTAGCATTGAACATCCATTGTTCAACAAGTTGTTATAAACTCTTATAACTATACCTTATTATGCACATGAAATTGAGGGATAGATTACAATCTCTGAGAAGCCAATAGAAGGGGAATCAGCAGGTGGCATTCTAATATTACTTTTTTTTTATTTTTTAAAAAATTTATATGAAAACTGGTAGTAATAATGGAATTTCTGCAGAATGGTACAATCACGTCATCAATGAATGCTGTATGATGATGGAGCGGCTCACAGAGCTCTCTTTAGACTATGAGAAGATGAAGCTTGCTTGAAAAGTAAGCTTGAAAAGAAAAAAGAAGAATAATATGAGCTTTTTATGATCAAGCTTAGACAGAGTCTGTTGGAGATAGTAAAATGTCCTAAAGGTTTTGAGGTCATAAGTCAAGAAAGGGCATGGGGGTGATGAAGAAGCAGGAAAATATGAAATATCATTAAATGGCTATTAGATATATCCATATCCTATATCTATACATGTGTATAGTATGTTTTCTAAGAAATCAACGTATATACTAGTCATCATATACATATTTATATATTTAAAATATAAATAGTAGGATGTATCTATTTCTATTAGAAATAATCTTCATCAATAATTATTATCTAAGGCATATGTCAACGAGCTCATCTATCTTCCTTAAAGCTTTTATAAAGAACTTTCTAATTAATTATTCATCAACTTATTATAATTATATGCTCATTTAGATGGAAGAGAAAAGCTGCACACACACATACAACCGTCTATATGGATGATTGTTGCGTTGTGTTAATTTCATTTTCTTTTCTTTCTTTATCTTTCGAGAGATGTACAACTTGAGTGAACGTAAGCAAGATGACTGACAACAGACATGTTGCTCTTATAGAGAGTACATGAGAATCATCATGCTCATCTTCTATACTATACGTATAATATCTACGTAATTTATATGTCTCAATCATGTCATTATAGTTAATTAAGGTGAGCAAGAACAACACATAGTCACAAGAGTCCATATTAGGTCATTAAAGGTCAATCAGAAGCTCTAATGAAATCCTACAGTACTTTCTGATTTCTTCACTTCAATGATCCTGATCATCATCATCATCTTCTTTCTCCTCTCGTACACTCCTCTTCATTCAAATCATTCATTTTCTCAGCTCAAATGAATTGAACTAAGAAAAAGAATATTTTCTATAGTTAACCATCTATCTATTTCTCTGCTTCTCACCTTTTCATTCTAGACTCTATCTATATCCATATCTATATGTATAATATATATATATATTATATGGTATAGTATAATCAATATATATTGAATCTTCCTTATAATGCGTGGGAGAAAAAGGAAATATTTGAGATAGCGACAGATGAACATACATGGAATTACAGAGAGGTGAAAGGGAGTAGATAAGAGAAGGAGGGGAGAGAGGGATGATGGTAGATAGGATGGAGACTACAAACTAAGAAAATGAGATGAAGCTAACAGGAAATAAAGGGTTTTAACTTAAATACAATAATTATATAATAACTCATTTAGAAGCTTTCCCTTTCGATATTACTTTCAATAATGAAATAATTGTTCTGAGAAAGTTAATATGAAATATGCTTCTTCTCTTTTCTCTATTAAAAACAGAAATTCAAATATGAAGACAAGCAGCTTAGCAAAGAAATTGCTCGTTAAACGGTTACTTAGATATTTAAATGGCTGTCATAAAACGTTGCCGATGCCACAAGAAAGGAGAAGATGTCAACGTCGCCGATGCTCAACTTAACCATCTTCATTGAAGACGTTCACCAATATGCTTACCGCACATTCTTTCTCATATGAAAAAGCGATAGAACAACCGAAAAAAAGAGTTTCATAGCCATATGTGGATGAAGAAACAATGAATGTAGTCAAAAGAGATTCAAGAAACTGTCTGACGAAATTGTATGCAAAAGCTCATTCATGTCAAGCCTTGTAAGGACCTAATAGACATGACAGTTTTGATTTTCAACAAGCAGTTCATATGGCAAAAAAAAGAAGAAGAAAAGATGAATAGAAAACTATGGAGATGATGATTTTACAAGTTTTATGGTTAATTCACACACACACATACACGACAGACAGACGTAAGCGGAGACAAACTCATTCGAGTCATTGAACGACAACCGCTTCACTCATGAAGGTAAGCTTCCTATGATGAATCTTCTTATGTATATATATGGATAGAAGTTGGAATAAAAGAAGAGAAGAGAAGAGTTATATTATTATTATTTTTTTGTAACCATAAATTGAAACTAAAAAAGGAATTGTTGAAAATATTAAAGGAAAAATATATCTGAACGTGAGAGTTTTTGTTTAATCTAAGAGTTTTCTCCGAGAATTTCACAAAAATATGTTGTGTATTTGACATGTTATGTAGCTTCTTCTCATCGTCTTTTTAGTGAATTAGTTGAAAGCTTTTTAAACAAAAATTTTGAATTTCAAGTTGAATCTCATCATAATCATGCATCTAAGAACCTTATCCTAAAGCATCCATGACTGATAGTGACATATCCTCTCTCTCTCTCTCTTTCCTTTTCCCTCTCTTGCTCTCTCTTAAGCTGATTCATTTGTGAAAGGGCTAAAAAGAGAACGGATATTCAAAAAATAAAAGAAAAAAAAGACGAAGTACAAGATGGAGCAGAAGATGATCATGGAAAGAAATGCTAAAGTCTAGTTCTGAGATGTGTCATCTACAATCATTGTGTTTTCTATATCTTTTAGATACGAATATGGAAAAGATAAAGTTGAAAAGAGCAGCTGCACGATAAATGAATTAGAAAAAGGAGATAATGAAGATGAGAAGAACTTTCTTCATTTTCCATTTCTCCATCATCATCATCATCATCATCATCATAACCATCGTCATCATCATTGTCATATTCAAAAGTCAATTCGAATAACTTTAATGAAAAGCTGGTAAGAAATAATAAATATGAGACATGGTTATGGAAGGAAAAAGTAAGATGTTTGAGCACAAACTAGGACTATAAGTGTCACTCTGACCTGATTCAACTTATTTGAATCTTGAGCGAAACGATACATAAGTGGATTACTGTAAACAGTGTAGGAAGATGATGATGATGAAGACGAAGATGGTAAAGAGAAATTTGAACGAAAGACATTCTCCATAAGTATTATTTCTTTTCTACATATTCTAATATCACATCTTGAAGATGAAGAAATATTCAAAACTTGTTAACTATATGTATATATATAGTTAATTATAATATAAAAGTCATAAGCTCTATCCAAGAGATCTATTGTAATGAATTATAAAAGAAAATATATTTTCTATTGTTAAATCAAAAAAATAAAATTGTCTTTATGTCGGTAAAGTTGTTTGTAGAATCAACTTCTAAGGGGATTAGGAGATAGAAATCTATTGTTGCAACTTATGTCAGAAGCCACGAGTAACAGTTCATATCCGGTTCAATGATTCTACTTAGTATAATTAGCTGTCCTAATTTATAATTATGATTCATAGAAGGGATATAAGGTTAACATAACTTATATTATAAAAAAACAATATTGTCAACTCAAGAGTATGTTATGAGGGATTTTCATTTGTAAATAATAATAAATTATAAAATAAGATTAAATGAACTGAGGGAAAAGTTTAACTGAAAATTCGTAGATGTGAGAAGGGACAGTACGAAGCACCTAGTAATTTGGATGGGAATGAATGAATTCTTTAGAATACCAAAAGCTTCAATAAAAATTTGAATGAATTGGTCAAAACTGGTCAAAAATGAATTTTGACGTTGAAGTTAAACTAATTGCGAATGGATGAATGAAATGGAACTGAGATATTATGGAAAAAACGGTAAATTCAAAAGGCATCCTTGCGCATAGGTAATAGACGTTTAGCCAGTTAGCGAATGAATTTGTAATTTACATTACAAACTATATAACTTGCGTAATAATAATTATATTCTAGAATATAATTATTATAAAATTGTTATATTATAACACTGACTCAAATCGTGAGCGGCAGTATATTTGAGAAATAACATCAAGTACTCAAAACTGCTCACTTTCAAAGAATTCTGTATTCACGATGCTCATCCACTTCGCAATTTCGTTACTAGAGGTTCAGATTGTTTGTTATAACTTCTTTTATGTTCTTAAGACGAGAAGAGAAGACCATCAAATGAAAACTTTTTTTTTCTTCTTCTTCTCGCAAATGGACGAGGAAAAAAAAATTTTGTTCTTCTTCTCCTTATTGATATACTCTCACACACTACTGAATTCCCATTTATATTCACATTGCTAGAACATTGAGCACTTATTCACACTTCAAGCTTTTTTTTCTTTCAGATGGACATTATCAGAAATGGAAGTTAGAAGTCTTGCAGTGTTCCCATCATCTGATGGTAAAGTCAAGGAGAATGGAAAAGTACCACAAGTTCTCAGTAAACGAAGTCCAATATTATAAAAAGTGTTGAGAAAAAAGGAAAAAACAGCGCACCTTATAGGTAGAATGTGATGTGTGCTGCTTGCGGCATCTTTCGCACGACGATTGAGTAGTTTGATCATTTTTTCTAAAATATCGATGTTATCATATCAATAATTAAAGAGAAGGCTTTTGTGAGCACCAAAAATATAGTTTAATTAGGCTCAGAGATGCGCGAGGACTAACTCTACATGTCAAGTTACGACTACCTTTGATGGTTTACGATGTCTACGTAGACAGTATGAAGCTATTATAGTCTTACGCTTACGAAAAATTTCATAATCACGAAGTACTTTGCTTTTCTTTGACCTTATTCAAATAATTTTCGTGAGAATTATATTAGGCTAGGGACTAACAATTACTGGCTAGGGACTTACAATTAATGCAAAATAATATAAACAATGATATGATATCGTATGAATGTTTAGTTCAAGCCCTTATCAATCTCATTCTTAGTACTTTTTCTGATTAAAATAGAAATTTGAGGCAAAGCTCACCTAGAGTAAATAAGCAAAACTTTTATGGAAAAATCCAGTCAGCATTTATTATATTCCGATTAGAACGCAGTGATCTTCATACGTCACGTTCCACCATCTCCATGTAAATGACGAACAAATTTCATTTTTGTCGATATCTGGATGCGGTTGCTCTCGTGCAGTAAGTTCCTCCTGCCGTTACGAAAATAATTTTTTAATTTTATTTTTTTGTTTTTTTTTTGTTTAATTAATGTTCCTTTTATAGGAACTCTATTCATATCTACACAGTATAAGTTACCGTTTCCTGATAAACGATATTATAGATCTCAACTTACTACCGTATAACAGGAGAAAAGGGCAGTTTTTCTGATGATCCTTTATCAGAGAAAATTTTATCAGGTGATTATAAACAAAGTTTTAAAGAATAGGGCTTTTTCACATTCCAGAGTTCTTTATCGTAGAATGAAACAACAAATAAACAGGAGTACGAGGTGGGTTTAGATAGGAATTCTAGTAGCATGGGCAGATCATCGTTTATGAGCAATCATCTGTTAAGATAGGAGGAAAAATTTGATAAAAACTAAAACTGAAAATAGTAAAAGTTTTATCATTAATTATTAAATATGACACAAATATTTATATATTCTGACTCTAAAACAGTTTGATCAGTTATACAGATTATATCGAGATCGAGAATAAGATGAATCAGTTATTGATAACTTTCGTTTATAAGCTGGAATAAAAAGATGATTTTGTCTGGCCTTCAAAAGGTTAGAATACAGAGTTATATATTTTTCTTAGTAGAATGTTTTGAATTAAAATGTGTGTAACAGTTAGTGGGATATAAATTAAAAAATAATACTCATTGGTCCTGACGCGGCAAAATATTTGAACTATAAATGACGTCATATCATACCACATTTGAACGCTTTTACTGTTTAGCTAATTTTTTTTGTTTCATTTTTTTCTTTTCATTTGTCTTTATTATTTTTGTTTTAATTTTATTTGTTATTATCTTATTTACTTATTCAAAATTATAAGAGTGATGTGTTGAGATAGGTAATGTCGTGTGCTGAGAGCTAATAATTTGATTCAATGACAATGATAATTTAACTTATCCAATATTTCACGAATTTTTTTTTTGTTCTTTCTTCATTTTTTTCATGCAATAACATAATGATTTTTCATTTCAGCCATTGCTCCTGTGATTTCTCAAAGAACATCTACAGAAAGAATTCGCTACGCTCAGGCGTCTGGCAGAATATCTGTCTCATATCTATAAGAAACAAGGTACGCTATTTGGTAACTATTCTCTTCGTTTTGCCAATACGTGAATGTGATTATATGAGGTGTTAGTCGTAATAACAAATAAGGGATAAAAATCCAATATACCCTATAGTAAATCCAGATTGAACAAGATCTCTTTAATCTTAGACTCAGGAAAATAGGTTCTTCAGCGTGTTTTTCCCTTTAGAACGAAAACTTCGATGAGCGCAACCTTTTTTATGAGAATATATTAGGTCCTAAGGTGGAAAAACTTCGAATTTGAACTGATGCTGAAATACTGCGTAATCGGAACATTCTATATGTCCAGTTCCATCTAAGGATATCCAAGGACAACGTTGTTCGATAGGTTGTAATCGTTATTCTCGCGGATAATGGCTAGATTCTATCAAATACTGTTATCTTTTTGGAACCTCCTTTTTGGAAATTTTCAAAACGATATATTCTATTGTCCGATCCGTGCCGTTCGCTAAACAAAGCCTCGGAACAGCGCCATGTCTTTAGTTAGAGATATAGTAAAATCCTGTGCTTAAGCTTTAATCATATAAAATATGATGCTTTAAGAAAATTTCCTTTGCTCATTTACAATTTATCTCATTTCCTTTTTCCGACTTCAGAATAAACTGCCGTGTCAACATTTCACCCTTCAGCTTGACTGTGGTGGCTGAGCCCATCTGCAGGCTCCGCCCCCTCCCATTATTACAATCTTGAGGACACTCGGGAGTCAGTCGCTTCTCCTTTTTAGTCATGAAAGTTTTTTTAAGTTTGAATAGCTTTATCACACATTCGATACTATCACTGTCTGGGAAGATATTCTCTTTTTTGTTTAATCTTGGCACTCTTTGACAATCTGTGTTGAGCGAACGCGTGCTGAGTGAAAATTTCAAATATTCTGAGAGTAGAAATTTTAAATTTTTTTTCTTATAATCTGATAACATATAATTCTCAACGACTATTTTCCTTAGAAATTTGTCCAGTAGAAGGTTATTTTTTGAGATTTCCACCTCGAAACTGGTGATGTGGTCTTCATTTTATTCTTTAAAAAAATATTGTTTAACGGATTTCTTATAATAAATCCTTCTTGGACTTTAATAATTACATTTTTCTCTTCATTTTAAGACCCGATTGGGCCTATGTGGTGTCCTTACCACTTAGAAAATCTTAGATGAAGTTGGTGAAGCGTTTTTCGGCGTTCCAAATAGAATTTCTCAGGTTTAAGATTTTTATATTTATTTTTTCTGGAGATTTTGGTAGTTAACCTTGTGTTCTTCATTTTCAGTCCAATATTTTTTCATATACTTTCCCTATATCCTTAATATTTTAATCTCTTCATTTTTTTTTCAAGCTGTTTTCATTTACATCGGAGGCGAGCGTTGTGCGTAGCGGTGTTCTAACGTACAGTAGACAAGAAGAGAGGCGGGGTTGCGGCCTGAGACGCTTTCCCATAGCAGCCCCACGGCAGCCATGCTGACTCTCCGCAATGACCACCCCGTCCGCTCGTCGATAGGTGCGTCTGAGCTCTCCACGATATAGATTGTCTTTCGTATTCTGCAATCATATATCTCAGATTTGTATATTGTTGCTTCTGAGCTCTAGACGTTTAAACTTGTATGATGGCGTGCGTTTTGAACGTATTTTTGGTGTTTTGGTCACTATTGGTCATTTCTGCTGTTGAATGTTTTTTTCCGTAACAGTGAGCATGCTGAAAAGTGGGAAAAGAATTGGGGTTTCGACGAGGGTAGGCATTGCTTCTTTACGTTGAGGAAGAAAAATGAAATGGACGCCGTTCCTTGCGCGCGTTCGGCGTTCATTATGCGTCTAGCTTATTGGTTTCGTGTTCGTTTCCATTCTAGTCTTCGATTCTCGCTACAAATAATTTTTCTGTTACTCAATATTTATTTTTTCAGTGTACTAACTTCATTACGGTTATTTAAACGTGCATCTCGTGGTGCATGCCATTAACATTTATATTCTAGTCTGCATCCAGCAGCATTAAATTGTTTTGCTGAAGGTATGTGTTAATCTCATTGCTTGTTTTAAATTAATATTTAGCGTTATTCTGACAAAAACGCTCAAACTGACTGTCTCAGGCATAATGGAAGAGCCAGCCTGTAAAAAGGCGAGACACGAAGGTAGTTGCTTTATAGCTTATTTTTATATGTGTTCGTTCTTCCAGGTATATCAGAGTGTGAAGATTCTGAGGCCATAGATGGGTTGAGTGAGTTGGAAAAACTTGATCCTTTACCTCAAACAAATGATACTGTAAGTTTCTATTGGGCTCTTCTCAAATTCGAAATTTAGCAATTCCAGGATACTGGACCTTCAACAAGCCAGGCAGGACCTGGTAGTGCTTCGGGCGGAGCACCACCTTCGTTCGGTCAACCAACTACTCAAGCTCCTCAGCAACCTTCATCAGTTTTACAAGTAAGGAATATAAAACTGACGGCTCTGGAATGCATTTCGTTCTTACAGGAATTGTTAATGCATCCACAACAGACAAATAATAATTCTCCTCGGACAGGCCCTGCTTTCTCTGTACAGTCTCAGCAGCAGCAAAATAGTTTTAATACTAGGTAAATTAATTCGGTATTAGTTCATGTTCTTCATCAGACCTTTCAGAAGTCCTATGCCAGGGCCTAACGGTTCAGGAAATACTATGATGTCCCCGCCGAGTACTGCCTTAGTTAATTCCGGAAGAAATTCAAGTGGACCAGGGCCTTCTCCAGGAGGTCCACCAGGACCTTTACAGCAACCAGGCAGCAACGCTATGCGGGCTCCTGTTCCAAGTAAGAGTTAGTTTGGGTCTCAGAAAATTACAAAAAATTTCAAGATCAACATCCAAACATGTTCGGTCCAGGCCCGGGTGGCGAAATGGTTAACCAGTCTCAATACGGAATGATGCAGAATCAGGGTGCACAAATGAGAGGCTATCCACCAAATATGGGTTATCCTCCACAAGCACCACAAGGAGTACGTTTTTTTGGAAACCATACCTGCTAATCAAACCAATTTAGGTACCTTATCCACCAGCGGGACGAGGGCAACAACCGATACGTGGAAAACCAGGGCAGCCAATGCTTCCTCCAGGAAATATGAACAGGCAAATGCCTAGTGGACCATGTATGTAGTTTCCGAAGATTCTGTCCTAATTTTGATATCTTAGCTGTAATGATGAATCAGATGATGAGACCACATCATATGATGGATCAAAATCAATTTAACGGTCAGTTCAACGGACAACCCAGACAAGGACAGTTTATGGCTGCGGCAAACCAACAATGGGCAGGCGGTCGTGGTCAACCGTATGCCAATCAAATGATGCATCCAGGACAACAAGGAGCTCAGGTATGAATGATATGAATAAAATTTGTTTCATGTCGATGTCTAGATGATGATGATGGATCCTTCGCAACAAAACGGTCCTCCAGCACCTCAAGTAATGCGGCAGACAACGAACCTAATTCATCAGCAGCAGCAGCAACCTATGCCTCCTCAGCCAAATGTTAGTTCTCTCATATACTTGATTGCAAAACCTTCTTTCAGATGAGTATGTCAAACGGGCACATGCCTCCCTCAGCTGTTTCTAATCCTAATCAACCACCTCCCAATGCTATGGGGGTCGCTCCAAGAGGAGGAATGCCTAATGCTCAAGCTCCCGGCGCTCAAGATCCTGAGAAACGAAAGCTCATACAGCAACAACTCGTGCTCCTTCTCCATGCTCACAAATGCCAACAACGAGAAAGAGCGGATCCATCACGAGTAGATAATGCTGTTCATTGCAATTTACCTCATTGCAATACTATGAAAGAAGTCTTGCAGCACATGACATCTTGTAATAATGGTCGTGGATGTCTATGTAATGAAATCTGTTATAATCTTCAAATTAACTTGATTTGTTTCAGATCCCCATTGCGCCTCATCTCGTCAAATAATTGCTCACTGGAAAAACTGTCAGCGCGAAGATTGTCCTGTTTGCAAACCTCTAAAAAGCATTCAGAACAATCCAAATGGTTCCGCTGGTCAAACAGGTACTTTTAAAGGTTTATTGGTATACATAAGTATTATAGTTCTAGGTTTAAATGAAATGTCCTCCCTGCTTGGTCCGAATTCAGTAGGGTCCTCCAATCCCGGTTTAGGCGCTGCAGGTCCTGGATCAGTTGATCCTCTCGGTCAATTTGGTTCACCGCCTTCTACAAACCCTAATGCTCAACTCCCAGCAAAAACCTTACTGTTGCACGATTGGAATCCTGGGGGCCCACCAAGGTACATTTCTATTTGAGAAAAATATATAGGAAAACTTTGCAGCGATCCATTCCGATCTCCAAACCCTCCTAATAAGAATATAAATTTACAAGGCTTGCCACCTTCAATGGCTAAGGGTCCCAATGATTTTTCAACGTTAGATTTTCCTCCACCTGAGCTGCCAAGCACTGTGAAAGTACGTTTGAGTTGACATCTTCTCGAATATAATGAACCGTTAAGGATTGGCATGCTCATGTTACAAAGGAATTAAGAAATCACTTGGTGGGAAAACTGGTGAAAGCCATTTTTCCCTCTCCCGATCCTAACGCTATTCATGATCAAAGAATTCGTGATCTCATAAATTATGCTCGTAAAGTAGAGAAGGAGATGTTCGAGACAGCTAATGATAGGGTAATTGTTTGTCTCCTCTTATAGTATTCAAACTTCAAAATTTCAGGAAGAGTATTATCATTTTCTAGCAGAGAAGATATATAAAATTCAGAAGGAGTTACAAGAAAAGAAAAACAGTCGCCTAAAGCCAGAAAGTATGATAGTTAAATTTGTATAATCTTAACTTGATCGTGTTTAGTTGATTTGACGGACCTGGAAATGCCATGTCCGCCTAACCGAGCGGTTGGTCCTTCCCCCGTTTCTGCGAATCAGCCTCAACAACAATCACAGCCTTCGAGTCAATGGTCATCATTCCCAGGCAGCCAGCAGGTTTGCGTTCTAGTGTGTTAGCAATATTTTTTTTATTGCTCCAGGAACTACCCGACAACAAAGGAAATATCGACAGTGTGTCTCAATTGAACAGTGAACTACAGTCGAATGTTAGCACACCTTGTATTAAAGAAGAAGACACTAAGAAAGAGGTTTCGTCCAACAGCTCCACTCCGAATCTGACACCTGCTGCTACTCCAACGCAGAATGGAATGAACTTCAAAGCCATCAAAGAAGAACCATGCTCAAGTATGCTTGAACTCACTGAGTTCTTTGAAACATTTATTTCTCAGGTGAAAGCAGTATGTTAGCAGTGGTGAAGACTGAGCCCACTGTCAAACGTGAGCCAACCCCACCAATAGGAGAGGATCAAAACTTCAGTGCTGATGAATTGAGGTAACAATAACTACTCGAACTACGAACAGTTAACTTCTATTTCTAGACACTTCCTTCTCCCAGTTTGGGAAAAACTGGACTCAAGTGATGATGCAGTCCCCTTCCGAGTTCCTGTTGATCCTCAGCTATTGAACATTCCTGATTATCTTGATATTGTCAAAGAACCAATGGACTTATTAACAATCCAAACTAAGCTCAACAGCGGTTTGTATACTAGTCCATGGGGTTTCTGTGATGACATATGGCTCATGCTGGAAAATGCCTGGCTCTACAATAGGAAAAACAGCAAAGTGTATAAGTTCAGTACTAAGGTAAGCACTTTGAAAGGATATTGTTTCAAACATTAACTTCTCCAGCTTTCTGAAATGTTTGTTGCCGAAATGGACCCGGTTATGCGAGAAATGGGCTACTGCTGTTCTCGTAAAATGTCGTTTACTCCACTTGCGTTGTTTTGTTACGGAGCGTCAATGTGCACAATCGCTCGTGATCAACCATATTGGGTGTAAGACTTATTGGTCCTTGCTAAGATTTCTAATGAACGGTTTTACAGTTATGAGCAGAGCTCATGTCAATTTGGTGTCACTGTTTCTGAACGTTACACATATTGTGTGAAATGTTTCGAAACCCTTCCTCCTGAAGGCATAAGTCTTTCTGAAAACCCCGCTGATACCACTAACATGGCTTCAAAAAGCGTTTTCATTCAGAAGAAGAATAGTGACATTGATTTCGAACCTTTCGAACATTGCAAATATTGCCATAGAAAATGGCACAGAATTTGTGCTTTGTATGACAAGAAGGTATGCTCATTTAATTAACTACGAACAATAAAGTTACGCTTTTCAGGTTTACGCTGAGAATTTCACCTGTGATACATGTAGGGCGAAAAAATCTTACGAAAAGCCCGAAAATCGATTTACTGCCAAGAAATTGCCTCATAATAAACTCTCAAGCTTTTTGGAAGACAGAGTGAGTAAAGTTAAAGCTAACCGGATCTATATCATGTGTTTAGGTGAACGGTTTTCTTCGGAGTCATCTGACAAATAAAGCAGATAATTATGAAGTTATAATTCGAACATTGTGTGTCCAAGACAAGGAAGTTGAAGTAAAGCCTATGATGAGTCAAAAGTAAGGCCCTTCCTATCTATACGTTTCTCATTTTCCATATTTTAGGTATTGCTCAATGGGATTCCCTCCCAAATTTCCCTACCGCACAAAAGCTATCTTTGCCTTTGAAGTGATAGATGGAGTTGAAGTTTGCTTTTTTGGTTTACATGTTCAAGAATACGGAAGTAACTCACCTAAACCTAATCAGAGGTGAAGACTTCTTCATTCAATAAAGATACTAATCCTTGTTTTAGACGTGTGTATATTGCCTATTTGGATTCCGTTCATTTCTTCCAACCTCGAGAGTATCGTACAGATGTTTATCATGAAATTTTATTAGGATATCTTGAGTATGTTTAAAAAATTCATAGCTTTCAGAACATTTTATTTCAGCTATGTAAAGAAACTTGGTTATACCATGGCTCATATTTGGGCTTGCCCTCCTTCTGAAGGAGACGACTATATTTTCCATTGTCACCCTGCTGAGCAGAAAATTCCGAAGCCAAAAAGACTGCAAGATTGGTACAAGAAAATGCTTGAGAAGGGGGTAGCCGAGCAGACTGTAGTGGAGTTCAAGGATATTTACAAACAAGTAAATTTGTGATTATATGAAATTCAAGTATCATTATGACTTTAGGCTAAAGACGATCAGCTGAGCACTCCAATGACTCTTCCTTACTTCGAAGGAGATTTCTGGCCCAATGTTATTGAAGATTGTATAAGGTAATTACTTGTTATCTAAGCGAATGTCTCATCCGATATATTACAGAGAAGCAAGTACAGAGGAAGAAAATAAGAAGAAAATTGAAGTAGTCGAAGGAGAGGAAGAAGAGGATGACCTCTACACTACTTCTGATAATGGAAAGAAGAAGAGCACCAAAAACAAAAAGAATAATCTCAAGAAGAATTCCAAAATAAAGAAGAAGCAAGGAGGATCCACAGGAAATGAGATTGCTGATAAACTGTTCTCCCAATTCGAGAAGCACAAAGAAGTGTTTTTCACCATCCGGCTAGTAACTCCTCAATCTGAATTGTCGCTTCAACAAATTCCCATTGTTGACCCTGATCCTTTGATGGTAAGCTAAAAAGAAATAGGAATAATTTTAATATTTTTCTCTACAGCCGAGTGAAATGATGGATGGAAGAGATACATTCTTAACGCGTGCTCGTGACGAACATTGGGAATTCAGCTCACTTCGTAGAGCCAAGTATGAACAACAAAGTTTTGTCTTGAACTAACCAATACTTTTCAGGTTCTCAACGCTCTGCTTGTGTCATGCCCTTCATGATACGGACAATGCTAAAGAAACCACCTACTGTAACAAGTGCAGCAGCCAAAATGCTAAATACCATTGCAATACATGTGAAGACTACGATCTTTGCGAGCCATGCTATACCGGCTTGAAGCACGAACATCCTATGGAGCAAATCAAGACTTTGATCGCTAGTACTGAAGGAGAGAACGCAGGAGGAAATAGATATGAGAGCATACAGGTATCAAGATTTATGCAAGTATCTTTAAAATACGTTTCCAATTTTAGCGCTGCATACAGTCATTGGTTCACGCATGTCAATGCCGTGACGCAAACTGTCGTCGAATGTCATGCCATAAGATGAAGAGAGTTGTTCAACACACGAAGATGTGCAAGAAACGAGTTAGTGCAAGTTGCCCGGTGTGTAAGCAGTTAATCGCCCTCTGCTGCTATCATGCTAAGCATTGCTCTCGTGATTCTTGTTCGGTTCCATTCTGTATGAATATCCGTCAAAAGCTTGCTGAACAAAAGAGATCTATCTCTCGTCGCGCCGACATGATGATGAGAAGACGTATGGAAGGCTTACAAGCAGGAGGTGGAAGTGGTGAGTATTCCTCCACTAATGAGCCAGTAATCAAACTAATTTCAGTGAACAGCGGAAACCCTGCGCCTGCTGGCAATGTCAACGTTAGTACACCACCGACGACAAGTAAGCCGGAAGCTGCAGTTTCTTCTAAGGTGGGAAAATGATATTTTGCGATAACTTATTTCGTCTTTTCAGGGTGGCGGAATACATATGCAAAACCATATGCATCCCAGTATGAATTCACAGCATGGCCAGCCAATGAGCCATCATCCCAACCAACCACCGCCTCAGGTTCAACAGCAGCAGCAACATCAGCAGCAACAACAACAGCAACAACAACAACAACAACAACAACAACAGCAGCAGCAGCAGCAACACCAACAGCAGCATCCTCAGCAGCAGCAGCAGCAACATCAACAACAACAACAACAACAACAACAACAACAACAACAACAACAGCAGCAGCAGCAACAACATCAGCAACAGCAGCATCACCTTCTTCAACAACAGCAACATCAACAGCAGCAGCAACAACAACAGCAACAACAGCAACAGCAGCAGCAGCAGCAAGTTGTTCCCACTGCTCAGCAACAAAGATCGATGATGCCAGGTAAGCCTTTCTAATCGTTTTCATGCTCATTGCATGTATTTCAGATAATTCACAACAGCCCGGTATGAACATGCCTCCGAATCAGATGAATCGATATCCGAATCATATGCCACAATCGATGAACGCTCCAGGAATGCCAGGACCTGGTGGTATGATGGGTGGTCCAGCTAGACCCGGCGCAAATCCAAATATGGGTAACACTGCTGCAATGCAGGGACAAATGAGACCTAATCAAATGCAACAACCTCCGCCGTACAATAGGTGAGTATACACATGTACCTTGAGTAGTTATCTTTATTTTTAAGGCCTGCTGCTGGTCCTGGACCTCAAAATGTTGTTCCTTATGGAGCTCAACCGAACATGATGGGTCATATGGGACAAGGAATGCAACCTCCTGGTGTTCATCCGAACATGCGAAATCGTGAGCTTTTTTTCATTCTTCCAATGTCATCATCATACTTTTGTAGCTGCTAATCAACAGAGGCCACAAATGAACAATAGTAACATGAATAACTCAGATCCAAATTTGGCTCATCAGTTGAAGCAAGTGGAGCAACGGTTGCGAGAAACACGTACACAAGAGGAAAGGTTGGAGCTTCATTTTTTTCTCAATATAAGAATCAATCATTTGCAGGGAACAATTATTCAATGATCTCAAGCGAACACCATATTTATTCTCTGCTTTCCTACGAACGGCTCGTAACAGTGATCTACAGATCGGAGGTGCTCCTTATGCTCCTCCTCAGGGCATGGGAGGGCCATACGGTCAACAACGACCGCCAATGTACATGCAACCAATGGGTCAACAGGGTCCTCAGTGGCACCAGCAACAATACATGCAACGGCCGCCACAAGGCAATCCCGCTGTGGGAGGAAAACCATTTGGTCAGATGCAGGTTTGAACTTTTTTTTTGAAACTGGGAGTAAATGGTGTTTGAAGGGTCGATCACCTTCAATGGGAATGGGCTCTAACTCACCTATGATGACTCCAGGACAACAACAGATGTTACCTCCGCCACAGGGTGGGCAACCTCCCGACCAACCATTCAGGTGATATCTAACTCATCCGCCTGGCTTTCCGTTCTCATAGTATTCGGGTTTGTTTGTGATAAACGCGCAGGTCGCGTTTCAGCACTTATTGTTACTTGTTCCTTCCGTGCTATCTCATATTTTGTTGGTGTTAGTTTCTTGTTAGCTGTCATCTTGTTGCGTAACACTGTGATCCGGATATATTCTAACTGCTGTTTTCCTTGCGTTTTAAATGAATCTTGTCTGTATCATAAGCGGTTTATACGAGTATAAGGTATTTTTCAAGTATTGCTAATTATAGAATAGTTTAGTATAATATAACCCTCATCAGTTATAATAAACATGATATAGAGATTGTTGAAATCTGAAAAGATTCATTGAACTGACCATATAGGTGAATATTCGATTTGAAGATTTGTTTAATTGTAAGCCGTCGTCTCCCTTATCCATATCTACAACGTATAACTTATTATTGATGTGCATACATATATTTATGTTAATGTTGAACAGATCGAACATATTGTTCCTATTAATTCTATAAATTATGAAATTTTCTTCACATATAATTATAAATTTTTATTATACTTTAACTATTTCAATTAGTTTACTCACGATTGTCCTAGGTCTTCTGGTGATCTATTCTGGTTTTCATGTTCATTTTTTATATATACATATATATACATATATATATATAAATTTATTATTTATATTTTTTTCTGTATTTTACTCTTTCATGAGATATTATAATAAACTGCATTAAAAATGTTTTGTTTTATTTCTGAGCTTCTTGAAATGAGCAGCTTCCAGTTAACAGATGAGCAACGTTCAGCTTTCTATGTGGAAGTGTCTGCCCTTCAACAACTTCCTGATACTTCCTACAAACATTGCCCACATACCAAAATGTTTTTGTGACAAGAGAGAGATAAAGATAGAAAAAAAATATTGAAAAGGTCAGAGAAAATTATGGGCTTGGAAATGGTTAGGTCTTAATGTGTCTTCTCTTAGCTGTTGTTCCCAAGGGAGGTGAGTTGGCTCATTATTCGCTTCCATTTCCTATCTTTTGCTTTCTTCAGCTTAAATTGGCAAAAGACATTTTAGGAAAAGATAGAATAGGAAAGATAATAAAAATTTCCACTTATTCGCCTTTTCTTTAGTGCCAAATTCGCTTCTGCCATTGTCACCTTTTATGGCTTTACTATTTTTCTATTCAAATATTTTGCTCTCAGTATTTGAACTATCGCATATTCTCACATTCATTTCTTGAGCGAGAAATAATTCAAATACTTAAATAGTTTCCAATTTTGGTATTTAATTAGAAATTTGTGAATGGAAATACAGAGAACGCTAACACCTTCATTTAAGTGAAGCTTCACAAATGCTATCTCTGCAATTGGATTAGCAAGGGATTGCATGTAAATCAAGATTCACTTCATCTTACTATTCTTATATAACTGTTTTTCTTCTTCTTTAATTCGAAACCGAAAAAAAAAAGAGAGAAGAAGGTTGAGTAATCTGTGTTTGATGATCATGTGAGTATCGGAATTGAGAATAAAAAGAATTTAAATTTAAAAAAAAAGAAAGACTTCATAGGACTACGAGGAAAAGCTGCTGCTCGTATCTCCCTTTTCGTGATCAATAGGGAGCGACCGAGTGAAGAGAAGTCTAAGCAACTAGTCGTACTAGCGATGTTACTCTTTCACATCTTCTTTCCTCTTTCTATCCCTCATGGGTTGAAAATTCTGGAAAAGGAAGAAGATGTTGGTCGCTTCAAGGCGGAGAACGAGAAAGAAAAGTATCATACAATGGAGAGTACAGACAAAACGAAAAATAAGAGGAAAAAGAAAGAAGGAGAGATGATGAAAGAGAATGAGAGAAAGAGAGAAAGAGTGTATGCGAGAGTAAAGAGATGTAAAATATTAAGGAGAGAATAGATGGATATGACGAAAAGCAAGAGAGAAAATAGTTTGAGAGAAGGAAAAACGAGAACGTATTTCGAGAGAAGATGCTTGTAGAAATATTTGTTAACTGTTATTATGCCCATGAATTCATATGATTCATTAGCATATCGCTGTGAACATATTCACGTAAACTTCATTCGCATCTACTAGCTGACGTTGAGCGGTTGCGCATTTCATTTTTTTCCCTTTTTTTGTTCTATTTTAAAACATTTTTTTTTCATCATTGTCATCTTGTGTGTTTCTTTCGTGTTCGGCTTTTTCGTCTTCCTTTTTCTCTCCTTATATCCAGTCACGTATCACCTCCTTGCCTCTCTTTCCTAGCTGAACATCGATAACAAGCAAAGTCTCGTTTGCAACAGAAGTATCTAAGTATAAATTATATTTTCCTTTTAGTCCAATCAGTTGTTTCAGTTTTACTCGATATTATATAAGAAACTCAGCTTGTTTCGCTTCCTAAATTGTTATTTCCACAAATCTTGTGGTTAGCCTCGCTTGGCCGGCCGGCCGGCCGGCCCGTCCTTCATTTGTTTGTTAAAAAAAATGAAAATAAAAAAACTGAAGAATTTGCTTTTTTTTCATTGTTTTTCGATGAGTTTTTTGATTTTTGGCATTCATGCTTCTCACTTCATTCCTCATGATGGTGGTTGGACATTTTGCCGGAAGGAAAGAAGAAAGCCTTGGTAACATCCGGGTTAGTGTTGCTACAGACTCATCCACAGTCATTCTACTCATGTTTAAGCAATATTTAATGACATTTCTTCTTCTTTCTTTCCTTCTTCTTTTTTTCCTGTGCTCTGTTACTCTTCTTTATATGTTCGATGTTACATCTAATCATACTTAAGCTTAACCTTGCATCATGTAAAGCTTAATAACAACAACGATGACAGAGAGCACAACACAAGACTTGAGCATTTTTTTTATTGAAATTCGTACACACTTTTATGGATAGAGAGAACACCTACGTATTTCCCAGCCCTTTTCCTGCATTTTAAGCGGTCCTATGAAATATGGATGTCTTCCAGTTTCGGCAAATTTCATGGTTTTCTTCGTCAGCTTTCCCTTCTTCATCTCTTTCTCTCTCTCTCTGTGTCTTTCTGTTTCGTTCGATGCTCTGTTCATATCTTCCCTTGGTTTCTCTCTCCTCCCTCTCTTGACATTGTTTGAGAGAGGAGGACTACCAACTATCGAATTTTATTGGTTAAATCTGCTATGGCACAAGTCATTCTATTCTATTTGTTTTCTTTCAGTTTTTCGTTAGTCAATCGTGCCCACAGAGAAGGTATCATTCAAGCTTTTCCTATCGTCAGCATATGCTTCATATCTTGTAATCCAGTCATTCAACCAATTCCCATGAGACAAAATATTTCGTTTCTAAACTATTCCTTTTGAAGTGTATCTCTGTGTCTATGTATGAAACGTTACTTCTTGAACTCTTAAAGTTCATATCACAGACTTATTGATTCAAATTTTTATTCAGATTTTCAGATTATCGTTAAAGATGGTCAGGATATAATGATTTGTCGCCAACAATTGAAACATCAACCTCAACTCAAGAAATGCGTTTCGTGTTTCTAATTCTTCTGATATTCTTCCATATTCATAGCACTTTATCAGTTGAATATAATGATTGGTAAGCATTCACATCTCTCTGGCCGCCAATCATTTTTTTTTCTTTTTTTTTCTGTAGTTTTGGAGAAAATTGTCGAACAGCACGACATACAAACAACCAAAATTGTACCGGCGATGACATAATTATAGGTTTGAAATCTATCCAATTGACTATATAATCTTTTTTGTTTAGAAACAATATTAAATGGATATAATAATTTACAATTACCAGGAAGCGGACATGTACATGTGTCTGTTGAGGTCAGAAATCACATTTCGTAATCGTTTCATCTCCCTCCCTCTCTCTCTCTATACAGATATGGGTACAAGAAGTCTCGAAAATTATCGAAATTACCTCTGAGTTTGAATTGGATATCTACGTAACAGAACGATGGACCGATCCGGCTCTAGCATATTCTCACTTAAATCCTTGTAAAAGGTTTCCCACTCATTGAACTACTCGCTTATTTTCCAAACCACTTCTTTCAGTAACATGTCTGTGGATGGTAAAACGATTTTAGAAAAAATTTGGAACCCACATGCTTGTTTTGTTAATAGTAAACTAGCGAATATACATTCAAGTCCCTTCAAAAACATCTTTCTACAGGTTTGATTGAGCATCAAAAGAATTTCATTCGTAAACCTTTATCCGTTCCAGATCTATAGCAATGGAAGCATTTGGCATAATTACCGAATCAAACTGACTGGTCCTTGTTCCAGCACTTTGAGGTTCATTTGATAGCATTCTCTTCCCTTAACTCATTTGTCATTGAATTTAGGACTTTTCCAATTGATCAACAACGATGCATGCTGTTCTATGAAAGCTTCACACACAATCATGATCAAGTAGAGATGGAATGGATTGAAACAGCTCCTCCGATAACTATTCTAAAAGGAAATATTACTCTACCTGATTATATATTAGTCGATTACCAATCAACAAGCGAATTGCGGGTTCTCTTTCGTCTTCATTTATTGTATTGATTCATCACATTCGTTTCAGTTATATCCTCCAGGTGTCTTTAATGAACTCATAGCAACCTTCACTTTTCAACGTCTTTACGGGTTTTACATATTACAGGTCAGTCTATTCACAAATTCTTTTCAAACATTTCCCTTTGCTCAAACTCATGAATTTGAACAATTCGCTCATTACAGGTTTACGTTCCCGCTTATATTTCGGTGTTTATATCTTGGGTGAGTTGAGTTAAGAAATATCGTGCAATACTTACTGCTTCAGGTTTCTTTCTATCTGGGAGCAGAGCAGATACCTTCCCGAACAACAGTCGGTGTCAATTCTCTTCTAGCACTCACGTAAGTGTAGCTGTAATGCACATAACAGTGCAACTGATTACTTCCAGATTCCAATTCGGATCCGTTGTTAACAACTTACCAAAAACAAGTGATGTCAAAGGTACACCAACTACTTTGAGAACTCTTTCTATTCCTCCTTTTGCAGCTATCGATGTATGGATCTTAAGCTCTATGGCGTTTATATTCGCCTCCCTAATAGAGCTTGCTGTTGTTGGTTATTTATCACGAAATGGCACACATGCCAGCATACAGTAAGATATATTCGAAAAAAAATCATTTTCTGCATTGGTCGCGTTTAGATGCCATTGTTCATGGTTATGTATGAGATGTCCTAAATGGACAGCGAAGAAGTTGGATAGAGTTTGTTAGCTTTAAGTTTCAAATCATCAAATCATTATATTAAGGCATCTGCTATAGTATTTCCTACGTGTTTTTTCTTATTCAACATCTGGTATTGGTTTGTATTCCTCGGGTGAGTTTTTCTTTGACGTTTTTTCTTTTTTTTTATTCTTATTGGCAAGTATAGCTCAGCAAATATCTTTTTCTTAGGATGTTTCTGCAGCTTAAATGAAGCATGAAAGACTTAGCGCATGTTGATTTATCTCATTTTCCAGCACGATTTATCGATAGTTTTAACTAAATTTCCGTGACATTATCTTGCATGAACTATTTACTAACAAGTTTTAAATTTTAAATGCCATTTGCCGCATGGTTTAATTGTACCCAACATGTTAATCATCTATAGCTTTATTGAAATAATTCTTTTTTTTTCTTTGCATGTATAATTTAATAAACAAAGTACATCTATCTGTCCAAGCATGTTATGTTGGGAACGCCGCTTGAGTTCCCTTTTAGAATTGTTTGTATTTTACGCATTGTCATGTTATACTCGAACACTTTCATTTCTTTTCAGCAAATTGCTACGAAGCTAATTAGTGAGCACGTAGCTCTTCTCCTCCTTCTTCTACTTCTCGATTCTCTCCCTCTTTCTTATAAACTCTCTTCCTCTTCCTCTTCTTCTCCTCCTTCTTCTCCTTCTTCTATTTCTTCTCCTTGAATTCTAATACTTTCTGTAATTTATTGCAAGCCTTTATCTGGACCGTGCTCATCCGAATGAATGTATCGCTTTCAAGGTATTTCCTTATTCAGCATGCAAACTATTTACTGCATTTAAAATCAATACAGTTATTCTGATCTTTCATCAGCATATTATATTTACAGAAAAGTCACCCGAACACCAAGATGGTAACCGACTTGAAGACTTACTTATTCAATCGAACTTATATGTTGTTTTATTATTAAATTTTTTCAAAACAGATGTGTTGTTCGTTACATGGGCAATATCATGAGTAATCTCACGTTTGCACCTAATACTTTTCACCAGCTTGTTACGTCTTGAACGGAGCTTGTTAGCTTGTACCACTTTCTTCCTCGTAGAACGTTTTCAACAGATTTGTTTGTGTTCAGAGTATAAATCCTGGAACAACATAATTAGATGGGGAAGAGCAATGTCATCAGAACAAAAAAAAAGATCATCCAAATCTAATGGTTTTGTAGCGAGTTATGGCCTTTTGATCGTTTGGCGCTGCCGCGAATGGCACAGCTGCTCACTTAGAAAAACAAATGGAATGAATCTCGCTTTCATTTCATTTAGCAACTGGAGTGTTCAAGTTTCCGGTCGTTCACGACCGCTAACTTTCCTTATACACGTAAAATGAAAATGAGCCTCCTTCATTTCACGTGGTCATTTCACGTGGACACAAAATTTCATTTCATTTAGCAACTGAAGCGTTCAAGCGTCATTCACGTGATCGCAACCGCTAACTTTCCTCATACACGTAAAATGAAAATGAGCCTCCTTCATTTCACGTGGTCATTTGACGTGGACACACGAATTTCACTCAAAATCAATGGATTTCCGCTCATTTTTTTTGTTTTGCTGAGTTTTCTATGATCTTCTCTCTGCTGAAATGGACAAAACAAATACTTTCTATGGAGAAAAGAGTTATCTTTCTAATCGGAGAAGTTAGAAAATCAAGCTAAAAGTTTTTCAAATATTGGGATGAAAGACGAGAAACATCTTTGAATGAACAACACACACAGTTGGCAGAGAGCATATCAATCAGTCCAAGAATGGTAGTAAGAGAAATAATTTCTTGTCACTATGTTAGTGATCAGATATCGACTCTGAAACTACTAATACAAACAGTTGCGCTCTATTCGCATCTTGAAAAAGTGTTAGTCAAATGTATTAACCTTTGAATTATTGGAACGTTTATCGTTTACGGCTGAGTTTATTTTTTTTTGA
This sequence comes from Auanema sp. JU1783, assembly GCA_943334845.2. Lineage (NCBI taxonomy): Eukaryota > Metazoa > Nematoda > Chromadorea > Rhabditida > Rhabditidae > Auanema > Auanema sp. JU1783. Next base: position 832,286 of record CALQYR020007486.1, on the reverse strand, counting down.
AATTTAATCTTCACTTCTATAAATTCCATTATAGCTAGTTCATTGAACTAAATGCTCATGTTATGCCAGCTTGTCCTTTTTCTTCTGATTAGCCAGGTTCGAACAAGCACGATCCAAGTTCGCGCTCAACGATCTTTTTTCGATTTCTTCAGTAAAGCTGGTCATTATCTGGTAATTCATTGGTCCATTAACGTGTTTAATCTTCAAACTTATAGATTGATACTGAAATTCCAAAAGTTTACATTCCCAATATAACTATTCCTATCACTGATGGTCCAGGGAATGGAAGTGTGTCAGCAACCAATCTAAAGATTACAAAATTTCTTACCCCACAGTAAGAGATGTTCGTATTTGGAGTCTCCCCACGTAACAAATTCAGCATTGATTTCCAACTGGGAGATGATGGTATTCTGTGGCAATCGTATGGAGGAGCCGTAAAAATCACAGGCGATTGGGCAGCTCAATATGCCATCATAATACCTGTTTGTACTCTCCTAGTAACAGTTGTTATTGAGTTTTCAGTTTTACGAGAACGGCTGGGTGAAAAGCGTTGCTGTGGGTCTAAATGTGACTCTAGCAGCCTCAGTTTATATGGAGGAGTATAAACCTCAATTTCATATTATGAAATGCTTAGCAGCAATCGATGACCTCACTGTCGAGTACAACTTCCTGTCATGAAGTTCAAAATAGTGGTTTTTATTTTTTCAGAGTTGGAGGGGGAGTAGTACCTTGGCTGATCAATTTGTTCCGAACACCTTTATCGTCTGCAATACGTTCAATTATTAATAAACAAGTAAATTAACTTGTCAAGATTTCAATAACTTGAATCACTAGGCATGTGTCGCTGCGAAAACGATTTTCCTGATTCAAGCCAACGAGTTCATCAAATCGTTACCGTCTCATATTCAATTGAACAAGAACTTTTATGCTCATTACTCCCTAGACGATAACCCTCGTTTTACAAAGTTTGTTCACTAATCAATAGTTTTTGACGGTCAATATCCAGAAAGTATGTTGAAGCTGACTTATCCGCTGATTTAGTGTTTGGTGATGTCCCATGCAAGTTGGATCGTCAACCTTGGACAAGTATCTTTATCCTTCTTATTAATCCAAAACAGTAGTGTTCAGACCCTGGTCCCAACCCTAGGATGGTCACCGTTTGGATGAGCGATGCCATACCTAACTGTTTTCTGAGCACAATACAGCAAGCGGGGGGATTCCGTTTTGTAGTCACTAAAGACGAGCCCGAAATGGAGCGTTACCTCCGTACGAGGTACGAGCCTTCTCTTCGACTTAAAAGCATTATTGTTCTAGCTGCTCGTTGCTCTCAATATGCATTGGAAAATTTTTCCCTGAGCTCAGAAAGAGTTACCCTGATAGTTATGTTGATCTATTTTTCAATACTTACGAAGAGCCTCTAATCATTTATGAAAAAGATGATATAAGGTTAGTTATCATTTGACCGTAGTCTACTTGTCTTTCAGAGCAAATTTCACATTTTCTGTTGATATGTACATTAACCCTTACCAGACATACTCAGATCCTCTAGCCAGATTAGGTAACAGTCTGCCATAGGAATCAATATTATATATACAGATCTCTTCAGTCTTGCAAACTTCATCAAGCGTAACTCCTCTCATCGAAGGGCACAAAGTTATCGGCACATTAAATGATACTACGGTGAACCTTCGACAAGATTTTTCAAGAATTGGAAACATGTCTTCAACGTACTAGCTGTCCTGCTACGTTATCCACTTAAATCAGCATTTTTCAGTTTCATGTCGGTTTTCGCTAACGTCTTCAAGATGTCTGCGAAAGTTTTAATCGAAACAGTACTAGCAAAAGGAATAAGCATTCCTGTAATGGATAACGTCACTATTTCAGGTAAAAAAGAACAAAAATCATAATTTTAGTAATAAAACTTCATTCTAGACGATTCGGAAATCACAGTCTTGGATAGACACATTCGTTTGAACCTCGACTTTAAACTTCAATAAATAATCGTTTCAAGCTTATATTGGTAAAAAAAATAAATCTCTAAAACTTTGCGTTTAGCCTATAACGTTTTTCGGCTACATCCATAGACGTTGTCAAATCTGGAACATAGATTAGTTATTATAAGACATGATGAAATCTCACTTGATTGTCTTTTGACGGTTTCAGGTTTGTGCTCTATTATAGAACATTCATCATCATCATGAACTGAAAGAAGGTCAACTTTGATTCTAAGCTGGTCTTACCTCCTAAACATTTTTGTCTCCGAATTTCCATGTCCTCAACCTTCTGATAAAGACCAGATATGTAACCATGCATCGCTCCGACATGTAAATCTTGAGACATACTCTTCCAAACTCTTCTCACTTTACTACAACAAATCGAGTTGCATTTACAATTTTTTCCAATTTTCGTGTAATAATCCAAACCATAATTGAAGGTTAGCTGTAATCATTTAATATCTAAGCACTCAAGAATTACATACTTCTGTTCCAGCGGCTATAGGGGCTAAGGCAACCATAAGAATATGATGCATCTGGGGTCTCCAATCCCCGGCAATCGCCCTGAAATCAACATTCATTAACAGTACCACATCGAAGGTTTTACCTGATAGGAATTAAATTGGGTAAACAGGAATGCTTGAATAATCTGGAAATATTTCCTTGATGATACGGATCAATAAAATAGCCGTCAATGTTAAGAGCGCTCCAAGCATCCTGAATAGCATTGTAAACGAAACTGAAATTACAAGCTTCCAACTTCTGATATGAATGATTCAGATAAATCACACAACATGTCTCTGAGTTCTTCATCGTCTGCTGAACAAAGGCTGAAGGCATAATCTTCGTTAAAGTTTTCTGTTTTAATTTCTCCTACAAATTCACAGACAACTTCTCCTAAAGGGAATCACTTGAAACAAAATTTTGATTCACACACACCATATTGTATGTTACTCAAAGTACGAGCACAATAACCAACTCCTTGATCACTCTTGAAAACTTCAAAACTGTAATTGGAGTATTAGGAGCAATACATGTAGAACCTACTTGTGGGGATTAATTAAATTGGACAGTCGATTCGGGCAAGTTGGTGGGCATCCGCAAGAATCCCCACAGAAGATTGTCGTAGTTAAGTAACTAGTATGTATGGATCGAGGAAAAATACAACCTTGCTCGGGTAAAGTCTCAAAATTGAAAGTAGTAATATGTCTTTATAAAGCAAACTCACGATACACTCGAACGGACTTATGTTCTTAGCCACGGTGATGCAAGCACAGTCTGGACCACATGACGTCTCACACGTGCAGGATATCTAAAACAGAAGCAGAAGATAACTTTAAAACAGCTAGACTTACAGTATAATCATCGGGTGTAAATCGAATAGGACAGGCATTCTTTATTTTTTGATCTACCTCATTTTGAGTGATGTAGTTGAACGTGCTAGGCTCTGGACGGCTAACAACCTCGGACATCGAATCATCAAACACCGGTACCGGTTGCGATTCCATTCCTGTTGAGAAATCTCTGGAAGTTTAGTTTGAGAGTTTGGAGTCATTCCGAGCAACTCACGGATTTACCAATATTCTTCTAGAAACCTTCTCCAGTTCTTCAGAATGAGTTGTAAAAATTTGTTTCCCAAAATATTCTTGAACTGGCTTCATGATGTTTACTCGCTCTGACAACAACGTCTTCAACGAAACAATGGTTGATTACCTGATTTCACCAGCAGCAGAGGCTCATTGGTGAACTCTGAGAGATATGTGAGTGCATTTTCGAGAGCTGAATACTATGATAAACGCAAAAAAAGGTTCATACTCACAGAAAAGCAAAGCGCTGGACTTCCCACCAACTAGTCCTCGATATATTCGAGACTTCTCTACTCGCTCGTTATGGTTCCTCACCATCGCCCAAAACGTTAATATTAAGAAAAGAAACACATAAACAATGAATTCACCTCGTTAATCGCACTTCGTTCATTCCAATGTATCATTCTGATCTGATTCATTCTAGAAAGCATAGTTACGAAATACTGAGCAAGATGGATAAAAGCTAAAACACAGTCCCCTCCATAATGCTTTCGCACAGAAGATAGTAATAAAAGTATATTTTATAAATCATAGAGTAATCATAAAGGACGAAGAAGCTGAATAAGAGAGAGAGCTTTTGAAAAAAGAAGTTTCCAGTAGCTTTTGCCCTATGAATGATTTGAATTTTTATTTTTTTTGTCTGCTTCTCTAGCTACCTCTTCGAGCATTGTGTTCTCTCACCAAAGGACTGCACTGGAAGAAAACGAGAGTTAAATGTATCAAATTTATTAGAATTCTCAAGCTCAACATTGATTTGTACAGAAAAGTATACAGCTTATAAAAAGTGATATATATATAGTTTAGAACCGTGTTGGAGGCACGTTTATAGGGGCTGGTCTTTTCAATTGTGACAGTTTGTTTTTCGGTCGGGGATCCTGAAAAATAGGTTGGATCATTTGAAATAATAAAAGTGCTCACATCATTATTAAAAATGGCTACAGAACTTAGTGAGCGTTGTCTTGCGATACCGGCATTTGAAGTAGATTGTAAATCTTCTGATGGCAACCGACGAATGACAGTTCTTCTCTCTCTCCGTATGCCTATGTGAAAAAAACATTAATAGCTCATGCTTTCTTCATACCGTTGCTGTCACAATCACTATCACTGTCCTCACTGAAATGATTATGACTCTCACTCCGGCTTCTTACAGCAGGTAGTCTTCTTTCAGTTGCTTTTGGAGGCTCTGACCTGCATGGTGATGTTCTCGCATTGATAGGGAAGGGACGCATCAAAGGAGGATCAGATGAAAATGACTTTCGATAGAGCTGAAGTAGAAATATTAGCTGATAATCAAGATAGTTAAAAACTTTTGCGGGAGGTTCTAATGGCACTGCTAGTGTTTGTAAGTTTTCTTGAGAAGGCATTGATATAGTTTCGAAATCTTTAGATTCTTCTTTTTCCTAGAACATTTTTCTGCTTTCATCAAGGAATGGGAAGATGTACTGACCAATTTTACCACTTTGTCTCGCCTGTTTCGTTCGGATATAATCTCTGCTAACATGAAAGCGTTAGATGCTGGAGGTGAACCAAATAATGTGATTTCCCCCATCTGCGATGACTGACGCGAATGTAGAGATGGGCTGTCAGAGTCGCTGGATATACTAGAAGGATCTCTTGGAACAGAAGAGCCTTCTTGTGTATCCTGCATGTCTTGTAATCTACCCATTCTCCATCCGTATGTATCTTCACTGTCAACTGGTACTTCTCGGGTTGTATTTCCTCGGCTCTGAGCATCGATATACTGAAAAACCGAGAGAACATTATTGTATTCAGGGAAAGAGTCATTACAACATATGTATTTTCTCTCATAGCTGTACGACGTCTTCGTACTTGCTCATCTTGGCCTTCTCCTGAGGACGGTTGAACTGGCTCGAGTCTATGCATTTGAGTCCAAACGTTTGAGTCGAAAAGAGATGCAACAGTCTTGAAATGAATAAAGTACACCAATATCAAGTACATATGACGTACCTTGCCAGCTCTACGAGTTGTTGAAACCTTTTGAATTATTAGTAAAGGTAGTAAAACGATGGGGAAACTTAGGATTACCCATGCTATGAACTCGCATGCAAAAGAAACTGGTTTACCTGCGAGATTGATCAGCTTGTAATCAGTAATATGCAAGAACAACAAAATCTGCATGATCTCAACATTGAAAATACAATGCAAAGCAGACTTACGATAAGCAACGATGGAGTCATAAAGATCCAACAGTATTTTATGAACAATCCAGTAGGACCAAATATGGCTTGAAGTTTGCTGGATGTATCGAGTACAGCAAATCGTCGCATTGGAAGCACTGGTATTCTTATCATATAAGAAATATCAGCGACTATTTCTTTTACACCTAAGAATGAGATGAGTGGAAATTATACACCTAATATGTAAACCATAAATTTGAGTGACAATGAGGATCAATGATATGGAGAGAATACATGGAACTGCACAAGCGATCAGATTATCCATTGTATGGAAAAGTATCATGCCTCCCTGAAATAAGTTGTTCTGTTTGGCTAGAAGAATCTTTCACCTTCGTGCAAAATGGTAATCCCAAGATAAATCCAATGAGACAACAGGCTATTATCAACTTATTCTGTAGACGTCTGTTTAACGATGACAACTTGGTCAGCACAGAAGTGGCAATCATTTCCATTCTCAAATTATAACCTAGCTGAATCGTATAGAAAAGAGCTTACAAGGCATATTGTGCGTCGAGAGTTATGAAAACAAGCACGGCGAAAGTACAAAAACTCCAAAAGGCTCCTCCTTTTAAAGTAGATGTTATAGCTGTATAGATGTAGAAAGATAGGTAATGAGGCTCGGTAGCTGCATTCAAGTTATAGCGGATGTATGACAAATTATTAATTACCGACTACACTTTGCAACGGGATCTTCATAATACTTGAAAAGTATCCAAGGTACGAGAAAACTACTAAGGCGCTCAGAATAGATGTGAGAACGCTTCTTAAACAAGAAAAGAACTTGACGAGGATACTGTTAGAACTTACATCGATACTAGAAGCACACTATCTCGATAAATATTATTTTTGAACCTGCTCAAAGCCGAAAACGTAACTATGGGAGCCGTGTTAAGAGTTAACTCATAGAACACTTGTTGTACTGCAGCTCGCCATATCTGAAGATTGAAACTCTTTTGAAGAAACAAACGAGACCTAACCCCAGAAACAAACAAAAGTTCTGTGTCAATGTTCAGGAGGAATGAGATCCCAGTATGAGCACCAGGCAAAGCGATTCCTCTCAAAAACAATATGAACAGCTGAAATGCTCAAAAGGGTGAAAGAAACATGAATCTAAGATACAAAAACGAAAGGAGTTACGACAGCCAGAGTAGCTCCTAAGCCGGTTGAATGAGTGAACCGCAGAGAACCGACTGTTGTCAACAACCAGGAGATGAGGAAACAAATTACAGCATATCCTTGAAGACTAATCGAATAGTCGAAAGGATCTTGTACTGGAATGATGTTCGTGCTGGAAAATTTGTCGACAATGATTTTAACAATGATATCGTTTACAGGAAGTAAGCTTCACTAGCTATTATGCTGCTATTAGTACTTGAGCAATTGGAAAGATTATCAAGATCGCAACATGATTTCCCTAGTACCATTGCTGAAAAACGGACAACTTAATGACTGATACGAGAGTATTACCGGTTGAGCAAACTTCCCAAGGGATTACCCCAGAGAACACTGCCCTTATTGACTGCAGCATAAAATGAAGCCCCCATGCAACGTAAATATTCAGGTATATGGCGAATATAATACCCATAATGATAAAGACCCATCCGACGCCTGAAAGAAGATTGTTATATTCCGGGAACGAATACCTTTCCGGACCTGAAGCTATCGGGGCTAAAGCTTCTAATGCAGCCGGCATACTTAAACCTGACCATTGTCCTATGGCTAACTGTAAATACAACAAGGGAAAACCGATAAATAGATGGCACGTAATATAAGGTATAAGGAATATTCCTGAAAGTTTTATACTTTGAAAGAGTCAACTAGATGAGATTACCTCCATCGAATTGATAAATACAGGCAGGAAACCTGATTACATTTCCTATCCCAACTATTAAACCTATACATGACATGAAGAAGTCTTTCTGGATCATGGTAGTAGAGCGAAGAACAGAGTGTGAAGTAATACCTGCGTCCGAAACATTTGACGAACTTCATGTTTACCCTCTGCGTAATATTCTTCCCGACGATGTATGGATAACTGTTCCCACCAACGTTTGTCATGGGGAACTCGATCACTTTTTTTGTTATCAGCCTCAGAAGGAGTCTGAAGAGAGAAATGACAAATCGGAACTTATCGAAGAAGAGATTGTATACAACCGCTCTTCGCTGAATATATGACAAAATGAAAACAATGCGCGAATATTTGGGAGAGCGACTGACTATTGTGTTCGTAGCGCTGGCAGGAAGGGTCATAATCGCTGTTGACGGACTTTCGATAACTGATCCTCTAGGAATGTGTTTCTTCTTTACCATTCTCGATGAAGTTCTGAGGAATTTTGTTAAGGTTTCATATCTTGGCTATAAGAACCTGTTGAGAATCCTTTCGGTTTCATCTGCATGACAAACGCATTCCAAATAATATTGCGCACATTTGTTCGCGTCATGTTGTAGCATTTCACGTAGCTTCAGTATTTTGTTATCCATTTCCTGAGATTAATTTTAATGTAGGCTGTACCATATTTTGAGGAAAACAATTTGTTAAACTTCACATACTTGAGTTCTTGTTTTTACTGAGTTTCGATTGCATCTACGATGCAAATCATTCCTTCTAGCCAACGCTTCGATTTGCAACCTAAGCGCTGCCTTCCATTCAGAATAGTCTCTCATATTAATTACTTATCAACTCATTAACCGCTATAATCAATTATCTAAGAAAACAACGAAACAAAACCAATTTGCTCACCATTTGGAAAAATTTATTGACAGAAATCGTATGAATATTATGAAAGGAAACAACAGGAGAACAGAAATTGTTGAAAGTGCTATAGGAAGTCAAGAAGACGAGCATGGCGAGACGTTTTCAAAACAGGTTTTCGCATCTGAACGTTGTAGAAATTCATTATAAACTAACTATCACCGCCCATATTTTCTTTACTCAACTAAGTAATACTATTCACAACAAAAGATATCAGTGTGAATCTGAAGTAAGCTCGGTTCCGAGACATACTGGTAATGCTATAACAACATATCGGCGGACTTGGTATGTGGTAGCCTAGTACAGGAAAACGCGCTCTATTGCGAATAGGTCGCCCTTCAAATTTTCAGATCTTCTGTCATCCAAAGTCATTGTAAGTATTGGTAACTTGTTACTGATTTCTTTGAATATTCTGTACACAATTAATATGAAATATAATAGATCTTTTTCATTCAGATAATCATGCTTGGGCGAATATGCCCTGTAGTAACGTCATCAAGAACAACTGCGGGTATTCTGCAAGTTTTTCCGTCCATTTCTATTCAAACTTGTGAAGTTCATCATCATAAAGAAAGACATGATTTACAAAGGTAAGTGGTCCTTATCGAGGTATTTATCAAATTTGGTTTAGATTTCTAGGTATTCATCGTTCTAACAAAGCTAAAGCTAACAGAAATACTCATGTCAACGAAAAAATGTTCAGACGAGTTAGTTTTTTTGTCTTTGAATATAGAAACAAGTAACTATTTAGATGCGAGGTCGCAAAATTCCCACAATTGATCTTCCTGATGATGCTGAACAACGAGAATTAGATGCTTTACCTCCAACCGAAGTTCGATTGGCTTTATTAAAGAAGGGTATTAACCCGTATAAAGATGTACAACCTCGGAACTGGCAAGAATCTCAGGTGACAATGCAGTCTTTCAGTAAGTATGTTGTTTTATGAAGTTTTATGCAATTCTACATCATCAGATGCTGTTGTTGATCCCTATGTTTCCCCTGAAGACCCTCTACCTTTCCTCGGTAGTAACCTAGGAGAAAACACAAGGCTAAAAGCTGAGGAAGTTAAGGTTTGCTAAGTGTACGCATTCCATTATTGTAAAATGACCTTCTAGGAAAGAGTTCTCCATAAATATCATAACTGGAGGAATGGTACAAGCAGAATAAAGAAGAAGGAAGGCTTTGAAAAGTTTGATCCTACAGTCAGTTTTTAAAGAAGTTACATAGCCAACAACAATAATGTTCAGAAATTCGGGCCCACAGCTGATCATATTTATGAAGAGGCTCATAAAGCTCTTATGTCACGAGATACGAAAACTCTTCACAAGTTCATAACTGAACGTGCTTATGTTGTAAGTCTTCTAATGATGTACTTCCCTATCTGATCTCGTTTAGAAAATGTGGCCCGATGTATCAAATGGATCTATTTTCTGGGAGCTTGTGGAAAGAGTAGAACCTAGTAAGGTTGTTGCCGTCCGCTGTGCTGATAATCCGTATAAATCCGGAAACGATATCGCCCAACTCACTGTTAGAATGCATACCAAACAGGTAAGGAGTTATTGATCCTTTCTATATTTATTTCTTTTTTTATTTCCAGAAATTAGCTATATATGATAGGTTTGGTCATCTTATTTTGGGTTCAGAAACGGAGCCAAGAGACGTAGTAGAATACGTAGTATTTGAAAATCATATCGCAGTGGTAGATGGAGTTTGGAGGTTGCATGACAAAGTCTATCCCAAATGGAGTCAACCTAAACAAGGAGCTCATCTGACCAAAGAATTAGGTTTGGATTTGATTAATGAAATATTCGTGAGAGTTGTATGTTTTAGAAGACAGTACAGATACTAACGAAGTAAGACCTCAAGAGGCGTCCTCCCTACCTCTACGAGCAGAACAAGTTGCTCGTCAGCGGAAGCAAGATGAAAAATCAGGAAAATCTGAAGATGATTAATATAGTCGTTATAATTAATTTTAGTTTTGAGTTGATGCTAGATTAGGAACATTGAGTTTGTTAATTGTTAAATTTTTGTTGAAGTGCATATTTTCAATTTCTGTTTCTGTCTTACCTCCGTGGTTATGAAACCACTCTCTACCGGACTTTTCCTTTATGTTTATATATATGCTATATGTCTTTCGTTCTAGAATATGTCCGGTATTACTATCACTAAGAAAGATTCCAAGAAGGAGAAGCCAAAAAGAACTTTGGATGACGAAGAATTCGAAGAGTTTCCTGTTCAGGTGAGTAAATTTCATTTCTTGTATCTTTTATCTTTATCACTTGCAGGATTGGAATGAAAAAGCTGCCGATGGCGATGATGATGAAGTTCACGTCTGGGAAGACAACTGGGATGATGAAACCAATGAAAGCGAATTCTCCAAGCAGTTAAAGTGAGAAAATTTGAAATGTACAGGACTCAATATAATTTTACAGGGAAGAACTCACCAAGAGTGGACATAAGATTTGAACCGGTGCATCTCATACGATGAATTAATTATCCTGTGTCTTTATTCTCCATTGTGAAACTCCATTGTTTTCATTTATTTTATTTAAGTTATTTAACAATAAAAACGTGTCTCAATTAGGATCTGTACTAAGTTCACTCAGAATTTTTTCTTTTTCTTTACTTCTTTGGATGGATTGCTCTTTAGATGGCCTGGCCCACTTGTTAGGAGTTCCTGGGGATCTTCCTGAATCCGTTTGACGTTTGTTTACGGGTTTCTTCTTGTTCTGATTCTAGAAGAAATGAAATTCGTAGAAAAGATCGAAGTTAGAAATTGAGCTCTACCTGATTCTCTCTAGTAGGCCCTCGTTCGCCTGTTGCTGTTGTCTGCATACTGCAATGAATTTCTGAGTAGAAGTAGAAAAGAGTCAACTTACCTTGCACAAGCATAGTTAGGAGGGAAAGGATTTTTTGAAAGAAGTATATGCATAACTGGAGTATCGACGCTAACTCGTATTCTGAAGGGTTTGGTTAATGACGAAATTGCATGGAAGCTAACTTTTGTAATTGATCGTTTAATGGATTCCAATATGTTACAGATTTTCCTACTCCTAACGAGTTCCATTGATACAGAAGTTTCTAAGATGAGTTCTTTTCGAAGCAAATTGAGTGAGAATGAAGCACCTCATATTTCCTTTTGAACACTTCGACACAAGAAATGCATTTATCAGCAGCGTCTCCTATTCCTTCGAATATAACATATTGATGAGTTTCATCCTGCAATTAAACGTCCTTAATATCTCGCATATAAATTAGACAAACAGCGAAGAGCTTCATGACGTAGCTTATGATGCTTTGGAAGTTCGTCCCCTTCTTAATTTTCATAACAGCAACATTTGTTGTATATTCTTTGGGGAAAGCTGGTTCAGCCGGGATTTCTTCATACTTATCTGATATAATGTAATTCTCCATTTACAACTTTCTGCAAAATTATAAATGAAACAAGCTCTGTTTCAGCTGAACGGATGAAAATTTTTATTTCGAAGGGCAGTTATTCAGTTTTTCTGCGGGCGCACATTTTTTAGTACACGTCATGTTTCAGGATACGGTATATTACAAAAAGGCTAATTAAACTTTGAGAAGTTGGAAAATGTAAAAGTTCATTGTATTGATAGCTTCTATCTTCGTTACTACAGCAAACATAAACTCTTTTTTGGTGAATGCTTGATTTTTATTGTTGAAGAGATTTCTTTGAAAATTGTAAAATTGGAATGGGTATGGATTCATAGATTCTGATAATGCCTTGCTTTTTCAATTTATTTCTTATCACAATCACAAATTGATCAATCATCATTTGACGGCATTATCTGTTGGACAGTTCATCTTCATATTTATATAAGTTAAAGGATGTAAAAGCTTATCTTAGGAAATCTAAGAGACTTTATCATTCGTATCCATGTGCTTGTTCAACACTTTCTTTGTTTTTGTTCGACTTGTTATGCAGAAGTCTAATTCGTTCATGACTTCACGTCCTGCCTTCATTTAAAACAATAATTAAAATCTTTTCTTTTAATTTGTATTGATTATTGATGTGGGTGTCCTTCGGGTTCGATCTCCAACTGATTGTAACAAATACTTCGGTTTTCGCGTGGTGATTGCTTTTTTCTTTGTACTGTTCTCTTTGATTTACCGCTAGATTACATGGCATTTCACTCCTTTTTGCATCATCACTTCTACATTACTTCTTCCAGTTTCTATGGATTATTATTGATTCAAGAATGGAGTATAATTACCAAGATGTTCAAAGGACAGATCCTTTTCTGTCCTTGGATGTAAACTTAGATGATATACAATGTAATCTTACATCCCTTCTTCCAATATCAACTCTCTCATTTTCCTATTTAGCTGTCGGACATTCTGAGGCCATGGATTGCTATCCACCCGTTTGTAATCAATGGAATCAGCAACCAGCTAGCTCAGTTTATCAACATAATCCTTACGGAAGAGTTAATCAGCACAGTCCCCCTCAACAATATTATGATCCAAATAAGTAAGATCTTTCATTCATTACCTATTTTGAAAGTCAGATGCTTCAAAGTTTAGCTTTATTGACAGTTGTCATCCCTCATGTTTCATGCGTTGTGACACGTGGTCGAAGAGCTGAGAGCTATGACATTTTTTTAATCACACTGCTTTCTAAAAATATATCTTGATAAAACAAAATCCTTCAGATCGCGAGAAATCGATTCCGTCATGACTCTTCTTCAGTCGGATTCACCACCGCATCATGATCCTTATGCCATGAAGTTAGTAGAATAAGAAAATGAAACTATCAGAGACTTATGCTTCAGGTTCTCTCCTCCAAATTTTGAAAGCCTTCCAAATTATAATTCCACGGCGAGAATGCTATCACAGTTGGGATCCCAACAATCACAGACTCAATCCGAAGCTAATTTCCAACCGGGTAGTTTGGTAAGCTCTTTCCCTTTCACTTACAAATGGAAACAGTAGACCTTAATTATCTTGACAGCTACTGACGAAACATCTTTGTAGAGAAAGGGGGTTCAATCGTTCAGTTTTTTAATATCAAATTGTCTAGAACCCACTTTTCTTTTATCACTCGTCAATCAGCATGCACCATTGGTGACCAAAGAATGTTTCAATCAGTTTTTGCCGTGAAAAGAGCATGAATGGCTCATCCAAGTTCACAAACGTTTGATAATATGCTCGGTATCGTACCAAATATGCATTTTGCACAAGTGCTGACAAGCGAAATGTACGAACGATAGGAAAACCTTTTGTTTATCAACTTAGGTTCCCAACTTTTTATCTTTTTTTTAATTACTGTCTGATACACAATTTGGGGGATGTCGAATGAAATTCACATGCAATCCTCCAGCGCGCCTTGTAAGACTTCGATTTACGAGGCAGACAGGAACTTTCCTTGATAAGCTTTTTGATTAGCTGTTTATTTTTCTGGAGACAATCTTCAGAATTTAAGAAATCAATACTAATAATCGAAATTTGTACAACCAGAGAGAAACTGTTCGGAATTTGATCATAAACCATTTTTATAATTTAAGGCTCAGAAGTTAGCTGCTCCAGCCATGCAGCCTTTACCTGCGGTACATTCCCCTCCAGCCATGTATGTCGAGGAGAGACTTTCTCCTTCTTATATATATAAACCCCCAAAGGTGTGTCTGAAAATTATTTTGCGTAAGTTCACCGCTTCACTTGAAGATTGAGCCGACAGCAGAGCCAGCATTCAGCAGCACACCCCGCAAGCCCTCCAATACGAAAGAAGAGTTGCTACGACTTCTGGTATCCGAAAAAGGTCTCTCACACAATCTTTCTGTATTGAAGGTTAATATGTCGCCGGGTGAGGTGGAAATGCTCAAAAATAGAGACGTGAGACCGAGACCATCGGCTGTAGCAACGAGAGTAACTCGTGATCAGAAATGGAAAGAGGATGATATGAGCGACGGGGATGATGAACAACAGGAAGAGATGCCTACACGAAGAGGCCCGAAAACAGAAAGAAGAACAGCTCATAATCTGATTGAAAGAAAGTACAGATGTTCAATCAATGATAGAATTCAACATCTGAAAACTATTCTTGGCGGAGAAGATACCAAGGTGAAATTACATCTCTTTTTCTTTTTCTCTCCAATTCCTTGCTGTCTATCTTTCAATCATCCCATTTCAGCTTAGCAAATCTGCAACATTACGAAAAGCCATTGAACACATTTCCAATTTGGAACATGAAAATGCAGCGCTGAAAACAGAAAATTTAAGATTAACTTCTCTGTTGATATCAAATAAGATCGAGGTCTGCAACATATGGCATTCCGGAAAAAAAAGTATTTTGCACTTTCCAGATTCCTCCGATTCATCATCTGCCTCCACTTTCTCCAACGTTTAGTAATTCTGCTTCCACTTCAGGAATAGAATCTCTTGAGTCTCCAGATACTGTAGAGCTCTAATATGTTTTTCTGTTATTCTCTTCTTTGTTTCTAGAACAGCCCCTCATCTCCCATTTTCTCAATGAAAGGTAATACAAAGCCCAAAATGGACCAAGTAAGCGTCATGCTTATTTCTAACATGGCCCTCATTTTCAGGTTCGTCTCTCAATTTTCGCATTCATGCTCGCCATGCTCATTTGGAACCCTGCTAGCTTCCTAGCTGGTTCCGTGGCTGCAAGTCAGGAGCCTGTAATTCATAATTCACTTCCAATCGGAGGACGTGTCTTACAGGTAAGCCCATTCATTGGCAGCTTAAGTTTCTGATAAGGAACAGATTTTACGTCTTTTCCCATTTGATCGGGAAATAAGAAATGAAATTATCAAAGAAACGATCCTTACAACTTCCTTATCTGGAGTTTCGTATAGAATTACTATTTCAGAACGATGAGGTTTTTGACCCGTACTATACTGAAAATTGGTGGCAAACAAACATTATCCGTCCAGGATTTGTTTGGTCTGTAAATATATTTGTTGTGTTTTGTGTCCTTATAAGACTTCTTGTATACGGAGAACCTGTACAGGTACTTGATCCTCATTGGGATCTGTAAGTGTGAACGTTTTGTAGGATTTCAAATCTCGTTCATGGTTAACTTTCTTATCATTCCGACAGAGAGCTCGTATAGAAACTGATGCAGGAAATGTGAAGGAAGCTATGCGATTGTATATGGAATGCTTACAGGTACACTTCCCCCTTTTTTTTTGGTAAACTTTTTGTTTGACAGATTCTGGAAAGACCACTTCCGTCTGCAGGTCTCGATTCTCTCTTATCAGTTCTTTGGCAAATAGTTCGTCATACTTTGAATAGTTTATGGATTGGAAGGTGTCATCAATTCTCTTATGAACAATAATTACAAAAACTGTATAGATGGTTCTCGAGAAGAAAACGAAATGATCTGAAACCTGTGACTGTCGTTTGTAAAAGCCATGCTCATACAGCTCTGATCTACCATAAGCTTCATCAAGTACGGCGAATGGGTTAAGGATCTTAAATGGTTCTGATTTCCAGCTCCTACTGCTAGGTGTTGATGAAACACATGGCTCTGTATCTGGATTATATCTTTGCCTTTCTGCCGTGAACTTGGCTGAAAGCGCTGGCGTTTCTGTTGATGGATTACCCAGAAGTGTCATGGCAGACATATACATAGCTGCTGCTCTCAGGTTGTTTCGGGGGACAAATTATATTGAACGGCTGATATTTTCTAGGACAAGATTATGTCTCTACAGCCCTTTCGCGAAAATCATATCCATGTACTTTTTCCGAAGAGCTCGGAGACATGTTCGACGATCCGAAGAAAACGCTGTAAGTTACTGTCTAGAATGACGTTTTCAAAATTATTCTTGAAGGTGAATGGATTGGCTTGGTTGTTTCACCCACTGAGCAAGAGTTTCCTGTCGAACCCTGAAACTTTAGAAGCTCTTTTAACATCATCCTCTAGACATGCTTCATTTACCTCGGAAAACTTAGGTAGTTGGCTATACCAGTTTCCTCAATCATTCCGTGTTCAGATGTCTCTCCCGTCTCCAAGTTGAGGAGTCATTTCAAGCTTCATTTGATACAACTTCTGTCGTCTGAGTTATCTGGGGATTTGGAGGAAGAGGTTAGCAATTGTAACTTTCTATCTAATTTCTTTTTTTAAAGATTGATGTGATTGACGTCTCTCGCCTGTTGCTTTCAATGTCGACCGGAGGTGGCACCCCGAAAAAGGAAAATGATTGGAGTGGGTTCCCTGTTTTTTTTTAAAAATGTTTATTCTCTGATTTCAGATTGTGACACAACCGTAGCAGACGGAGACCCTCTATGTTCATGGTGGACTCATGTGCTAACTTGTGCCCTTCTATGGCGACAAGGACGTAATGAACTTGCGAAAAAACACTACACGGTTGTAAGACAATGTCCGAAAGAACTATTAGCAGAGTGAGATTCTTTAATATGAGAGATTTTCATCTGTTTTTATAGACCTTTGGCTCTAGCTGTTGGTCATGCTTTTTGTGCCAGGAAAATTTGCATCGAAGACAGGTTTTTTTTCTTTTAACTCAATGAGAGCTTATACCAAGTCTTCAGAAACAACGCTCAATTTGGAAAGTTTGTGTTTGTTCATTGTCAAAGTGCTTTGGAGACCATGCGTATTGTTCATAGGAAGGAAGACAGCCAAATCCAAGAGATTCAGGTATTAGACTTCAACGATTCTGATTACTTAACAAGAATTTAGGATTTGTTGAGCGTCCATTCATACGAATGGGTTTTATCTTCTTTGCTAGATGCTTGGCGAACCGACTTGAAAGCTGAACAACCCTACTGGACGCAGATACCGAAATTTGACTTCCGAATATTATATCAAGAAGCTACCAACCATTATGTTCACATAAGTGATCGTACTATTGATAATAGTGGAGCACGAGTATGTTGCAACTTTAGTTTATTTCTCATATCCTGTTTGTTCCAGACATTGGTGTATCATTTAACATGCAGAATGCTGAACGGTGCAAATCCCATTGAGACTATGACAAGTGTCTCTCGCATAGCGTAGGTTATCTCATTTCGTTCGTTCTCACTTCTTGCATTTCAGAAAACATTTAATATCAGTTGCATCTGGCAATGCCGGACTAGTAAGTCGAGCTGACCAACCAGATCCCTTCCATTTGCATGTACTGACAAAGTTACATGCAAATCTCGGAAAACGTAGTGAACTATTGAAGTAAAAAAAATTTATAAACGTTCCCGTTTTCTGATTTCACAAGCATCTCTAGTCTCAACAAAAATCATTCAATTCAGGTATTTTCGTTACAATTGCAACGGTTCACTGTAGATAATCTTCTTGTTTTATAATTTTTATATTTGATATAATATTTGTTTTGCTTTGTTATGGCAGCGATATCCCTGCGCCTGGCGCGCCGATCGCTATAAACGTTGTTTTACCATAGATTATACTGAAGCAATAGATTGTTTCTGAAGTCCATCAGGTTCCAATTGCTGTAAAATGCGTTGTGTCAACTCATATCATTTCCTACTTTTGCTCATTGTTTCATTTGTTGTTTTTTCTTTCCATTTCGAAAGATTCATAATAAGATATTTAAAAAAAATTGTGTTATTGTCAGAGAGAGAGAGAGAGAGAGAGAGAGAGAGAGAGAGAGAGAGAGAGAGAGAGAGA
>CALQYR020007486.1:709729-814050 GCA_943334845.2 Auanema sp. JU1783 | reverse complement strand
AGAGGAAAGGAAAGAGAGAGAGAGAGAGAGAGAGAGAGAGAGAGAGAGAGAGAGAGAGAGAGAGAGAGAGCGGTTGGCGGGAAGATTCAGAAAATTTGAATCACCAGCCAAAGATTGATAACACATCATCTCCTATTTCTTGTTGCACGTCTGTGATGAGCGGTTGCATTCCTATATTGCATATAGTTCATAGTAAAACTTTTTATTTCTTCATCTTGGACTGTCCAGAATATACATGATACAAACAGATGGCCTTTTGGTATTGTTTAAGGCCACAAGCTATCTAGAGTGACTCTGTTGGATACTAGATGCGAGTTATCATTTATGCGGCAGTTTTTCCAATGAAACTACCAGCAGTCATCTGCATAAGATTTTTCACTTTTTCCTTATTAGCAAGGTCCTCGTCTTTCATATCCTTGATGAGGTTTCTGAAGAGAACGGCAGCATCGCCTTAAACAGTAATTATATGGGTGTTGCTGGGTAAAATAATTACTTTTGTGCATTTTTACAAATTCTGGGAATACTTTGTCAATCGCAGCCCATTCGCTCTCAGTAAGACTCTAAAGAATATTTTGTTGAATATTTGTTATTTTGATAGCCATACATCAATATCCTTTACGTATTCCTTAGCATGAGCAGCAAGATTTGTACACCAGGTGAGTCGGTCTGCATCTGCGGAAGCGAAAGATATCTTTTCCCATTTCTTTTGTAAATCAATGAGACGCTGGGGTAGGGTATCACGCTTAGCATAGAACGTGTCGCGGATGCTCTTGACAACATCACCTCCTTTTTGTGTAGCCTGAAAGAGAAAAATTTGATGACCATAAAAATTTTGTTTCACCTCTGTCATCATTTTGACAAGTTCATCATTGGAAGTTGGCTTCGGTAGTTTTCCGGCATGGAAATCGTTCGTGAATTTTACCAGAGCATTCTTAGTTTCATCGTCCAAGCTACAAATTGGATCAACTGCCCAAGCAGGGAAATAGCCTTAAAAGTAGAAATGACTCAGAGATTATGATAGTTGAATAACCTTTACTAACGAACATCTCTTTCATAATAGTGCAAATCTGGTTGAACTTTTCGAGTGTCATTGTTTGGTTGAGATTTGTGAGATCGCTCACGGAAGGTATAGGATTGGCATAAGTAGTTGCAACAAGCAATGCACAAGCAGCTAGTAATTTCATTTTCTGAAAGTGATTATGCTTAAAAAAACGATTTGAGAAGCTATATGAGGTTGTCGTCTGAATTTTTCATTTTATAGTCGAAGATATAATCCTTTTAAATATAAATTAAAAACATTTCAGCTCATCAAAGACTACTACACAGTAGGAAGAAGAGAGACGAAACAGTGAGATGAGAGTTAAAGAGAGAGAGAGAGGATGCAGAGAGTGAGAGGGAAATATAAAATGGAGGTAACAATATGAGGGACAGTTTTGATTCAAAGAGAGAGAGATCATCTCGTACTCATGGTGATCGTTGATTTTCTATCAAACGAAAAAATAAAATAATTAATATAGTAGGATAAAACACTTATAAAATGGTATATTGTTCATCTCATGCCATTATCCCAATTTAATTATTTTTAATTCTCTTCAGTGTGCAGCGACAGCGTTCCCACCTGCCCACAACTTTTTTCAAGGTTCGCATCTACCCAAAATCAAACCATTTGTATTATGTGAGAGTTTGCATTGAGGTTGTTTGAGGTTGCAATGAAGAGAAAACCAAACCATGTGCAGATGAAACTGGAATTCAATTTGAACTGAAAAAAAAAGCTTTTAAACTGATTTAAACAGTTTTAACCCTGCGCTCAACTCTATCTCAATACCTTCCAGCTATACTAGTTTTCAACGTACTCTATAAGTCAGCAGTAATTGGTGGCCGACCTCAACTCATATTTAAAGTCCTCAAACTTCAATTAAAATGTTCAATTGGATATTGTGCTCTCTATCTATTCATTTTTGAAATTTTTAGAAGTTCAATCATGTTTCTCCTACTTGCGGTTTGTATTCTCATCTCCTCTATTGCTGCTGCACCAGTTGCAAACACAACCCAGCTCACACCTGAGCAACTGAAGAAGAGTTTAGAGCCTCTGATAGCATTTGAGAGTAAGATATATCATAATTCTATTCATAACTTGTTTCTTTGAAGAGTATTTCGATGAAGCTTATCTCACCGCTATCAAAACAGTAAGAATATCATAGATGTTTGTTGTTTCATTAAGATTTATCATTCAAGGTATTCAGCAGCGATAGATTACTCCAACAGGCTGCTGATTTTATTAACAAAATGAATGAAAATAAGATTGCTGTAATTAATCATTCAAAATATTCATCACATCAAACTATTTCAGCGCCCTAAAACCCATGAGGAGGCTGTTCGCTTATTGGAATCAGAATACCCTGAACTCGGATCAGTGTAGGACTCATAATCACTTGAATCATGAGCTTTCATATTTTAGTATGCGAGCAGTCACTAATGATTATGAGAATAGATATCAAACTCTCTCAGCTGATGCCAAGAAGTTCCTCGATGATGTATGTAGAACAGTATATAAAATCTGAAACCATCTTATTTAGATTGAGAAGCGTGCCTATCAGATGAGCGAAGAGATGTCCAAAGCTAGCGAACAAGTCAAAACTACTGGCAATATGACTGATCCACTTGGACTCGTTCGCACCTTGAGTAAATTGTTCCTGGAAAACTTCAAGCAATATCAAGCACTCGACCAAAACGTGCTCGGAGAGTTGAAGCAGAACTGGCCAAAGTTGAATGACTTCCTTAACAGTGAGTTAATTCTCTACTTGTATGATCTGAAGAATATCCACATATTCAGGCAACGTCTTCGCCAGCTTAATCCGAATGGTTGAGAACACTCTGAGCATGAGCGACACAGATTTGAAAGAGTATATTAGTAAATTCAACGCCTTTTTATGATTGATATGTTGAAAGTTGAGAACAAATAAACTTTATAAAAGTGAGAATGCAACCGATCTGACAGTCCACAAGATAAAGGCTTTGAATATTGACTAGATAGCTTTAGCGATTCTGGAGATAATCTATCAGTTTATTCACATCTGAAGAGAAAGAATCATTACAAAACAAGAAAAGGGAAAATCCACTTCTGCATACAAAACAATCAGAAACGTTAAAACTTTAACATATTCAGCAACAGCTTAATCTCTTCTCTTTTTTCGAGAGCTACGAGAATCATTCGCACAGGATAAGCAAACGCGAGGGCGAGAAGTATGATCAAAGGGACATGACTGCTTATTACATGTCGAATCATAGCGACAGAGTCCATGAGAATATATACATCGAGATCCGGGGCAATGAGGGAAATTCCTATGAAGGAGATGAGAAAGACTTGGAAAAAACAAATCATGAATTCGTACTTGCATTTGACAGGCGCACCGTGAGGACATTTGCCAACTCCACGAAAAGCAACATTGTCGTCATACCGTGAGTTTCCTCTCGAATCATGTTCAATCGTTTTACGCTTCACCAGTTCCTGGATATATCGACGTATACACTTATCTGTTCGTGCGTGGAACCTTCTGAATATGAGCTCGAAAGTCGTGCCAGTCAGAACGACTCATATCCTCACATTTGGCATCGAAGTTTTTTTGACAATAATGACATTCAACATCTTTCGTCGGATGACGTAATAACATATGAGAAGATAATTTTGTAAGCGAATTTGTTACCTGAAAACAAGTATATCAGCTTGTTTCGATGAGCATAGACAAACTTTAGGACAAATTGCACAATACGCACGTATGTAATGAACCCGCACTTCGTGAGAAGCTAAATCTTTTGTATTATGATAACCTTTTTTACAATGTGAACATGTATAGGGATAGTTATGTTCATCTTCATCAAAGCTGCAAAAGAGCAAAAGATTAAAGTGAGATTTGCAGTAGCCTCTTACTTCAGCCCATCAAATGTTCCACGTGAAGAGCTGCTGCAACTGCGACTTCTACGAGAACGCTTATGCAATCTCTTATAAGACCGGCTGAAGATACAAAATGAAGTATGGCTAATTGGAGATAAGTTACGATGACGATCGTGAAGAGTCACTGCAGGAGGTGGATGTTCGATCTTTTCTCGGAGATCTCACAGGCTTCCGTTTACGAATCGATTCATAGTCATTGTTAATCTGCTTCTTGGCAGATAGTGTTGGAGATATAATAGCATTTCTCTGAATCGTAAGTAAACATATGAATAAGGAAGTAATAATAAAGAATTAAAATAATAAAAAAAACACAAAAAAGCAACAAAAGGAAGATTCGACTATCATAAATATGATTGATGATATTACAAACTAAGATATTTAGATTTGATGATATAATATTTCATTTCTATGAAGATCATGTATGTATAAATATGAGAATACTCACTGAAATAAACACAAAGTAGAAAATTACGATTTTTCTTCTTTTCTCCTACAAACAACGAAAAATAAAAAAAAACGAAAACAATATGAAAACCAACTACACGCAAGTGTGTGTACGCACGCCACGACATGAGGCCACACATTGACAGTTTCATATGTTTTCAGTGAAAAAAAATTTTTTTTTTTCCTTTTTTTAAAACTTTGAGAGAAAGATGGCCTTTCTTCTTTGTTATAAATCATATAAATATATATATTTATAATGAATAGAAAACGAATAACGAATTACAAACAGAACGAATATGACATACCATTTGTGTTGGATCAAAGGTTGAGCTTGTCTTTTCCTCATAACTATCCTCACTACATGGCGCATCTTCAGCTAGTTGCGCATTCGCATTATTATTATTATCGAAATTTTCGTTCAAAACAATTTCTTCGCTCATTTCTTATCTGAAATGATGTTAAATGAGTATGATGATATGACATATATGACTATAGTAATCTCATTATTAGCTTATAACCATTAAAATATAAAATTGGAAGACGAAAATGATTTGAAGAAGAACGTTCATAGAAGATGATGATGAGGAAGGGAAAATGAGATAGAGGAAGAGGGAGAGAGAGAGAGAGAGAGGAAGAGAGAGAAGAAATCAAATGAGAGCAGTAAGTAAGTGAGATTGTTATAGAAATGGAAAAATTTTCTGTTCAAAATTGCTATAATCTGAAATAATTCCGAATAACATAGCCAACGGCAAATTAGACGTTTTCAACATATGTGGGCAGAACCATTCAATTTATAGCTTGATAGAAAAATATGAAATGAAAAAAAATTGAGGTAAGAAAGAAAGAAAAACAGTTTCGGTGGATACGGAAGAAGTAGGTGAGAGAAGCAGCAAGTGAGCAAGGAAACAGATGAGTTGAGTTGGAGGTCGACATGGCTTGGCAAATTATAAAATGCATTTCTCACACAGAATCAATGAGTAATAGATGAAAAACTAAATTAGAAACTGATATTATTCATAACATTGAAAAACTCTGTGATATGCAATGCAATCTATGGCTTTGTTCGGATCAACAATCACAGGAAGTAGAGAGCGTGCGAGCTGCCCTTTCATCATAATTCAATAATAATATAAATATAAATAATAATAATAGAAATGATTATGATAAGTAGTTGACACTATCACAGGCAAGATTTTCAAAAAGGAAACATTGATAATGTCGATGTCTTCGTTGTCATAGGCAACCTATGTAAAGCAGCTGTGTACGCTTGAATATCAAGAGTTGAAAGGAATAGAAAAGACGAGAATGAGAATGGAATTGATATGCAGCAGTAGTATGAATATGCAACACTAACCATCATCTATAACAAGTTATGAAATAAAATTAATGAGTAAAATGATAGTTGGGGCTGCAGCAGTTAAACAGAGTCAAAATGAGAAATGCTGGAGACGAATGCTTGAAACAGAAGCAGACCAATCATGAAATCATGATTAATAATGTAATTTATGATGTTGACTTCGAAAAGACAATGAGAGATTGAACATATTCAAGATATATAATCCAGAGATTAGACAGAGGAAAAAACCCACATGACAGGTGCCAAATAAGCCACCCTTCCACGCAAATATATATATGTGTGTCTGTGTCTGTGGGGATGGCAGATAGAGATATATATAAACGATATATTTCTAATAGAAGGAAAGCTGTTTGAAACCATAGAAACCAACTGAATAACATCGTAAACAAAGAAACGCTTAAATTAGAGCAAACTCACATATTATTATCAAAGCAGACATTATCATTATTAAAATAACTTCAACACTGTCTAGACTGCTTCGAAAACGAATGCTGAGCTAGTGTATTGGAAGCTTCACTTCGTGCTACGTTAGCAATTACCTGAAATAATTAGGTTTTTTTTGCTCAATTATGACTGAAACTGCTTATTTGTGCAGAATCGCTGACTCACTTGACGAACGGGACAGTGAAAGTTTGTGCATGATTCTATTTTCCATTTGTGACCGGGGCCTAGTTGATTACAGCTTTTGCATGCGACCTGCGCAATGGAAAGCAACCGTTCGTTGCGACCTACAGACAATTGAGCATAGACATAAGGATAAGCTTGATTAGAACAAGATGTACACCATGGACGTCTTCCAATTGTCCAACATTCCGGTCTGTAATCAAGAATTGTTCGAATATACTCAAAGTACCAACGTGTAACAATGACGAGGTTTATTCTGATGCCAGATGATTTGAAGAGGTATCAAATCGGTTACTCGACGAAGAGCTGCTAAGATATGTGCTCTTACATAATATGACACGTGTATCTGTAAAAATAGATTAGATACAATCAATCTACTGTTATTCACTTTGAGCTGAGGATTATCCAAGAATTCTGTCAAAGACCTGACACAGGATATAACAGTCGCGTCAGGATGTCCTTCAACGATCACATAAGAGACGCGTTCTCCGGGTAATGTAACATGAACTGGATTCTTTTCCAACAAAGCTCTGAAAAATATGAACAATGGGGTTTTTTCTCAGAGAGACAGAGCTCACTCTGCAATTTTCTTCTGAGGAACAGGTGCACCAAGCGAATACTGTCCTCTGTACTCTTTACTGAATGTGAAGTTGTGAAATGATAAATCATCGAGACGTGAAAGCTTGGAATCTAAATAGATATTCAAAGAGTTCCATCGTTTTTGGAAAATAAGTTCCAATGATTTACTCAGAATCTTAAACGAATGAGTAGAGTTGAAACGTCTAGCAGGAGTGCTTCACCTTAGACACAATAGGACAGGTATCTCTTCTGATAGTTTCTATTCCTTTAGAGTCAAGCCGACCAGTATCAGTTTCTGACTCAAACATCCAACCAGCATAACGTTTTTTGGTTTCTAACACACAACCCATGTATACCTAGGCTCACAGATATTGACTGCAAACTGTTTTCAAAGAAACCTTCTCCAGTTTCAGAGTCACAGGACATGGATTCGCATTCGTGACATCCGCAGCAATTCTTCTGCCTATCTCGAAGGCTTCTTCTAACGTACCACCTCCAAACTATACTCTTCTTAGCCAGGAGATGTTATAATACCTGGTACCAGCACAAACATACTGTCAGTATCTCCATAGATAACTTGAGATGTTCCATAGTTCCCTTTAGCCACTTGAGCAATAGCTCTTTCTAATGTCTCTCTTCCCTTCAAATATATTCATTTTATATAATCAGCTATCATCATATACCTTTCCTAAAATAGCGTCAGCAAGTTCCGGACAAGGCATTCTTCCACTCCAATTAGCTGCCGTATATCCATAGGTGACGTTGGCTACTAGCTTCAAGGCTAATTGACGAGCATCCAAAATCCTCCGTAGCCTCTAAAATGTAAATTGAAGTATTGAATAGTCAAAAAAAGTAAGGTTAATTACACGGCTTTTTGCAAGTTTCATTGAGTTCTTGATCATGATTCTAGCACCCAGTACTTCTCGCAGCATGATGGGGATCAAGCCATCTCGAGCTTCTTTCGTTACAAAAGAAGCAGAGAGAGGAGAACATCGAAATTGTCTGGAAGCCACCGTTTCCACAATTGTCAAAGGCTGAAATGCGTGGAAATAATGAGATGATATTCAAAAATAACAAGCATTGGAATGCGTGTATTATATGCTAATTAGTCAACGTGAATATGCTAATTGCAAAACGTAAACAACATTTTGCTCATTATGTTCGCGTCGAATGGTTGCACCTCAAAACATATCGAAGAGCTTGTTGATTATGATAACTATGTTTTACTTACGTTTACGTCGTACTTCATAGCTCCTAACTCGAGAGTTTTCTCCGATGTGCTTGTAGAAAGCTCCAGATGATCTACTTTTCCCATTATGGTGGAAAAACAATAGTTGTACGCAATGATCATGGAAGGATAGAGAGACTGAGTAAATGAGTTATGATTAACATAGTGAGCGTTCATACTTGAAAATCAAGAACGATCACTGGATCATGATAGACTTTCGACACTGGCTCCAAAATAAGTTGCAACTGCTCTGGCGCACTCATTCTGACAAGTGAATTCGTTTATATCTAGACGTCTAAACCGTACTGAGTTCTTTGAGCTGGGCTTATAGCAGGAGCTACGTAACCTAATGTGTGAGCCAAACGAAGTAGCATGGATTCGACTCGAAACTGTGATCCCCTGTTCCATACCTGTCAGTTGAACTTTCCTCCATACGAATTACGGTAAGTCCCAACCTCACTTAACTGGATTCCATAAACACGAGCCATTTCCGCATTTCTCAAAAACCAATCCATCTCGGATAGAATATGAATATCAACGAAAGAAATCCGCAGCAAGTAACCAACAACAAATTTTCTGAAAACAGAGAAGCCGAGCTGAAGAATTGTAAACTGAGACTAAACGTTAGTCGTTTATCAAACTGTTCAACCATCTCACACAAGATGTTATTCGCAAAGTTTGGAACTTTCGTCTTCAAAACTTCAAGAGCTGCGGCACACCGATCATAAGTTCTGGACAGAAAAAAAAACATTTTCTACTGTAAAGCGCAGAACTACCTCAACGCTAAATCCCAACGAACAACTTTCCAGACAGTGGTGAGTATTCGCCCGTCGGGAGACGTTACATCAGATTCATTAACTTTCCAAGAGGTGCTCTCTGGAATTCACTCTAGCCTTATTTCAATTCTTCAGAAATCAGTAAAACCATTAAAATAGCGAGCAAGCTTTTTGATAAATCCCGGAATGCCGATAACTTCTCCTCGTCGAAGAAGATATCCCCATGATAGACGGTCAGTATCATATCCCAACAACATCTCGGGATCACATCTGATTTCTACCATCAGCAAAAAACATTTGCGTTGAACTAACTTGTGAATTATTTCGATAACTTTTTCGAAAATCTGTTTTTCGTCCTCCACCCAAAAACAGCGATCATCGGGCAGTAAATCAGGTGAGATAGTGGTTATGAAAACGTGTTCAGACGATTTGAGTGAACGACAAACATCGGGGATAACGCAGATTGAGACTCCTATTATGGGGTCAGACTAAAAAAAGTTATTTCCTTTTTTAAAAAAAAACAAATCAAAATTACAAAGGGATTCGGATATTCATGTGATGATTGAGCTATTATCTCTAGACTGGCCACTGAGAAATGAGCAACTTCAGCGATATCACCATCGGAAACCACTTTGACATCTTCAAAGAGTAATTGAAATGTCAACTGAGACAATTCATACCTGGAGCTTGTGTAGTTTCAAGAGACGTTCTATCAAGAAAGGATTCAGAGAAAAGCATTTTCTGAAGATTTAAACACAGATTTCAACAAGGAAAATCTCTGAAATTCTTACATTATGAATGCTTTTGTTTGTCATTGTCTTCGATATAGTATCCGACGATTGACTCTTCTGAGACGGAACCTCACTTTTAACTTTGAGTGGCAAGTCCTCATCTACGGTAAGCCATTCTCTAGAAGGAAGTTAATTAGGCTATTTAAAATTGGATCGAACCTCTGAACATTTTCATTCTCTTCTGGTAGTATTGATCTCACACTTCGTTGGCTTAGGTAGTTGGCCGTCTGAAACGCGTTCAACCATCAAAAATCAGTAAGAAGAAAGTACCTCTTTGTCTTCTAATGCCGCTAACATTGTCATGTCACTGATTTCCTCCTCTGCCTGTTCCTCTGTGATTTCGTCTTCTTTCGGAAGAATATCGTCTTCATCTTCTTCTCCAATTGGAAGATTCGGTGAATCCTGAGTTGACCATAGTGTTTCTGCTCGCATGTCTTCAGAGAAAGTCATATCCATATTAGGAGCGACAGTATCTGAATCAAAACACTAGCGGATTGATTAAAGTCAATATACCATTTAACATTTGAGTGTAAGTTCCACTAGAGGTTGTCGATTGTGAGGCTGAATCAGCAAGATTCTTTTTCAATCCTCTAGCGACATCTTTCATTCTTTTCTTCAATTCCCTCTCCTGGCGAGTAGTGAAGTATGGTCGAGGAGTATCTTACAAAAATTATTTTACTTAATGCATTCTACAAAGCAAGCTCACAAGTATTGAATGTGTCTTTGAGCTCTCGGTTCTGCAATCTACATCGAACAGCCTCTTCGCTCCAAAGATATTCCAAACCCGGATTAGTAGAATATTCTGATTGTTCAAAATGTTCGTTGAATAAGAATTTAGAGTTAACTGTTAGTTTTGTACATTTGAGAATTCATTATATCCGAAGCATACGCATCGCATTCAATCCAACACGAAGTTATAGGTGCTAAAGGAGACAAAGCTTCTCTATAAACATTCAACTTTATAAGTTTTGTAATCAGAGTTTGCTTACGAGTTTCGAATTTCCACTGCAGTTAAGTTTTCATGAATAACTTCTTAAGAAAAGAAGAAGCAAATAATAAGGAGAGATTTGTGTGCTGATATACCTGAACCAAGTCTGTGCGGTGAGATTCGGTAAAGAACTTTGTCGAAATGGATAACGTCCATTCCAAATAATGAGTAATCAATGAAGAACTGGAATAGAAACTATTTCTTTCGTCAGAGTACCAAAGGCACCTGGAGAGTATAAGGAATATGGGATTCGTAAGGTTGTAAGCCAGGAACTGCTTGAAGCTCCTTTCCTAGAGCTTTTGAGAGTCTGAAGGTTTCAGAATGAGAACCAGGGAGAAAAAAAGTTAACAAACTTGATTACATAATAAGGGTTTGTGAAATAAACTTTAGCATAAGATTCAGGCTCTTTGTAATATCCATATAGGGATCTGAGAGTACAACACTATATCTCGGGTGAACAGAAGGAGTGAGAGACTTCCTTTCAACTTCTTCCATTTTGAAAACAAAGTTTTGGTTGTAACTTCTGCCTGGTTTTTTATTCTTCTCTGATAACTCTCGTTGAAGGAGACGATTCAGTTTGGTTTTCATCAACGTTTCTATATAAGGAGTGAATGTACCTCCAACTCGAAGAAAGAGGTACGGAAGGACACCATGTACATGAACACAGGCTTTTCTTCCTTCAAACGCAATCGAATAAACCAATTACAATTCTCCAAACCTTCTTCAGTGATTCCAAAAATATGTAGAGTAGGTACAGTGCAATTTGATTCATAGACTTTCATATTTACTTGGTTTGGTGGCCCCAAGGAATAATCGCAAATGACATTCCGCATTTGGAACGCCATACTTCTGTTAGAGCCTGTATGGAATCAATCTCATAACACAGAAAATATATAATCGATTAGACTATTTAAGAGAACGAAGAAAATTAATGTTTTATAGATGTTTATGAGAGACTTCCCCAGTCGGGACCGGAGATGACTTTGACCCGTAAAGGAACTCGTAAAGGAAAAACATTTTGCATGGAACTTTTGATTTTCTCTTTTACAGCGTCCAGAATGGAGTTATGACACTCCACCAAAACTTCGTCATGGACCGTCATCACGAGATGGCAATCCATTCCTGAATCATAAGGGTCGTTCAGAGTATATACGAAAAGTTAAAAGAAACCTATTATGCTTTTGTTAATATTGAGTAGAGCTTGTTTGAAAATTTCACTAGCGGTTCCCTGTATGGTAAAGTTCATAGACTGCCGATCATCCTGAGCTTTCTCATCTTGCTTTCCTCTGCTCTTTGTGAGTCTCCGACGACCTAGCACAGTGGTAACAAATCCAGCTTTCGAAGACATTTCCTTGGTGTTATTAATATATGACTGGACGGCTAAAGGAGGAAACTAATGGTTGATAAGACACTCGACTCACCGGGAAAAGTTTTGAAGAAGGAATCAATCAATTTCTGAGCATTTTCCACAGTGGAAGAAGTAGTATCAGCCAAGCTACGAACACCCATTCCATAGATAATACCGTAGCACAACTGCTTAACACAGTCTCGACTAAATCCCCATTCTCTTGATAGGTCTTTGAAGAAATCTCTTTCTGCAATACCTATTGCTGTTTCTATAAAAGTATGAATATACCTTCATTCCCTAAACGAGAACAGAGCAGTTTATCTCCACTGAGATGAGCCAGTACACGAAGTTCTAACTGACAGTAATCAGCAGCAATCAAAGAATACTCTGAAGCATTATAATTCATATGTGTTAATTGGAACCAAACTCACGAGAAGAGGTTGCAAAGAGTGATCTCCCAGAGAAAGAAAACTCATCTTTCCCTTTCGGAACTGTTTGTATGTTAGGTCGATTACTCAGAATTCGGCCTGTTGCTGTACAGATTAACATGCTGGTCCTTATTCTTCCATCTACATCCACGCATTTGGATAACGGCAAAAGACATTGCTAAGTTAATGCATGAGAAACAAAGAAAATGAAAACGAATCTTACAGTCACCGTATGTTTCAAACTTCGGAAAGTGAGAATCTTCTCCACAATTGGATACTCAGGCTTTAGGGACTCTAGAACCGCTTTGTTCGTTGGTAGATGACGAGTGTTGCCTCTGCCACCCGGGTGTGGAATTTTCAAGTTAGAGAACAGCACCTAAAAGCTTAATCAAATAGGAATTTTCCATATGTAGAGAACAACCTCCGATACTTGAGAGGGACTGTCCAAGTTGAAAGCTCGATGAGCAATACTTTGACACTCAGCTTCCAGTATGTTCATCTTATCCCGAATGTTATCCAACTCTTTAGAGCACCTCGCACCAGAGAAAGCTATACCCGTGCAAATCATTCTTAAGAAAACCTTCAAAGCTCTTTTCAATAAGTATTTTCCAAGAAAAACTGACCGAGACCGAACTTGTTTCCAGAGATATACTTTGTTCGCTTGACAACTTCACAGCAATGGGTTTGATCTTATCAAACAACCTGTAGTTAGCTAACATGTGCTCAATCAGATAGTCATCAACTTACTGGCTAAGAACAAACGCTTCTGTAGTACATTTGATCCGAGGCCCACGATTGAAATGCGAACTAACATCAAAAGTCCAATCAAACTTAGAAACCAGCTGATTTAATGGTATTGGATTCTCACCGTTACGATATAGAGCTAGAAAACTCAAAAACTCAATGCAGTGAATTTTTTCGATCTAAAGAAGGACGTATCAGATGAAAACAAAAATGTTTTGATAAAACCAGAATGCTTAGAGACTTGTATATCTTCATTCCAACTTCTAGAGCATCGAAAGCGTGAACTGTGCACGATGTAAGAATTATTGAGAGTTGATTTTTCTTCATCTCATTCGTTATGTTCTCATCAGGAGTTGCAGAAGGCGCAATGGCTTCATCCGTCGAGTTACCTAGAACAGGTAGTAGTGAGGTGAGATGCTTTATAACTACCTGGGTAATAATCATCAGCCAGCGGAAGAAAATCAACAGAATCATCTCCACATAAAGCAATTGCGGTAATTTCTTCCGTTCTCTTATCAGTAATGATAGATACTCCAAGACTGGTCCAATTCAAACTACGCGAAACAAACTGTCTCCACATGGACGAGGAGGAGCAAACGTCGTTCACAACAAGAGATCTTGCTGGAAATACCGGTACCCTTCTACTGAATTTGCTTATGGGACTAGCCACAGAGGGTGACCACTGAAATATCAAAACCTCCAAATTATTCTTCAGTGTAGAGAACGTACTATGGACCGACTGAGTCTTTTCTTCAGCTTATTGGCAAGAGGTGAATCATCGAATAAATCGACACTTGTATTCTTCTCTTCCATGGATGTCTCAGCTACAGTGTTAAGCGATGAAGCATTTGATAATCCTTAATAAAATCAGATCAGAACTTGTTTTTTGAAACCTAAGAACTTCGACTGTTGCCTTGTGACCAGGATGGTAAGCAAGGTGACTTGAACTGTAATTGAAAGAGATAAATGTTGAAAATTCTGAGGAGGCTCACTTGCAGCGGGATATCAAAAGAATCTTCGAACACCGCATTTTCTTTGTTGTCTCCACTCTCATTAGTACTTCTCAAGATGGAATGAGAGAGCATGAGGCTTGTTTCCAAATCATCTACTTCACCATCTAAATGAAGATACATGTTGAAATAATAAATGCAAAAGCAACTTTGAATTCCCAGACTTGTGGCTCCTTGCGAACTCTCCAGTTGCACAGAATCGTTAAGCGAAAGCTGAAGAAAACATTCAGCAAATTGAGGTTATTATGAGCGAAAACCTCGAGCAAAGTGTTACTGAAAAGGTCAATACTTGCATCCTCAAAACTGTCACTGTTATCGTTGAAAGAGCTTTGATTGTTCTCTTCCATTGGCGAACTACGACCCTGATCACTAAATGAATTCAGTTACATACGGTGATGGAGATGATAACAACACCTTTCTTGAGAAGCTTGAGAGTCTTTTATGAACGAAGCAGAAAGATCTGAATTATCGTCACTGGTTGTATTATCATAAGAAGAAAGATCTTCTTGTGAGGACACCGTTTTCGAGGCTTCCTGCTGTGATGGGGCAATGCTCTTTTGACTTCTAATATCGTCTTTGACACGATCCTTTCGTTTAATTACAATGGCAGACATATTGAAACCTAATGATCTGAAAACCATTCGCATTAGTATTAAGAGCATAACTTAGAGACATACTTTAACTGTTCTTGAACAAGCTGTTCAGCTCTTGATATGAGAATCTCAGCAGCTTCAATCAAGGTAGTTCGTTCTTCCCCCAACAACCATTCATTCTTGCCATCATTAACATTTGAACTGAAATTATGTGAGGAAATACGACGAGAATAGATGAACGTCATGAAAATTAGCTGTGAATTTGAAGAATGAATGGCAAAATTTGTGGGCATCTGCTTAAACGACAACTTGCGCAATCTGGATGAATCACCTCATGTTCTACAAGTTGTGTGTCACTTCGACTCATCTCCAATTATGGTAATAGGCTTAACTGTCTAGTAGAAGTCATCTTCTTGTTTTTGTTACGTAATGTTTAAATGAAACAATACTGTTATTGTGAGACGACTGACCAATGTGATATGGTCATCTTGGAAATTCGTTATTTATGCTAATTAGATTGCTATTACAACAAGTTAAGGTCAATTAATGTTGTCTATTATGAAGTTTTACAATGAAATTGTGTTGAAAACAGTTAGTTGTCTCAAAGTTCTATAGGTCATTGGAATTTTGAGGCATTGCCAGGACAGCCATTGCTGAACATTCATCATCTTCTCATCATGAAAAAAAGAAGAAGAAAGAGAGAAAGGACACTCACTCACTCTCGAGCATTGTATGCAAATTGTCTCGTGTAACAAGTACAAAACATCATCAAGTTTCTAAATAAGGAATAGATCCATAATCGTTGTAATTGCTCAAGGAAACACAAGACCATTCGTGTCTTTTGCACAACACGAGGACAATCCATCCAAGAATGTGTGAGAGAGAGAAAGAGAGAATGAGAGAGCGCGCGTAAAACCAATGGCAAATGATAATAGACTTAATAATGCCATGAATGTATTGTTCTCAATTAGAAAATGAAAAAAAAAGAGAAAGATGTAAACTCACTCATCGTATGGAACAGCCAATGAGAGAACATTCGTCACTTCTTCCAACGTTGAATTCGATAACTGCGCCAATGAGGATATGTTCTTCTCATGAAATATGCGAGCTCTGAAATTCCATTTGAATGAAAGGTTAGATGGCGAAAACTGTTTATCCATACCTGCTACCATCGATTCCCTCAATACGGACTAACTCTGTTAACTCAGCTCTAACTCCAAATGCTAAACGTAAAGCGAAGTTATCCAACAATGAACGAAAATACTGCCAGCCAAGACGTGAGCAAAACGCAACAACCATTGCTGAAAATCATCTAATTTGCATAATAGTTGGCGGGATTTGAGTTTCAACTTCATTTTGATTTTTGCAAGCGTGCAGTCTGGTTGCTTCTCGGCTCAAATTTCATTCAGGCAAAATTACCATGAAGCAGACACCAAAATGGTTTTATGAAATTTTCAACTTTGATATAGTTTGAATCATCATCCCCTTAATAAAACTGAGTGGCAATTTTCAGACTCGAGACGGTTATAGCAGAGGCCGCATGAGGGTGAAGGAAAGACAAGAGACAAACGAAGGCACTTTTCGAGACAAATTAAGGCAATCATAGAATGGTAGCTCCTTGACGGCCAACTAATCAGACGAAAACACGCCTCTAACAATACTAATCATAAATCCGAATAGTCTGTTTCGTTTCTAGACCATGATAGTATGCTTTAGTCGTCATGTTTTCATTCTGTGCAAGCTCATTATTACCCACACACAGTAAAGAAGAAAAAACTTTCGTAAAAGAACAACGAAGACGGTAACAAGTGCTGACGTTTGTTACGAAATGTTCTTCGTTTTTTCTTTTTATTCATGTTTGATCAACCCTTTTCACACATAACACTCCTGTCAAGTTGAATACAGTAATTACCGGCATAGGTGGCACTCTGTTGCTGAAGAGTCTGGAGAGAACCACGAGGAATTTGAAAACGATTTGCAACTTCCGCCAATGATTTTTCATTCACTAGATCAAATAGAGCAAGTGACGAAAAAAATCGTAGATGTAACTGTAATTCCGATATAAAAATAGTAACAGTGAAGTTGCAGTGTCTCACCTGAAGATCTCGATCAGTTGACTGTATAGCACGCTGTTGAACACGGCCAATTATGAACTGCTCATTAGCTCCAACCTGAAATATGATAGAAGGGCAAGTCAGCCAAGTGATAGTCAAGTACCATTTTAGCGATTCGCTTACTATCAGCTTCTAACGTCACAAATATTTTATGAAGATTATGCCAATCGCATCCTTGCCAAATTGAACAATTTGCTGGTGTGACCTGTTCGAGAAAAGAAAACATAAACAACTTTCATCTGTCAGAATAATCAAACCAAATAAAGCATATGAAGTTCTGTATCAATGGCTAAAGCTTTTGCTGCTCTTTGTAAATCAGAGAAAACGAACAAAGCTGCATCAG
Organism: Auanema sp. JU1783; assembly: GCA_943334845.2. Lineage (NCBI taxonomy): Eukaryota > Metazoa > Nematoda > Chromadorea > Rhabditida > Rhabditidae > Auanema > Auanema sp. JU1783. The sequence continues at coordinate 796,731 of CALQYR020007486.1, read as the reverse complement.
GAGGTAAAGAAGATGCTAACACAGCTTGTCCGAGTTGAGTAGGTGTAAGTTTGGAAACTGGATTTCAATTTAGTCAAGAAACATGGATTAGACAAACCTATTTCATCTCCATCATCTGTGGTGTTTCCGCTTATTAAAGAATTTCGTATTAAATCTGATACTACTATGTCTCCAGTTTTGTAAGTAGGGTAAAGCAAGGATTGAGAAAGTGAAAAAACAGATTGTAAAGAAGGTGTTAAGCCAGTACAAACTCCCTGAAAAAAAAAAAGATTTCTGATTGAGCGGATGGTTTGGATACGAACCTCCATGAGAACTTTAGAAGAATCACGTTTTATGGTTTTTGAGATCAGTTGAGGTTGAATCAATCGTAGTACTGTGTCTCGTTCATGAGCTCGCATGACGAGAATGCTTTCACCTGAAATAAACATTTTTTTAAATTTTGAAAAAATGCCTGATTTTTGCTTTTTCATGCATAAGGAGTGAAAGAGGTAAAAGAAAAAAAAGCAGCAGCAAAGAATCCTCTCCCTACCCATCTTATTAGATTTTCTCAAATTTCAAAACTCAAAATCCAAAAGTACACATGAAGTTTGGAAAGGCGAGACGATAAAGCGCGAAGAACTAAGAGAACTTTGTTTAATGTGTCATTCGATGGTAAAGCCAATTTTAATTTGCAGCAATTGGGCAATTTGAGCATTTTGTGAGTTCTCCTTTATTTCTTTTTATTTGTTTCTAACTTTTGAATATTTCGTTATAAGATTTTGATGCTGCTGCTGCAAATTTGTTCATATTCCTAATACAAAATATTTATAAGCTCAATTATAATATTCTTGAGTTAAATGCTACCCTTCATCTTTCCTTCTCCGTTCTTCAAGATGTTTTTCCTTTGTTCGTCTCTCTCTCTCTTCAATTTTATCTTTCTCTCCGCGTTCCGAAGACCCTCCTTTTCCTCCATTAGTGGCTGGAAATTAGGTGGTCCCCCCTCCTCTTCCGTAAGCTCCGCCTTCATACAGTAGCATATCAAAATGCTGTCCATGTTAGGTGGTCGTCAGTTGAACATCAGAAGGCTACTTTAGACAGCTGATATAGCTTTCTTCAATTCTATATTCATATATGAACATTCTCTTTCTTTTTAATTTGCACACTGAACTTATTGAACTTGTGCACCTCTCTCATATTACTCCCGCCTCATAGTACTTGTTTTAGTTTTTTGCCTTCGCAACACAATGGCTGTAGATGATATGCAATTAGCCGGGATGAATCAGATGACTGGCAATCCTCTTGGCCCTCAACGAATGAGTTTTGCTATTCATGAAATACTGGGCTTACAAGGAAATCCATATCTTGGACATGGATATTGTCCTCAGGGCTTTTTCCCTCAGCAGGTACTGAATGCCTAGTTAGAAGAATAGATGTATGTTATCATAGGGATTCTCTATGGACATCGGTGCTTGTGTACCGTTTGATCGCTCCATATGCAGCGCATCATCAGACACAGCTGGAATATCAGCTCAAAGTAGCCAGAACTTTGAAAATATATCTGAATCACCGAGTTCAGGTTCAAATGGCTCTGTGGGCTATAGTTTAAACCAAAATCATTCGGCGAGTCCATTGGATGATACAGCTCAACCAGCTACCTCCGGAGGGAAGAATAAAAGAAAAAAACGACGACATAGGTATGGTTATGAATGGATACACCCTAAACCATTTGCTGCAAAGCTTTAGAACAATTTTTACGCAATACCAAATAGATGAGCTCGAGAAGGCATTTCAAGAAGCTCATTATCCTGATGTTTATGCCAGAGAAATGTTGGCCAACAAGACGGAATTACAAGAAGATCGAATTCAGGTTAATAATCCATCATATACTATACTTTATCTCGTATATATATATATATGCTTCACGTTGAAAATTAGCATAAAACAAACATTTTCACGTAAACAGCACATAGTTCACTTCCACTCATTCATTTTTGACGTCACCATCGTACTAAGCGGTTGCAATTTGAAATTCAAGAGAATTACATAATGTTTTGATTCAAAAACAAAACTCTTTTTGTTCTGATATTATGAAGGAAGAGTAAGTAGAGACAAGATATTCTTCATGGTCATGTCATGAACTCTATTCATTTCCGTTTTTGAGAGAGAGGCGAAAATCTGATTTACACCCTGGCCCATGTAATTTCCAAGGGTGATATTCAACTTCTCGTCGGGCTTTTCAACATCTCTATCACTTTCTTCCATAGAAAGGGATATTCATATTTTGAAGCTCAATCTAGTTGTATAATTCGCAGAAGAAGAAAAAAATAAATGAATGAGAGTAGAAGATAGCTGAACCATTCGTATACGAAGACATCAGAGACACCCGACCCTAAGTTGTCATAACTGTTTAGGAACGACACTTCCAATTAGCTGAAAAGCATATTTGAGTAAAAATAACTGGCAAGAACTAGAGCCAAGAAGAAGAAATTAGTGTTATGGTCTCATGAGCACACCCATTGAACAACGTCACACATTCTCATATGATTCTTACAAACTTAACTGAAGCTTGAGAGAAACCAAAGAAAAAATCTTTTTCCTTCAATTTCAAAAATACAACTGATGTTGCTTGTAGGTTTGGTTTCAAAACAGAAGAGCGAAATGGAGGAAGACTGAGAAAACGTGGGGCAAGAGTACCATTATGGCAGGTAATCCTTTAGAAGAAGAAAAGACATTCTAAACCATAAACATCATCAGAATATGGTCTCTACGGTGCTATGGTTCGTCATTCTCTTCCTCTCCCTGATACAATCACGAAATCCGCCGAATCCACAGATCCTCAACAGAGTGCAGCACCATGGCTGTTGGGTAAGTGAAAAACAACACAACATCATCTCTCTTTAGCATAATAATATTTTGAAAAAAGAAAGTTCCTTGATTGAATGCATTAACAGTCGATATCATCAGTCAAAGGCTATCTCCCACATGAGGCAAACATGTTTCATTTCTTTTATGTTAATTTTTGGCTTGTAACGATCATCTTTTTATAAATGGTCCATCTCTCAAAGCTATGAGAGATATGACCTGAGCATTCGGGACGATTCCCATGCGTCTCCAATGTTTCCAATTAGTCGGCAATTAGATCAAGAATGGAGCTATCTGCCACTATCGTCATTTCTCTTCTTTATTTGTCTTTACATTGCGCCATTATTGCACTTATTTAATTACATCAGGTTTTTACAGCTTTACAACCAAATAAGCTGTTTAAGAATGGAGATAGTCTTTGAAAAGATATTCATTGAACTTAGAACTTGCTCATTCGTCATCGTTTCAGGAATGCACAAAAAAAGCTTGGAAGCAGCAGCCCACATGGATCAAGTAGATAAGGCATGTGCTGGCAGTGATGAGGACTCAGATGATGAGACACACATGAAGAGTTATATTCAAAAACAGGTCAGAAATTTTTCACAAAATTTTGCTTCAAATCGTTCATGTTACTTCAGATTGCTAACCAAGTGCACATCGAAGCCGATGTCTGTAGACAATTAGGTCGTAATTCACAAATTACAAACGGTCAGGCTCAACCACATCAGCAATTTTGTCTGCCAAGTAATCCAAAACATTACCAATGAAATTGTAAATTAAAAAACCATATACTCTTTAATAAATGACTAATGTTTAAAACTGTTAGAAATGACGTCCTGCTGAGCTAACAGCAGTTCAGAAGGTAACCCGACATGCCCCCCATCATAACTACTGTATTAGCAATTATCTGTCTCGAAGTGGCGAGTGAAGTGTGTCAAGTATAGACAACCATCAAACAAGGAAGAGCAACGGATAACATCTTACTTCTTCCGAGAAATCATCAAAAGCTGACTTCCTAATTGCATCCACTTCAGAGGTTTTTAACAAAAACCGCCTTTCACACACATTCAGAAACCAGACCAAAAAACTCAGCGTACCGTTTTCGCTTTGACCTAAACGACCAGCACGTCCAGCCATTTGTTGGTAAGTCGTCGATGAAATTGCAGCCGGACCACGAGTTTGTGACTTGATGATCACTCGGTATGCAGGCATGTTAACACCTTGAAAAACTTTTGATTACACACAAAAATACTTACAAGAAAACACCTGATGATAAGGTACTCGTTGCTACTAATACTAGAACAACTCCTTCTCGGAAAGCTTTCTCTATGCACTCGCGTTCTTCAGATGTCAGACCTGCAACTTGCAACTTTAAGTGATCCATGTTTCTGGACTAACCAGCATGATGGTAAGCTACAGCTCTTGGTAGAGTTTTCATCAAAATCGGATCGATCTCTCTACAAAACTGTTCCAAGTCTGCCTTCATAGCTAGCAGAGCTTTCTTATTAACACGTGACTCCATTTCAGAACTTTTTCGGTAACATCCATCCAACTGCTTGGCGATTTCTAACGCTGTCTAAAGCCCAAAACACTCAGAGGTACACGAACGATAAACTCACATTTTCAACCTCGTTTTTGGAAGAACAAAACACGAGTGTTTGCTTCTTCTGATAAACAGCTTCCACAGAAAAACTGAAACTAAGATTCGAAACCAATTACTTAATCTGATCGGTACCCGACGGAGCAATCGACGTCCCCAGGATACCGATGAGAAACATCCAACTTTCTAACTTCTTTCTTGTTTCTCATATCGTAAACAAATCCATCATAACTCATGAACTCATTGAGTTCGATGGGGCGAAAGTCCGTAACCTTTACCTGAGGAAAACATTCAGAGGAGAGGAAAACAACGAACGAACCTCAGCACTCATCCACGTCTTTATTTTTTCCAAATTAGGCAAAGTAGCACTCATTCCTAACAATCTAACATGTGTATTCTCAACACTGCAATCAGAACAGTCAAATATCCTGCCAAATGAAAACTGAATACTTTTTATTGCAAAATAAAATTTTTGTAGCCAAATTTTCCAAAGTGCCTCCGCGAGATGGATCATCCAGCATATGGATTTCATCTAACACGATCATCCCTGCAAACCTATTTTACATTCATGTTCATCAAGGAACCGCACCATATTCATGAAACGTTCCATCTTGAAGAGCATGATTCAGCAGACTATTAGCCTTCTCCATCGTACAGACCGCAGCAATCCATTCTCTGCATTAGCATTATTTAACGTTGCTATGGTATTTTTACCTAGAAGGCGCAGAAGTGGCACCTATGAATCCAGCCACTTGTAAGTCTACAGATCTCCAAATCTTTTGTATCAAATTCAATTTTTCTTTGGCTACACTGATGTATGGCAAAACAAATAAAACTCGCTTTCCTTTTAAAGCAATTTTTAATGCTGATAATGGGGATTATTAAGAAAACTATTTTGAATGCTCAAGTTACCAAGTAGCTCAGCAACAATACTCTTGCCTGCACTAGTTGGGGCAGATATGAGAAGGTTGTCGATTCCATTGTCAGTACTCAAAACCTCGTGCTGCCATTGGAAAAGACCTTTTATGCCCTGAAGGAAGGTACATTTCCTTAAGAAGGTGTTTTGACTAAACCTTATCATGGTAATGTTGAGTAACACAAGATGGTATCCAAGATGGAAAACTCAATAACTCGTACATTTCCCTTACATAACTAAAATAGAAAATAAAGTTTAATTGGATGCAATAGATAAAAATTTACAAAGAAAGGAAAGAAATATTTGGATGAACTGTCTGTCCACACACAGATAAGCTTTACAAGGCACATTAACCGAAATGTTACACAAAAAAATATACAAACAGATATAGTTTATCACTGGCATAGATATATATAAACACAATACAGCCTAAAACTGACTATTCTATCAAATTTTAAAACATACTTCAGCCTTTCATGCGAGATCGTTAATTAGTTATTATAATCTTCTTCTTCAGCTAATATAATCTATATTGGCCTCTGACCCAAACTTGGAGAGCTAAATTTTTTAACGCGTAAAGGTCGCATCAAGCTTATCTGTTCTTGCTCCTGAAACTAACTGTCAAGAGATAACGGATAAGTATTCAAAATGTTACAGAATTCAGTGGTGAAGACTTTTCTACAGAAGAAGATTTCACAAATGTTGTATTGACGCCAGCCATCGGCATTTCTTCGACTATGTTCTGTTTAAGAAAGATTTGAAACTGTAAACATTGCTCTACTGTACCTCCATGTCTTCAATATGTAGCTTCGCTGGCTCAGTTTTATCTACGAATCGCGAACGTCTCCGCGCATTCTCAGTTTCGTCTGCTTTAATTGGAGAAATATCGGTGGCTCTTAAGAAGAAACGAAGTTACGACCAACTTAGCTATTTAAACAACCTTGGTTTTCTTTTTCGCGCAGCTGCTGGATGCCAAGAGTTATCTAGAGTTTTATCCCCATTTGGGTTTGGATCATTCTCATCGCAAACAGCTTCTAACGTATCTCGGACCTAGGAGTCATCGTCTTTCGATATATTCAAAATAATTACTCACATCTCCAAACCATTCTTTGCGCGAGACTTGTTTCTGTCGTTTGGATAGTGGAGGATCATCAAGAGGTGCCAACTCTGCTTGAATGGAAGATTTTTTCTTGCTCTTAGTAGTTTTCTAGATATTTAAAAGTTTATCAACAATTTACACATAAACAGAAAAACCTGAGTCTTGTTTTCAGCGAAATAGTTCATAGCTTCGTTGATAATTGTACCAAGCTCTTCAGTTACTTTTTCATCTCTAACTGGATTGCTTACAACAGAGAGGAGGGAGGAGTACTGAAATGAGATAATAAGACTTTCTACTTTTGAAAAAAAAAAACCTTTTCTTCGAGAGCATTGAATTTCTGATTGGAGTTCTCTTGAATTTCTTTCTCTTTAGCTTTGAATTCAGCTGCTTGCTTCCTCATACTCAGCTGAAAGTTTGAAGTTGATGAAGTTCAAGACGAAATGGTATACCTTAAGATCTTTTATTTCTCTTTCAGATTCTGTACACTTTTGTTTATAAGATTTGATTTCCAACTGGAGTTCTACACAATTCTTTTTCTCTTGGACTAGCTGAAAACTCAAGTTAATTAGGTTGAAACAGTTTTTTTCAAATTACAGCTTCAATGACTATTTTCAAGAACTTTGTAGCCGAAGCAACAGTATGGATGTTCTTTTCTTTGATCATCTCAAAGATACGATCAGGATCTACTTTGGTACATCCTTCTTGTAAAGATTTCAGTTCTGCTGAGCTGGAATTGAATGAAAATTCATCGAACGGCAACTATTCCAACTAACCAAAACTCTTGTTGCGATTCAAGAGATTCTATTTCTTTGAGTGAATCAGAATGTTTCTTGTAATCATCCTCGTTCAGATTCAGTTCACCATCGTCAGTAGTGTTCTGAAACTTTTCATTGAAAGAGATCATGATAGCTCAGCTCACCTTTCGCACTAGATCATCCACAATAGTTTTCAATCTACTAATTCTGCTGACAATTTTCTTTCGCTGATCTTTCAATGTCGTACACATCAACTCAGCTTCAAATCCACTAGCCAATAAAATCAATTCTTCCATTAGAGTAGCCTGAAAACAATCAAAATGCGTACTTGATCGAGAATTTTCTGTTACCTTGATTACTTTCAGTGACTTCTCATCACTAATCATCATATCATTGAAATTGGCTTGAACACGACTTCTCTGATTTTCCAACCGTTTCGTCAACTTCTTCGACTCTTCAAGCTTTTGCTTGAGGATAGCCACCTTCATTACATTAGCTCTGGTTTCACGAGCAAACTCTCCTTCTCTCTTTCTTTCCTAATAAGTTTCCTATGAGCAAGTGAAGAAAAGCTATAGTTACCTTAGCTTTGAGTTGAGCCACCTCTTTCTCCATTTTAGCCTTCATACGAAGATGCTTATTTATCTCTTCCTTTGCTTGCTTCATCATCCTAACACGAGTTTGTTTCAAGTCAGTGATCTCTTTGTTCATTTTCTTCATGTTCTCTTCACATTGTATTTTCTCAGCTTCAACTCGCTTCATATCAGCCATTTGTTTTTTATACATTTGGAGCTGCTTATCCATATCTTGAAGCTTCTTTCTGCGATCCTCAGCAATCCTAAACACAACATTATATGACGTCATAACTTATAGAACAACTTGTTTCCACTATTCTGCTTTCTCAATTCATGCTCTTTTTCACCCATTTGGGAAGTGAGATTATCAATTTTTTGTTGAAGAGCCGTCATCTCAGCCTGAAGTTTCGAAAATAACTACTGTGATGAACAGGAATTACTCACCTCGTTCGACTTGAGAAGTTTAACATAGTTCTCGTTATCTTCAGTAGCCCTCTTCAAATTCATCTCCCTTTCCTGAATTTGCTTGTAAATATCTTGTAAATCCCTGTCCAACTCGTTAGCACGACTAAAAACATTTCACTTATTGAAGCATTCATCAGAATCTTACTTTTTATTTTTTTCAGCAGTATCTTCATCTAATTCTCCATCTTCACTGTCTTCACTGCTCATCGGAGCAGTTTCATACTCAGATGAATCCTGTTGGACATCCTGAAAAAACAAGCTTTATTCTCAAAAATGAGTTCTGCAGTTACATCTCCTGTTACATCTAATATGTCTTGAATCTGCTTCAGTATGCTAGCTGCCTCTGATTCTATCGTAGCCCTTCAAAACAAAATTAAACATTTGAAAGGGTTGTAAACGTACTCTTTGAGGAGCACAACTAGTTTTTCCCTATCTTCTTCTAACTTGATGAGTTTTCGCATAACGCTCAGCTAAAAAGCAAATCAGTCAAATAAATTGAGAATTGAAACCTTCTGAATCATAGCTTCCGCAGCTTTGCTACCTTCTTGAGACAGGAGGCGCTCTTTTTCAGCTAAGGCTTCTCGCAAATGATTCAACTCAGTGCTGTCACTAGAAATGAGGTATCGTATAAGTATTCAAATGATCACCTACATTGTAGTATTTGCATTAGATGCAATTATAGTTCCACCTCCACGTATTTCAGCAATCTCTCGTTGCAATAATACCAACTGAAACTCATTTTCAAAAAACGAACGAACAAGAAGTTAACCTGTTCTTTCAATTGCTTAATAATGTTCTTGTCTTGGTCAACAATAACAACAGGCTTATTCTTAATTTTCTTGGCTCGGTCAGCATATCTCAAAGTTGATAACGTTTCCTCAGCGTTTGTATCAGCAGGTGATATACAAGCAATCATAACTGTGTAAGAGTTTCCACCCAACGAATCTTCAATCGAGAAACTGAGAAACAATTTCATTCACAATAGTTACCTTGTAACAGTCTTGTAATTTTTGAGTCACGGTAAGGGATGTGTCTATTATTGCCACCAGGTTCTGAGAGAGCACTGATAACGTTTCCAAGAGCCAGTAAACCTGCATACTACAGTGGTGGAACATAGAAGAAAGAAATCTAACCTTCATTAATTCTAATACCCTCCTTGAGTCTGGTTCCTTCAGCTTGCGTTTTCTTGATTCTTTCTGAACCAGCCAAATCAACAAGGTGCAATTTGGCTTTGAACGATGGTCCAGCTCTGAGGAGTAAAATGAAAAATGTATAAACTTTGGTAAAACTGACTCATCGGAGAGAGATGTTTTTTCCAGATCGATTCTGAATATTGCATGACTTCTGCTACTAACAGCATTCATAGCAGTTTCTCCCATACTTCTCTGTTGGCATCCTTCCTCTAGGGCAGCCATTGTTTGCCTCAAGTTATCAACTTCGCGAACGGATAGACCAGGCACCTTGGGTCATAACATAATAGGCGTGAATAGGATAAAAACATACAGAAACAATTCCGTTAATTTCACGAGCTTGAAGACCTTCTCGATCTCTAGGGGCAGTAGTAAGTAAATCACGAATTTTTTCATCATATATTTCAAGCATTGATACAGTTACCTATTACACAAAGATTGAACAGAGATAAAAAAAAATAGTCTTACCTTATAAGTTTCATGTTCAGAGGTTAGTGCATTAATTCTATTGAAAAGGTCTTCCACGAAACGAGGAACGATTCCTCTACTATTGGAGGTAATGCTTTCCGTAGTCTCGGCAGTACCCATTGTATAAGTTTTTCCACTGCCAGTTTGGCCATATGCTAATATCGTGCAATTAAATCCTATAAGAACATATGAGCGTGCTACTAAAACTCATGAAACCTTTCAAAAAACTATCTAAGAGAGAAAGGACTGTAAGTTCATAAGCAGACTGTTGGTCAGTACCGGGGTCCATTACAGAATCAAAAGTGAACATTTTCCCATTACATGATAACTGCAAGAAAAACTAACAAAAAAATGCAAATGAAACATACCTGATTCGCTTCTATGAAAAACTGTAGACATTCCGTAGCTTTTTCATTATTCTCTCTTTGGTTGAAGGGTCTGCACCTTACGCATACCCGAACTGGTATAACATCGGGCGCACCAGACATCTGAAGAACAAAATTGAAACGAAAACTCAAAAAGACGGAAAAACATTAGAAAATGCGGAAGAATGTTGAATTAATTTTTATTTCTGATGAGTACGACCCGTTTCTTTCAGAAAAAATCTGAGCACAACCGTCTCATAATTTAAATCTTTCAAAAATGATCTCAAATTTTGGAATTCAATATAATCAAAACTAGCTTGGAAACAAGTTTGTTATTCATTTAGCTGTTTAAGAAAGCTCGAATACAAATTAGAAGCAATTATGTTAAATACATTGATTTATAAACGGTAAGAAGCTGTTTCAAAAATATTTTATTCCCGCTTCTCTTCTAAATATTGGTCCCGCAGCGCTTTCTATTAATGAGTTGACATCTCCACGGTTGAATATATAGAAAGCCATTTATGATTTTTACGTAAATTTGCGTACTTTTTAGAAAAAAAATCATAATTAACAACGGTTTATTCCATTAAATACATTCTATTTTTGTTTTTAGTTGCATGATGAAAATCTATAACTTATGCTTATTTGCAAGAAACCTTTTAACATCCTCAGTTCGTTCGAACATCCTAGCTGTACTTCAGCAAACATTCAACAAGCGTTTTCAATGCCTTAGTGTTCTGTTGTACCGTTTCACTCTCTTACAAAATATACATCTTAACAGTTTGCTTCATCAAAATCAGTAGTATTGTTACAGCTATGACTTATTTCACAAATTGGGATGAGTTTGCTAAATCTGCAGAGAGACTCCAAGCTTCAAACCCCGAGAAGTGCAGGTTCGATTTATATGTAAATGATTTCTCATTACTTATTTCATTCAGATTAGTTTCCAAATACAATCATCGTGATGGAAAGATGATAATTAAAGTTACGGATGATGTTGTTTGTCTTCAATTTAGCACAAATCAGATGCAAGATGTGAAACGATTTGAAAAGTTATCAGCCACTATGATGAGGAATGCGATTGCTCAATAACTTTAATATTTATTACTTTCATTGTTATTTATGAATTTCCAAATGAATATAAGCATAAGAGGGAGCTCTCGAGCTGTTATACAGTGAAATCGTTAACGTCTTTGCAAGAGCAGAGTTTGTGTAATCTCGGATAACGCTAGCTATAGAGGGAGCAGTTCACGAAGACTACAAAAAAGTTCCGTGAATAGATGAATAGTTCTGATGTAACCGGTTCCGCTATGTCAATCTCTCCAAGAATTAAAGAAGTTTATTAATTCCGAGCACAGTATCGTTCTGATTCATTGTGAAGTGGCTAGGTGTGGGCAGGGAGGAAGGCAGATATGACGAAGAGACGGTGTTTGTGTTCTTCGGAAGGTCAGGCTGAATCAAACAGATTGAGGGATAGAGAGAAGCAGAGAAAATAAGTGTAAGGAGGACCGGAGGGGGAGGGAAGATGAAGAAAGGGTGGAGAATGAGAGATCGACTAATAGACAACAACGAGGATAAGCTGCACAACCACAGTGCAATGGATTCCCGTGATGAAGCTGAGGCTCGACAAAAGGTTAGTCAGATTTTTTCACACTATACTAGGAATAAGACGATTATGACTTTATCCTCTATTTTTTTCATTTTTTTTATCTCTTATTAGGTTCGAGAAATGATGGCACAACCTCCTCAGCAAAGGCCTCCAGATTTTACGAACCCATTGGAGAAAATAGAACAATTGTTGACTTGCCCGATCTGCTTAGATCGTTATAAGTAAGTTTTTCCAAACCTTCCTCTATACGATTTTGAGGAAGTTTCGTGAACAGAGTCATGTGCTAATAGACTGCTCGGTGATCTCAAATCTTTGAGCAAGGGCAAACTGAAACGGAAATACTCTGTCTTCTCTAGTTACCAGTGATAATTCTCCTATTTAGAATATTATATTAGTTCAAAGAAAAACATCTTAGAGCTTTTGTGTGAAGAAGCAAAGTACTTCAGCTAGTGATAATCCATAGGGTTAACAAACATGTTACTCCAGCGTGACAAAACCAGCTGACTTCCTCGATCTTTGGAAATGATGATGTGCATGAAAAATCATATGACCAACGGCGGTTTGAACTCATTTTTCGTGATTCGAACCTTGACTAGTACTTGTTGTCTCGCTTTTATTACGCTGTGAACGAGAAACGAACCTCTTGTTCTCATCGCTGAGCTTGAAAAATGTTATTTCAAATGAAATAATCACCTGGCTGATGAGACAGTCTTTGTTGCAATGCCATGAAAGATTCAGTGCAATGAGCACATTTCCTAAGATGATTGAAGAAGGAAAATATATAAGACGACCAACTGACATCACAGAAGGTAGAAACTATATGTGCTAGCTAATTCTCTATCTCTCATCCCTATCCTTCATCTTTTCTATTGTGTTAATCATCAATACCTTCTGTGAGCTTCTTTGTTTTGCAAAAATGTATTACATTTTACCTTTAGTACGAAGGTATCCACGAGCGGTTAATCTTGAAAATCCGTAGTATAACTGGCCTTTCGATTCTCTGACTGAGAATTTGATATAAAAAAAAACATTTGTTAACTATCATCGAACTTCTAAGTATCACGACAGCTGAAGTACGGAAGCGTGTAAAGTTTATATTTTTATCCAAAGTTCCTTCCAAACGCTATGTTTAATTTGTTGAGAACTGTCCAATTTTGCTATCTTTCGGTTTCAAGTGCAACTGTACGGAATCTGTACGTGCTGTGTGAGAGTTGAAAGAGCTCAAGAACAACGTTCCTTTTAACTAAGACGTTCCCAAACTATGATTTATTCTTTGAATTCTTACTTATGTGATATCATTATAGACAACCTAAACTATTGCCATGTCAACACACCTTCTGTTATCCTTGTTTGGAAAGTTGTGCAGATTCATTATTACGATCATTGAAGTGTCCGGAATGTCGGGCAGAACACAATATTCCCTATGAAGGTGTGAAAGCTTTCCAGGTATTTCATTAACTCTCTTAATTGCTAATTTATGTCATTTTTTAAAGACAAATTACACATTAACGGGTTTTCTTGATATACATCTTCAAGCAACTCCAGATACTGCAGCTGAAATTGAAGAATATGTTCATAGGTATGTTATAACCATTCTTTGTGTGCAACAAGTATTTTATAGTTTTTGTGTGATAGCTTATGAAATTCATTACCCACAGCAATATCCTTTCATCTTTTCCGAAACTCTTTTTCATAAAACAGATTCATATTGAATGGTACAACGAGTGAGAAGCTGGAAGAATAGAGAGTAAGGGAGAGAGAAAGACAGAGAGAGAGAGAGAGATGTTCATGTCTCAGTTGAGGGAATCCGTATGATTTCAATTCAATTCTTTTCATCTCTCTTACTATCTCTCTTCCTCTATCTTCATACGTTTCTCTCCATTTTATTCTTCAAAGTCTCCATCATCTCTTTTTACTTCATTTTCTACGTTACCCACCTTCAGAGATATTTCGCTTCTCGCATCTATTGACTGGAGTTGAAGCTGTGTAAAGCTATCGATTTCGATTGCCAAAGCTAGGGTGACGTCCGAAAGACGAGCGATCTTGATTTTTAAATGACAAAATAATGACATTCTCTCATATACTAGATCCAAAAAAAGGTTCAATAAAAAGGCTGATTGTTTGTTCATCGGTCTATGCAACCTTCTCTAATCACATGTGGGCTATCACACCTGAAATTTGAAAAAAAAATAAGATGAGAATGATGAGAGAGGGAAAATTATTGCAACCGTTCACCATGCTCGCATCAATCAAATTGAATTGCGAGGGCGTTGTACACGTGAAGCTTCACGTCACAATCTAGCGTCTTCTAGACAGATTCTGTTTCGAGAACAATATGTGAAAAAAAAAGTTTTAACTGTCTTCTTGAAGATAGAGAAAAGAATTGAGTAGGAGTAGTTGGGAGAAATTTCATTCTTTCGCTTGTCTACATAGTCTATTCTATACCACACTTCACCTCAAGCAGACTATTCAATCAATAATGCATTTGTATGATGGTGATTAGAGCATTATTTCATCATCGTTGACGATTTTTGAAAACCCGAGAAGGATTGAGGAAGGAGAAACGGAGGGGGGGGAGAGATAGGTAATACCTTTTCACAAAAAAACTTTATATATTTTCAATCGTTTAAGTGGGGTTATTATTCAAAACAAATATCACGTAATGTCACGAAATAATGAGGAGATCCACTAGACAATGCTGATTGTTTATTATCTTAATCAGTCAACAATCAACAAGCACAGCTTCAAAGGATATTTCATTATTTTTCCTTAATTATACTCATTATAGATATAATTTGGAACGATGTAAAGTTTGTGATGAGAAAGCTGATTGTGAAGTATGTGCTCACTGTGATCGAAAGGTTGGCACAACCTTCTTCTATAATTAAAATATAATTATTTTTAATTAAAGGCATGCAAAGAATGCCGTCAAACACATATGGAAATGCTGAAGCGGGATATGTCTCGTCTTCTGAATCAGGTAAATGATAAATATAGAATATGTTATGAAATGATTTCTCAACATTCCACTTACTTCTCTTGTTTTTCATTCATTGACTATGCTCCTCGAGAGCTTTTTCAATATAGCTCAACTTGTTAACACAACGGTGCTGTTTGAGTTTTGAAAAATGGCTATTACGTAATTGAACAGAAAAATTAATTTTATTTGTCATGAATGCTATGAACCATCCAGCTGTTTCTTAGGTTCGACGTCTTTCAAATAGAATCAATGAGGCTTCTGATGGCTTACAAAAGAGCTTAGAACTGTTAACATTGAACTGTGAAACTACAAAAGATGAAGTAAAAGAATATTTCCATCGGTCTGTTTATATACAACCGGAATTCTCATAACCAACCATATTTCAGATACTATCGAGATCTTAAGAAACGAGAGGAAGCTTTCATTTATGAAGTGGAGATGTTTCATTCAAATGAGAGCCGATTAATGAGCAACCTCAAGTATCTATATCCGTAACGAACATCGGTTTTGAGACTTTTTTTCAGGGATGTTCTAGAGATTGAATCAACAAACATGGGAGATGCAGTTAATCGATTAGATTCAGCTATCAAGGTTTGCTCAATACTTTCAAAACTTTCAAATCTTGTCAATCTCAGGGGGAATGTCAAATCGATGATACTGAATTAGTTCGACTGAAAAACATATTCAGTGAAGGCATTGAGTATTTACGCAACTTCCAGGTTGATTTTTGTTTTCATTTATCCTATTTAATGTTCAAATCATTGTTTAGCCTGATGCTGACGAGCTGTTCAGTAGAAAAGTTCGATTTTCACCCGGTGATGACGCAGCTAAGCTTCCTCAAGCTATTTCGACAGCTGGAGAGTTATGTGTTTTGACTCCTCAATTCTCTGGAAGGTAATTATAATTAAAATAATATAGATATTTTATTCCTTCAAATAGATATTTGCCACTTGAACAGTCATATTTACCAAGACCATTCCGTTTACCGTTGGAAAGTGATCACCATCGAGGACGTGACGAGAGATCATCCGATAGACCATCTTCAAGATTAAGGTAAAAATTAAAATTCTTTACTTAATACTTGCTTTTTATATTAACTTCGTAGTAGTAGTAGTATGATACAAATTTAATTTTAGTCACCGAGACACCGATGAGAGTTCCATACGGTATCGGCGACGCCAGCAGCTTGAAGATGAAGCTTGGAATCGCTTGCGACCACCAAGTATGACAGAGCAGCGTGAAGAACGTCCTGTCAGAAGTCCATGGTTTAGACCTCCTGAAACGTCATCTTTGAACGCTGCTCCAGAATCTATGGTTTCCAGTGCTCCAGCTAGTTCTTCTCAATCCAGTAGCAGTTCTAATAACACACCATCATCTTTATCCCCTCCGAAGCCAAAGGAGACGCTTCATAACCTACCACCACGTCCCGAAAAGTCTCCTATTCCTAAAACAAATGGAAATAACGAGCATAAATCGAATTCAACACTGTCAACAGCGAAGGCTTCAACAGCTTCTGCTAATAAGGAAGAAGATAAAGACGAAATAAGAAATAAGAATCTCCGAAAACCACCTCTACTTCCCCGTCAGCAGTCGAGCAACGATGATTCACTGAACGAAAAAGTTGAAATTATAAAACGTGCTCATGCCGAACGGCAAGCTGTAGCAGCCGCTGTAGGTGGCTCACGTGCCCCTTCCAGAGCTGCCTCTTCTGATGAATCAGAAGGTGAAGAAGCTCCAATGAGATTAATGAGTGCCGGCGGACGGCAAAGACTACGCATAGTATGTAGAGCAGCTAGTCAGACACGCGACGAAGACGAAGGCACGCCTATTCCTGTCACACATTTCATAGGTGAGCATGAGCTAGCAGCTACATCGGCTACTGGCACAGGCGCTGGTAGTTTCGTGAACGATCCAGATGCGCTGCCGATAGTCCCAGCTTGGTTAGCTCGGCGTCGCCAGCGTTTCCAACGTTCACGAACTAATCCTGACCTGGCTAACCAGTTCTGCTCTCAGAGAGTTCAACAACTACTCCAGGAACGTAGTTCCCGTTTAGATAGTTCGACAACCAGTGAGGAGGAACGACAACGCTTACGTCGCCGGAGTGCATCCCGTGATTTAGGAGAATGGAGATCACGTGGTCGTCCTCGTCAAATCTTTGGAAGAAAAGGTGCCAAAGAGGGTGAGTTGAATTGGCCTCGCGGACTGTGTAGTCTAGCAGCTGGACAAATCGCTGTTTGTGATTCAAGCAATCACCGTGTCTCAATATATGAGCGCGATGGTCGTCATGTCCGATCTTTCGGAGGCTACGGTGCCGGCGAAGGCCAACTCGACTCAGCCGCTGGCATTGCTTTTGGAAAGCAACGGTTAATTGTCTCTGACCGGTACAATCATCGGGTTTGCTTTTTTGATTTGGATGGCAACTTCCTCAGCTCTTTCGGAGCTCACGGACAAGGCAACGGAAAGTTCAATAACCCATGGGGTGTAGCCATTGATGATCTTGGTACCGTCTATGTTGTTGATAAGGTCCATAGTTTTTCAGTTTTTTATCAAACTTAACTATTCTTTTGTACGAATTAAAACAAAACTAAAACCTAAACAGATTTGCTTTTAACTTTTGAAATAAACAACTACTGATCTATGGATTTTACGTTCCATCGTCGCTTTTGCTAAGTTTTCGTTTACGCTGAAACTGAAACCTAAACATCTCGCTTAGCTTATGCTTGCTTTTAAGTTTTGCCAAACGTCTTGACTTTGTAGGATAACCATCGAGTGCAAATGTTCGATAAGAATGGTCAATTTGTTGGTAAATTCGGTTCCCATGGCCATGCAAATGGTCAACTAAATAATCCATTGTTTGTTGCTGTTAGCAAATTGAATCATCAGGTATATAATCCAGCAGATGAAACCACTGAAGCTATATCTTAGGTGTATGTTTCCGATTCCAATAATCACCGTGTTTGTATATTCGATAGCCAAGGGCAATATTTAGCGGAATTCGGTACAGAAGGCTTTCACGGTGGTCAATTTAAGTTCCCACGTGGTATAGCAATCGATACTCAAGGAAACGTACTTGTAGCCGATTCTGGCAATAACAGAATACAGGTAACTATCGTTTGCACAATTGTACTTACAAATTGCGCCTCAGGTTTTCTCCTCAGATGGAGAATTTATTGCGACATTCGGGTCGTGGGGAAGCGGAGCTGGTCAACTTAAGGTAAGAACTTGTACCCTATTGTCTCCTTTGTTAACAACCGTTCTGTCCGTCTTTTACGATAGAATCTTGAACAACGAAAATAATCATCTGTTTTCAGGGAGTAGAAGCTCTATGTGTCTCCGATGGTGCCATTATAGCGAGCGATCGCGAAAATCACCGAATTCAAATTTTCTAATTTAATTTTAAATTTGTTATTTTGTTCTTTGTCTTTTTATATTTCCTTCAATTTTTGTGATATTTTCTGAAAAAAACATAAACATGCACAAATCATATCCAAATGTGATAGAGAATGATGTTTCACGTCTCTAAGCTGCACACGCTTCGCCCTTTATCTCTAATTTCGCGGAGAGCATACTATGTTAACTATATGAATGGTTTGCGATGAAAAAGAAATATTGCGAAAGAGAAGAAGCAATTGTGATTAGAATGACAGAAAAAGCACAGATTTTTCTCTTTTCAATGAGAAAATGTGCATAACGACTTCGTTTTGTTACACAAGCTGAAGGACAAAACAAAAAAAAAAGAGAAGTAAGCGAGCAGAGCTTCAGAGCTGAGGATAGGAACTGAATACACGAGTTTTTGTTGGATATGAATAGGTCATATCGAATCTTTCGTCTAAAAGAGGGATATTCGACTTCGGTGAAAGAAAAAATAACAAGAGCATTCGAACGTATACTAAACTGTAAGAGAATACGAGACGGAATGTTTGATTTGAGATAATAGCGAATGTCCGAATCGAAGATGTACAACTGATGATGATCAAGAGCACTTTCAAGATTTACAAATAAAACGTTGTTACATCAAAGGAATGTGAACGGACAACTCTTTTTCTTTTCTAAGCTTTTTACTTCACGTTTTTGTGCTTCGTCTCGCGGTTTAACATCATGCTTCTCAATACCATTAGATTGATAAGACAGAAAAATTAAGCTGAAGGCACCCATTCGATAGCTTTGTTAGCTTAAAATATTAAACTCATCTGAATTCGCTCATGATAATACTCGCACAAAGACGTGCCTCATAAAGGCCAAGCGAATTATGTAGAGGATCAGTTCAAGCGAAGAAGCTTAAAGTAGAAGAAGGAGGTGAGACAGTCTAATCATTAGAAACTACAGCAATTCAAACAGAAGTTTGTCTATTCAACCGTGAGACGATCAGATGACCTAGCACGACGGACACTCGTTTTCTCTGACTTCCTTTTCAAGAATAAAAATAAATACCTGCTCATTTCATTTTGACCGAAAGCACTCAGAGCCTTCGTCTTTCTACTCTCCTTTTTTTTGGGTTCGCTGATTATTCAAGTTTGTTTTCTTTTCCATCTTACTATTTTTGTGGTCATTGAATTTGTTTCATTTCGTTCAGCCAGCAACCTCCAAATATCTTGTTTTCAAAATTTTCTAATTTTCTTCAACTTATATGTGTGATAATCTCATGACAGTGATATCCTATCGATCTGTTCAGATACATCATCATCTCAACCATCTGAAAGAATGTTAGGCTTATTAATATTGTTACTCTATCCAACCGTTGCAATGACAGTTATCATAGATAAAGCATGTACTACAGGTGGAAAGGTTTGTTCGCCCACTTTTTTTTTATTTGAAACATTCTTCGGACTGTGAGTAAGACTTGTCTCTCAGCTCTAGATGGGTTTCATAGGGTTTAGTTCAATTCAAAGACATTCTTCGCCACCTCGAACTTTTCCATTTTTGTTTTCTCACTTCTTTGTTCCATTATGGGTTTTTCTATAATATGGGTTCAAATGATTCGAGCAAATCAAAATGAAAAGTGTTTGCATTACGGCCTAAGAAAGATGAGATGACTACTGTTAGCAAGTCTGTTACTAATTATCTCACGAAATTGTGCAAAAGAAAAAAAAAACCTCAAATAAATTGTTTAGTTTAACATAAGAGCTGTAATGTGCTCTAATCTGTATCCTGACGCTTCCTGCCAAGCTCTGTACGGCTCTCCTCCAGTAATTGGCTCTGACGTTGATCGTAATCCTGCCTGCTTTACTGTAAAGAGAAATATTCTTCAATTGAATCATGATGTTGTTATAGACAAACGTCACATCCATAGATCATGAACTTAAGAGTTTATCATCAGAAATTTGTCCACGTCAATGTGGCTATTGCTGCCAATCACCTGAATATAATTGTCAAAACAGTGCAAGTATGCTATTCCAACATTATCTTTTACTTATACTAACACTATCTAAGGACCTAGAGTTTCTTGTGACCAAGTAACTCATCGAATGTGTAGGAATCCAGTATGGGAGCAAATATTAATAGAAGATTGTCCAAATATGTGTGGTTTTTGTCTGAGAGGTAAAGACTTGAAAAAAAAGAATAAACAATCAAAATCAGCGATGTAACTTCTAACCTCTTCTCGTATAGGCTGTGTGGATAATGTCCCAGACTGTGCTATTGATAAAACCATTTGTCGGCGAATGGGAATGGAAGAATTTGTTGAGGTTACCTTAAAGTTTCATATTAATATTCAAACAAGGCGATGATTAGCAATGAACAACCGCTTCTCACATTTGAACGAACTAAAAATGCAAAAAATCCGTGAAACTGCGTGATTTTCAAATTAGCATAATGCAATGATATACGTAATCGACAAGATATATTGAAAAATGATTTTGTTGCAGATAAACTGTCGAAGAACATGCGGATACTGCCAATCAAGTAATTCGAATGGTTAGTCTTTAATATAACATAGTCACATAGTATTAATATAGTATGATGGCCATTATTTATTGTTAGTAATTACCTAATAAAGATGGAAAATTGATATGTTATCCATCTTCCTTCTTCATGAAACAAAACAAAAAACGTTAACACATGCTTCAGGTTCAACAACGCTCAAAAGTAAATGTAGTCATTTCCGACCTGACAACAATCCCAAGTATGCTTAAATATTTTCTTTTAATTAACATAATTATTTATGTTTGCAGTTGTGCTAAATGGGCTGCCAATGGCTTTTGTCAAGATGAATATTTCACTCTCAAATTTCGACGACAACACTGTGCAACAACTTGTGAGATATGTTGAGAGGACGTTACTATAGCCTTTATAACAACAGGCATCTAAACAATTCTAATAATAATTATTATTTTAATACAACAACAAAAATTGAACGGGTTGACGTTAATGAGAATACTTCTGAAGAAAAGAAACCATGTCATTGATAGAATAAATATATTTCAATTGATTACAATTATTATACAAACATTCTAAGAATTTCCGCTCTGACGCCTATTTCAATTGCTGAGCAATAGCAGCCATTATGACAACAATATTTTCCTTATCAACTGATATGAAACAAAGGTTTTGACTGCAAAAACATAGTTGAAATTCAAATTTCGTTTTCTATATGCTCTTTCCGATCATTCATGATCATCTTAACATGTTACTTACCTGGTTGTACCACCAGGTAGCAAGTCTCCTGTCACACGACTGAAGTTCACGACAGTCACTGACCACATTTGGTTATTGTACCTATAGCACATGATGTAACAATGCAACAGGAAGTGGAAGCATACCCATCTACTTTCTGGGCAATATAATTATTAATTTCTTCTGTTGTGGAATACATAGTCACACCATCAACAGCTATTTGCTTTAGATTTGGATCAGGACAAATGTATTCTGAAAAGTGAACAAAACAGTTCAAAAGGCATTGAAAGTGAGCTTTACCGATGATATTCAAATGAGCTCCATCTGACCTACCGAGGTAAAAGGAACGGGAAGGTAGAACACAAAGTAAGAATAAGAAAATAACTGGTAGACTGCAAGACATTTTCTGCTTCAATATTCGATTGGCAACGCAAAGGAAAAATAAATAACTTACTTGGAGAAAATGAAAACTAAACTTCAAAATTTAAGGTGATTCGACAGTTTTATCACTTTGCTATTGCTCTGATAAGGAAACAGAGTATTGGGTATACTGTGAGGGAGACAGAGTGAGAGAGAAACTAATCGAAACATCATACTCAAACTTTTTCTAGTAATTTTGATTTCCGCTTTTTTGATATTTGCATAAGGTCACAGAAGTTTGCTCATGTGTACCAGGAAAGAGGGTAACAGAAGTTTCGTTTCCTTCAAAAAATATCCAGAAAGCAGCATTCTGTGACCTGAGGGCGATTATCTTGTCAAACCCCATGATTTCTGAAGTGGCTTAGTTGTAACGACTTTACGGTTCATCCGTTATTGTTTAGAACGTGATGAGAAACGGATCTTCATATGACTGTCAAAACATACAGAAAAATCCCTTTCACTACGATGATCCCTCAGGCGTTTTCTCATTATTCTCTATTTGGTCGTTGTTGTTATTGTCCTCGATAATACCTCATTTTCATCCGGTTTTTTGTCTCATATGGCTAAAAGTTTTCATTGAATCTGATCATGATGTCCACTCGGATACTCAGAATGAAGAAAACAAAAGGAACAGAAGAACAGCTCACGTGAACCGACGACAACAGGTTCAAGGAGAAGGAGAAAGGAAAAATGAGGTGGCGGACAGATAAACAGTTTCTTTTTCTGCTTTTGCTAGTCAGCCCTCATCGTTTGGTGTAGTGTCTCGAGATAATCGGGGCCAGGCCATTTGTGGGAAATGAAAGTGAAGCAACCCATCTCTTCATAAAAGGATAAATTGTTGGAAGCAACGCCCCTTTCTAATCCCATGTCATGAACTTTTAGATGGTCACTGACCACTTGAACAGACAGTCGGCCATCTTTTTTCCAGAGAGTATTAGTTATTCTCGTATTTCCAAATCACATTTTCCATTTGTTCGTTTAAATGAGGAATTCCTCTTACGTTTCTTACAATTGTCGAAACTATGAATTCGAAATTGTCAGGACGACCAACCTGATTTGATCACTTACAAGTTCTTGTGTGTGTGGTGTTCTTCAACTCAGAATTAGACATGTTCTATTAGCAACGTCTACACCGTAATTGGTATTAAGTTGAAGTTGAAAGAACGTTGAAAAATACTTGAAAGGTCTCTGAAAACAAAATTGAAAGTCAAGAGAAAAATGTTTTTCCTCTTTCATATTACTTACCAACATGGGTGAAGTCGAAACTCTGCATAGGATCCTTCATTCCATCTATCCTTTACTGCTTTTGTTAACTTGTTAGATTATGCCTTTCTGTGATCTCAAACTGGTTACAACACAAGCTATAATCTAGAAATATACTTTAACATCAAGATGTTTACATACGCTTTATTCTTTCTTTTTTTTTCTTACATACATCCATATTTGGTATCAGTATAGGCAAATATACTAAAACTCTCCTTTACAATGGACTTTCAAATTACTCAATCGTTCTCTCTTCTATTTTCGTCCTCCTCTTTCTCACCTCACTGTTTTGTTGGCAACGAATCTTTACCTATAAAAGCTCAGATGAAAGCAAGTAATACCATCCCACTACTCTTTCGTTCATTTCTGTTTTTCCTGTGAAGTCCTAACTTTCTAATCTTTGTCTTTCAGAGCTCTGCAAATTTCTTACCAAAAAATGTTCAAAGCCGTAAGATTTTCTTGGAAAAAAAACAAATTACGAGACCTTTTTTAGCTTGTCTTCTGTGCAATTATTGTCTTTGCTTTTGCTCAGCTCAACAACGAGATTGACAACAGCTTGCTGGAAGAGAACGTAGTTCCCGGAGAGGATTTCCCAGAAGAAGAGACCAAAATTCTCCCAACTAGCATTGATATTGACAAATTCAGGTATTAATCAAAGACTCATCCTCTATTATCTACAATCCTTTCAGAGAATCCTTCGCAACCAAGAACGTGCGTGAACGATTCTTGCCATCCAAGTAAAATGGAAAGATTGAGATTTTGATGACAATTAATAAACTAAACCTTTAATAATCTGAAATGTTTGCTGTAGTAAAGATAAACATGATTTTCTCATTCTTTATTCGTGTTTTCCGGAAGAAATAGGGTTATTACGACAACATTTGAGGGTTATATTGCATTCGCTCAAGGTAGCCTTGGTATTGGAGCCAACCAACCAGCACAGATTTGCGACTTCTAATATCATGTGTGCGAACAGTATTAAACATTCGAGAAAATAACACGGAACTTAATTATGCAGACTAATATAGTTAAGTGAAACTTGAGGTTATTTTTCTGCTGCAAGGATGTGCGCTCTAATGCTAACCATGGCGGGGAAAATTAATTTTTGAACTAGCCGCGCCTGAAAGAAGACAAAAGCTATTTTCATTTCTAGCTGCGATCAGGTGGGTTTTTTTTAACAGAGGAAGCTATGGTAGAATCAAATTTGGACATAACATTAAGGTCCGCTCTCAGGTTTGTTCATTTAAAAAGTTATTGCTCTGAAAGTTCTTTATATTGTAGTGAGGTTCAAAAGGAGAAAAATGTAGAGAGTTTAAAGTTTTTCTGCGGGTTTGTTAATCTGAATACTATAATTAGCTGGGTTTCTAAATGATTTAGGCAGTTGGAGTCTTTTGATATGTTTTTCGAGTCAAAAGGTCTCCAAGAAAAGAAGTCCTTGAAAGCATGGTGCATTAAAGCCGGCCAAGTTTTGAATAATATAAAAGGTCTGAAAAGAGATCCAAACATGCTTAGAATCTATCAAATTGTGGTTGGTTCACTATGATAATGTTCAAAACTGAAAACTCCATGCTTAGGCTAAACTCAGTGAAAATATGAGGGAAACAGGAATTTATGATCAGTTGGAAGCCACTGGATATTTCACTGACTGTTTGAAGTTCCATGTGCTATGGGCTGAAAGTTGGGCTAAAGCTAAGAATGTACAAAAGTTCCGTGAAGTTATTGAACTTGCTCGCAATCGGATCAAAAACATTCCTGTGTCTGAAGTTGAGGATTCTTTCAGGTGAAATCGAAAGCTAGTTCGTTGATTACGTTATCATTTTTAGAGATTTCGCACGTGTTTATTTCCCCAAAGAGAGTCATATTTTTATGACAGATCAGCATGATGAAGACACAGCTCTCATTTTCGCCACAAAGCAGAAGCCTAGTGAGTTTCATATTCTACATCCTTTATCATCCTCTATCTTGTAGATCGTCGTCGTTCTTCTGTCGCTTTCATTCAACAAAAAGCTTTCGGTAAAATGGAAGTTAAAGCACCTGAGTCAGTTTCCACTTTCCCATCTGGAGGTTTTTCAATTTTCTTTCTGCATCAATTTACTTTTTGTTTTCAAGGAAAAACCAAGATTCGCATGTGTTTCATCGATAGAGACGATTATGTTGGTGTTTCTCCCGAAGAATTCCGAGAGGCTCTCATGAAAGACCGAGTGGATATGGATGATGATATGGATATCACAGTACTGTTTTTCTTCATATTTGTTTGTATTATTTTACCGTTTATAGCATTGTGTACCTATTGAACCATCTATCTATACCGTCTCCAGTGACAGTGCCACCTCCTCACAAACTAAGCTCAATGAACGCAAAAAAGTCTTCGGAATGAGCTGCGTCTCGGAAGAAAGTGAACCTAGTGTATCTCATGAAGATAAACGACGCAGAATGTACTCTCCTCAGAAAACTAATAGTGCATCAATGATGCAACGCACATCAGGTGACCGGAACTTGTTGTTTATGCTTCATAATTTAAAAGTTTCAGATACCATATCTTCGACCAGATCCAGTGTACCATCATCTGTACATATTGCTACTCCCGCTCTTAAAGAACCTTCTCCTCCAAAGCCAGTTGAAACATACGGAGATAGATCATATGTTGACAACTTCAGCAAAGCTGCTGCTTTGTTCTCTGAAACAGTCAACTTGGATCGCCGTACGTTTGGGCAGTAAAAATTAAGCTAACGTAATTTTTTTAGCTCCTTTGGAAGATCAAACTATGCCACTTGAGAATGATCACGTAGAGAAGTTCGAAGTGTATATTGATGAAACGGTCCATCCCAGTCAATCTCAAAACTCTCCTACATGTGACAAGTGAGTAGTTAGTTTTGAGCGTTTTACATTATCTCTTATCAGTAATCGCGCTCCTCTCCAACCTGTTATTCCTCCTCAGGACATTATGGAACATATCAAAGAAAGAAAGCCAATTCCTGTAAGTGTTTTTTTGTTTTTTTTTTATTTTTTATTTTGCATTCTAGTCCGTCTTCAAAATCACAGAAGAAGATTTGGAAGACTTGGAGAACTTTGAGATCAGAAGACCTCCTGCTCCTGTGTTCGGTAAGTGTTAGTTTGTTATGCTGATTAATCTCGGATTTAGACGATGAGATCACTGTTGCCGGCTTCAGAAGTCATGGGCTGGAATCTGGCCAAGGTATCGTAACATCAACTCCTGCTCATTTCATGAACCGAGCTCCTACACACGAAGGTAATTCAATTGACATCTCTGATAAGCATACAATTCATTGTAGACTTCTTCTCTGTCAAAACCGATGATGAAATGGAAGATGATGAAGATGAAGATAATGATGCCGGAGCTCTTGGTTTCATGAAAAGAAGAAACTCTCTTGCCCCGAAAGCCGCTCTTAGCACTGTAACTGAAGTTCCAAAAACTAAGATCCCAATAGGAGTTCCATCAAATTCTATGAATATGGCTTTGGAGAACTTGAACTTGAAGGGAGATGAGCTCAACGAAACAGGAGTTGGCAGACCAACGTTTGAAATACATTGCAGTATTGTACAACCTTAGAATTTTACAGAGAGACCATATCTGGTGAAGTCAATCCATGGGACAGCGCAGTTCGCCAAACCATTATGGATAATGGTCACTATATCACTCCAATTGAACAGCACGATTATACTGTTAGTTATGAAAGTGTAAGAGAAAGCAATACTCTGTTTCAGACTTCATGCACGAAAGTTCAAAAAAATAAAGTTATGGTTCTTGGAGGTGAACGGTTCCAAGTTTTGGACATGGTTGGTGAAGGAGGTTTCGCCAAGGTTTTCCGATGTGTTAACGAAGAAAAACAAACATTAGCAATGAAGGTGAAGTTTGCATCGAAAGCCACTGCTTACTTATGCCGTGTAACCTTTTTTTAGTATGAAGTTCCTTCATGTTCATGGGAAGTTTACATTTGTGAGCAGGTGAATAGGCGATTGAGACAAAATGGAGGACCTTTTGCTAGAGATGTTGAGGAATATTCCACAATGAAGGTTAGAAAGAGCTTCTGAATTCGATAAAATCATACATTCTTCAGATCACAGATGCTTACATCTTTTCTAATGCATCCGTCCTACTCAATGAATTCCATTCCTATGGAACGCTGCTGGTTAGATCTCATTTCCGAGAGCAACGATAAATTTTTTTTGCAGGACTTAACTAACAAAATGAAAGATCCTAGTTGGATGATCATTCTACTAATATCTATTAATATTGCTAGAATTCTCCGCGAAGTACACAACGTCGAAATCATTCATGGAGATGCTAAACCCGATAATTTCATGATTCTTGGCCCGTATGTCTTAGTTCTAGCCTTCAAATGGCAAAGTACATTTCTTACAGATTACCAGACATGGACAACGTGGATGATATATTGCAACACAGTATGCTAAAGCTGATCGATTGGGGTCGCGCTATAGATATGAAGTACATGAACGGAACTACTTTCGTTGGTAGAGGAGGTACTGATAAGTTTGATTGTCCTGAAATGCTGGTATGTTTACAACCTTGTTTTGGAGTTTCATAAACTACTGTAGGATGGACGACCCTGGACTTATCAAACAGATTTCTTCAATTTTGTGTCAACTGTTAGTGTTGTCGCTCTCGGAAAGTACGTCGGTGTAAGGAAAGGACGATCAGGTCGTTATGAAATGCAGGAAACTATGAAGAGGTATGGAATGCTAAAATTGGTTCGTTTGCATGATGTTATGTTCAGGAGGTTGATCATTCGAGATTTGATGACCGAGATTTTCGATCGTTTCATCAATATCCGTGCGTGTGACAAGTTACCAAATTGGGATTCAGAAATAGAAGTAAGCTCAGTTTTTTGACATCGTTTCCGAAAACATCGTTTTTTTAGCTAATGACTACCATGTTCCGCAAACAATTCAATATTATTGAATGGAGAAACAGTTGTACTAAATTCAATCAATCTTTACCATCCCCGTAAGCTTTAAGTGTCAAAGCGATGTTGGAACTAACATAACTTCTGTATATTCACCTGTGAAAGGTCCTACGGTAAGGACATCATCGAGTCGTTTCATGGTACTCTCTGCAAAAATTGTTCTCTTATCCAATATTGTAATAACACGAATGAATTTTAATGCTATGTAACAAATTTATTGCTATTGTCAGACAATAGACAAAATTACAGGTGGAGTGATGGATAAAACATATTATCAGATATTTGTAGAAGGGTGTTACAAGTGAGATAATGAGATCAATTATGGACGCTATGTCTCTTTAGAATTGTGTACTGGAAAACTTCGGCCACCTCCTCTCTTAGTTGGCACCTCGTTCTCTTCTGCAAGCAGTTGAATCAGAAATGAAATTTTCTTCGATAATTTTTTTGTTTTGTTTGAATGGTCTAGGCGTGAATTCGGCCAAAGTGCGAAAGATAGTAAGCATGAAAGGAAAGTTGTATGAACTTGATACATTTTAGTTGAATTTGGTTGTGTTTACTAGCCCAGTACTATTAATAGAGGAAAAGTCATGCGAAGCAAAGCAACTCACTGTTTTTGCTCAAAACATACCACCGGTATCAACACGGAAGGCTCTTCCGCCTGCACGTTTGAGCATCTACAACTTGAAGTTAACTTAAGTATGTTTTTGACATGTACCTCGTATGATCGTGGGTCGAAGTCCCAGAGAGATTCAGGGTCATAATCACGTTTGTCGTTCATGAACATGCGAGCTCCACCTCGCTTATCAGTTCTCATGGCTGCACGAGCACCTCCGCGAGTTTCAATGAATGCACGTCCACCACCCTTCTTTTCGTGGAAGTATCTAAGGAACAAAAGTAAATTTCATATTCTGAACTATTTTAGCACCTGGCTCCACCTCTCTTCTGCTCGTAAAATGATCTACCTCCACCTCGCTTGTCTTCTGCCTGGAAAGCACGAGCACCACCTCTTTTCTCTTCCTCATCGTCCCAGATATTGGGAGCAACGAAGCGTTTGAGTCCTAAATTAAATAAATAAATAATTGGTTGAAAACGATAAAAAGTTTTTGCCGCCAGCAGGGGTCGAACCTGCGACCTTGGGCTTATTAGACCCACGCTCTAACCAACTGAGCTATGGCGGCACGTAATCAGTAAGAAAAGAAAAATTTAAATTCATATAAGGCAATACAAATTAAGAGCAAACCTCCGGTGAATGCTCTGGCCCCTCCACGCTTATCTTCGAGCATACCAGCAATGTAGTTTCCATTCATGGCTCGAGCTCCTCCACGTTTCTCTTCTGTCACGAAGAAACGTGCACCTGCTCGTTTTTCGAGGAGAGTTTCATCCTCTTGTGCGTAGCTAACGGCTGCAGCTAAAACGATTTCATGATTAAGTAATGCCTCATTCAATAGTTTTTGGCTTCCTAATAACAAATATGAATTGAAGGGGATATAAAAGATGATTTTTGCTCTAACTGCTTCGTAATCTTTGAAAAAGCTTATAAAAGTGGAAAAAAGGAAATGAAATTGCTGAAACTGGTTGTACTTGAGTTTCGTCTTCATAGCTAATAGAAGCTCAAACAGAATGAAATTATAAGACGACGAAAATGATTGCTGAAGTAGATTGAAGTATAGCATTGGCTTATCTTATTCCCATTATATCATGAGTGAGAGTTAGTCAAGTGAATAAGGATCAGAGTCATCGTGTGTGTAGGGCTTTTCAAAAAAATGCTATAGCTGATGATATCGCTTCACATGTTAATAAGCTGTTTATTTTCGAGAATTTAGTCAACATCTATTCTTGTCATTATGTATGTACCTCATAGCTGCTATATGCAATGTTTGTTAGATTACATCGCATCTGAGACTAAAGCTAAATACTTTTCCTCATATCTATATAGTAAAGACTTTCTGCTCTTCATTCTCCCCCCCCCCCCGCATTCCACAACTACTCATCTCACCATATATAGTAATTGACGCTCAAAAAATAGTCAATAACACTATTGTTATAAAGTGAAATGGTCTTCAAATGCTTCTGAGCTGATAGACTCAAGCAGCAGCTTCAAATGAATGGACCGTCATTTGTCAGCATATCTGAGACAAGCAACATACACCTTCAATGGCAATTCTGAAAGATGAAAGACCTTCTTTTGCAGAAAATCGGCTTATTTTTTTTCTAAGATTGGAAACCTGCTTTTCAAAAATAAAAGCAAATAGCCTTCGTTTTCTCAACATCGCACTATCTTGATTAACTCTGAAGTTTGAACAACCGTTCATGATGTCATGTGAACAAGAAATGATTTGGGTGGTTCACGTCAGCAACGTGCAAACGACGTTTAACATAAATTTGAATATAACGAAACGATTGGTGATTTTGTTATGAAAGGGTGTCTTCATCCTTAGACTAACTCTCTCTCTCTCTCTCTCTTCCTTCACATCTCTCTCTCTATCATTCTTCCCCTCTCTCTCTCTTTTGCCGTAGCAACATTTTGAGCTTATTTTCATTTAGAAAACATAATTCGTTTGCCCTAAATTAGATAACAGAGACAAAGACGAAATTGAATTGAAGAAGTAATAGCGTACAAGCTATTATTATGCTTTTTGCTTCTAATTAGTATAAGAGTTGAAGAAGCAATGTATGGAATAGCCAATTTCATTTTTTCAACATCGCCAACACTGATTTCGAAACATGACGTCGTGCACATCGCCCGAACTCGATCATCTATCTCTTCCGACCTGATTAGAGTATTTTCCATAGAAATTCAATTTCTGATAGTCTTTTCAAGACATTGTGCCTATAGAAAAGATAGCGAAAAAAAAAAGTATTTTTTTTGTTATAAATCATACTACATCCTCTTATTCATTCGCAATCTCCTATACTGGCTGTCTCTGTTCCGGAAACAACTCCTCTCCGAATGACCTATTGATTGATCTCTTTAAGTTCGTAGAAGACATTTGATTATATTTTAATTATGTTTGACTTGTCAAGTAGATGACAAATTAATGAAAAAAAACGAAATTTAATTTTAATGTTTGAATTATTAAGAAAGAAAATGTCATTGTGACCCCTTATCCCTCCTAACCACATAATTATCTGAGTCAAGTGAGCAGAGGGAGGGAGGAATGCGAGGGAAAGCGTAGGGGAGTAGTTGGAAACGGAAAATGGAAGAGAGAGAGAGAGGGAGAGACGACATTCGCATCCTAATCGAACTGTTGTTAACGTTTTGTAGAAATTTTGTTATTTATAGAAGCTAAATGATGATGGAGGAAAAAAAAATAAATATTGGCAAGGCGAAAGATGGACGACTTTCAAGTTCTTGGAAACCAATTGAAGAAATAGTCCCTTGAGATTGTGAAGCTATGAACGCGTTGACGTCACTCAAATGAGCTTACTACTTACTTGAAGCTTTTTTTATTCATTTATCTCCTTACTCTCGAATAAGATGCATATGAGATTATTTGCAATCCGCAGAATTCTCTTTCCTACTTACTCTCAGCCTCAGGTGATCGTTAAGATGAGCTTGAGGGATTTCAACGTCAGGATAGTTAGGCAAGGTTTGCATCAGACTTTTCATGGACTCATATCGTTTATGAAAAACTGTTCCCCTGATAGTTGACTCACAAGCTGAACGACCTTTAACGATCGACTTTTAATGCTCAAAGGACTTCATGTAGAAGACAGCAGCCCAACAAGAATGAATGACGTTCGTTGTCATCAACGATCCTCCAGTTGTTCCTGTTTTGTCTTCTCACAAATCCATAAAAGGAGTATATATAGGTTAAAAGTGGGCAAAATGATAATTTAGTGTTCAGAAGAATGAATAAATTCATTTTTTTTGTGTTCGCTTTGGAGCCATCGAACGACCGCTTCCGATCCAATCAACATCTCCGATTCACGTAGCATAGATGTAGCAAAATGAAAATCGTATACATATGAAGTCGAATTGAATTGGAAGGACAAGAGGATGCATCAGATCAGAGATGTGGGAACAGAGACAAATTGA
The DNA here is from genome assembly GCA_943334845.2 of Auanema sp. JU1783. NCBI lineage: Eukaryota > Metazoa > Nematoda > Chromadorea > Rhabditida > Rhabditidae > Auanema > Auanema sp. JU1783. Next base: position 764,591 of record CALQYR020007486.1, on the reverse strand, counting down.
ATTTCTTGTAAAACATAAGTACTTTCAGAAGGGTAGACGATGTTTCATCTGTTATGACAATTGGGCATCTTTTCGTTGTGTCGCCAGCGCAAGATGCAGCAAGATTGACTTTCCAACCAAGAGATCCATAAACAGCTTGTAACTTTTGGAGTGCCACGTGTATCTTGTCTGACGACAAAAAGACAAGACAAACGACAAAAATAAAATGCAAATGTAACGAATCACATCAATCTTCCGAACAAGCCTATCAGCTGATTAATGTTTTTGAGCAAAAGCCTATTGGATGTATCATTCTCATTGAGATTATCTGAGATTGTGCATAGATTACCATGCATGCCTATGATCTTCTAGCTTCAATGTTTCTATCATCAAGTTCATGTTCATGGTGTTGCGGTTGGCATGTATGTATTGAGCGCGCACATGTCTCAAGACAAAAGATTTGTTGGGGAAAAAAAAGCTGGAGAGGATGAAGCTTGATAAAATGGAGCTTGAGAAAAGATAAAGCTTGAGCCATTGAGCTTGTCAGAAATAGACTAAAGTTTGAGATAAGATTTTTATACTTGAAGCATTGATGGTTCGGAATGTTTTCAGTTGCGTCTTTTCGGATGGTCGTATGTGTAGGAGGGAGGAAGTAAACAGGCAGTCAAGGCAATTTATAAAATATTTTTTTTTGTTATGAATTAGAATTATAAAAGCTTTACGCTAAGAACAGATGGGAATGTAAGGATTACTGGTTCGTCTTATATTTTTATACAAACTTTAAAGAATAAAAAAGAAAATTGAAACTGACCTGCAGCTAAAACAAGCACGGCCGTTGGTCGCATGTCTGCCTAATAGAAGTTGAAATAGGCGGAGCACAAGAACTAAGCTAAGCCTCGAGGCTTTTCACGTAGATTGAGCTTCAACTCATTTTGGTCACGCCCACATTTTCTTATTCAAACTCCGCCCCCACACATTACATTCTGTAAAAGGCATATACTGTGTGTATGAAAGAGGGGAAGAGAGTCATAGAGAGAGAGAGAGAGATAGAGAGAGAGAGATATGGAAGGTAGTAGTGTTTAACGCAAAAAATCTCAAGAAAGGACATAGATTTCGTGCATCCAACAAAAAAAAGGAAACCAGGAGAAAATCACATGAAAGAAAAATGACAAATTTCATGGAAAACAGAGGAAGTGATGTGAGCTTTGGGAATATCAGAGTGTATTATGAACATAATAAGCTGACAACTCCTGTGAGCTCGAAAGCTTAGAAGCATCTCTTCTAATTTTGACAAGCTGCATGAGAAGAGATGTAACCGAATTTGGCAATGTTATTGGAGAATGGTTGCATGAAGAGAGAAGTAAAACCTTCTTATCAACAAATTGAGGAAGATATGGCGGAAAAAAGATATTTTTAAATATCAATTGGGACATTGGGATTAGAAGCTGAAGAGTTTAACTCAGAAAAGCATTGAGTGTTGATGTAAGCAACAAGAGAGAGAGAGAGAGAGGGAAGGAAACTGCTACAGAAAAGGCAAGAGAGACACTGAGAGAGTGAGAGAAAGAAACAAACAAACAAGAAGAGAGAGAGAGAGAGGTGTAAGCTTTATGTATTCAGAATTCCAAATGTATTCTTATTTGCTTCTGTGTTTCAGTAAGAAACATGAGGATTCTCCTTTTGTGAAATATTATAATTGGCTGTCGCATACTCACATACACAGCTTTCGGTAGTCTTTCAAATAAACATATTGTTTCCTGTGTTTTTATTGTTCTAATTAAAAATAAACAAACAATCCTGCTTGCGACAAGTCTTTCAGATGCGATAATGGCAGGGAAGACGAAGATGGAGGGATGAGAGTGTAGGATTGAAAGGAAAGGGGGGGGGGGGAGTAGGTTGATATGGCTGCCCCGAACTTCTACCCCGTTTCTCTTTGAACAATTTTACTTTGAAAGCTTGAAAGTTTGCATATGGCCAGAGTTGGCAGTTTTTCAATTAAATCGAAAAAAAAAAGAAAATTAATTTCTCTTTTTGACATGAAGCTTGAAAAGTACTTGATAAACAATTTATTGGAAACTCTCTATACATATCTGTTTCTTGTGACTACCACGATGATGGTTTGGGTTGATTGGATAAGATGATTGAATGAGTAATAGATGATGATTATCAGATGAATGACCACAGCCCATCAACATACATACAGGTTCTCGGAGTTAAAGCTAAAGCTTGTTCGTCCAGTTTATATGTAATTAGCATTGATTTATAGCTAATATATCTTATCAAATCATTTCTTATTGCAAATATTCATTCATTTAAGCTAATTAGCATTTTCATTCACACGTCAGGTTCACGTGAGTAAGAATCCATGAGCGTCTGTCTGTCCAGCTTTCTTTTTCATTTCTGTCATTCAATTTCGTATTGAACGGTTGTATTCTGACATTGCTCATATTAACATTCATGTTGTTATTCATATATTAACGATTATTAACATATAAAAGTCTAAATTATTCTTTTAATTTTAGCTTTTTTTATGTTAATTAGCACCTCAAATCAATCTCCGAACTCTTAGTCTCTGAGATGACGTTCCTCTCGTATATGAGTTATCTCCGTTCGTTGTTAGCATCTATCTGCTACAATCCGTTACTTCTAAGTAAAGAGAGAGAGAAAGAGAGAGAGGGAGAGAGAGAAGAAGAAAAAAAAATAAAGAAAAATGAGTCTAAGGCGAAAAGAGAAGTGAGTGGTCATGTTCTGAAAACAAATTAAATTTGTCAGAAAAAAAACAAAACTGACAGAATTTTTTGTTGGATGACAAATTGGTAAGAAGGCTCTTAGCTCGTCTCAAGTTTTGTTTATTGTATTAAAATAATATGAAATAGGATATTGAAAACGTTTTCCTCATCTTCATCATCTTCCTCTTCGTTTGAGCTATTTTCTTGTGCAATGTTGTTTTTGCGAATTACAACTTGTATAGAAACACTGCCACATAATTACCTGTAGATGTATGTATCTTTCAAAGCTTTTATAACGTTCATCGATCAGAGCAGAAGCTTCTCATTCCCACCCGCTTATTTTACCCTTCGTCTCTTCGGTCGAGTTTTTTTTAGAATGATTATTGCACTAATACTTCCTGTTAGAATATACATCTGAGTGAGAAGAAAAGACGAATTTATAACTGGAAATAGCGTCAGAGGATATGCAAGTGACTAGACACATGTCATTGATGATGCCCATGATCATCAACGTCTTTTACTTTGAAGAGAACTAAAAAAAGCTAAAAGGAAAAATAAGGAACTAGAGAAGGGCCTGACAAGAATAGTCTCAGAAACATGATGATGTTGTCACTTCAAGATCATCTAGAGCATTCAAGAAGAAATCAGAGGGATATGAGAGTGATGAGGAGCAGAACGTTTTGATTTCCAAAAAAGCCAAATTCACTTACATGTTGATACAAACTGCAAAATGAAATTCTCGGAATTAACTGTCATCATTGTATCCTGAAAGGATGAAGGATGAAGTTGTTTTTTTTAATTTCAGATGAACAACCGAATGTTTATCTTATGTTTGACAGCGTCAGTGGTTATAAGTACCTCAGCTCTTCCTATCGATAGCCAACGAAATCCGTTTTTGCCAGGTTCGATTACTCTTCTTCTCATCCATTTCTGCTTCTCCTCGTTTTCATTCGATGACAACCAAGTTGTTTCTTTCTTTCATCCTCAGCTTTTATGTCCAAAACTTGCAAATGTGGTGGAAGAAGCAAAAGAGAGAAAAGATGGGCTATGACAGAATGCGAGTTGAAACGGAAGTGGCAGCAGAGAGCAAAACGATTATGAGGAAACTTGACGACGATTTTGCTTTTTAGTGAAAAACACAAGATTAAATCTGTTTTCATTGCATCGTAGATGATCGAATTCATAAAAACTGATAATGAAACTCTCATGCTGCTCAAGATGTGATTGAGATTCAAAAAATAGTTTTAAAAGATATCTGACGATGACGAAAACAAGAAACATGTTTAAAAACATTTTCTGTCCTAATTATTTTCCTCTTTAAAGCACCGCGAGTTCCATGTGACTGCCTTGATTGGTATGGTGATTGTCGAAATAGAGGCGATCGGTGGACTGATGATGACACTTGGACATATGAATGCCAAGCCGACAATGAGTTGAACTTTACATACAACTATCTAAGCATGTTATCCATATTCAGATCGGAAGCCATAGTTACAGGATGCCATTTAGAAAATAATTCCCAGCTCGCACTCGGAGAGAATCGTACTATCGATGGTTTGTGGTTTTCTTGTAGAAGGGATGAAAAATCTTTGCAAGTAGAATCTGGTAGAACATCGGTGCGTACCACAGAGACTTGGAAATTCGTTTTACAGAACCTTATTGTTTGGTAGACGGACGAGTTCGTAGAGTTGAGGAACGATATAAGAAAGACAGATTCCAATGGAAATGTTTGCCCACAGGACAATGGGTCACAGGTTCGAAACTAGAGTGAACCTTCATACACTCCATTCAGGATGTTATTACTCAAACGAAACAGTACAGGATATCTTTATGGAAATTGACGAAGTGGTAGAGGATGGAATCCTTCAGCACCACTGTGAAAAGTATGCCGACAACCCGGGAGTTGTTCAATATTTCGTTGAGGTAGTAGAATCACTTTCGCATCCGCTCATTTTCTTCCAGATTGATGAAGAGAAAGCAAGCGTTCAAGGAAATCCTCCGCACAAGCAGAATCACAATTTACCTGAAGATGGAGACAATCGCATCAAAGAGAATGTATTGGTTGTTGTCATTACAATAAGTCATTTCCTTTTCAGATAATCGAATGGTCTCATGAACAAGTTGACCACTTCCTAGCAAACGAGAACGGCTTCCGGAAAAAAATCCGTTACCTCGTTCGTTCTCGAGGATAGGTGAGGAGATTTGATAGGGCCAGAGTAACTACTTTATGGAGATATTAATAATTGAATCATTTATTGAAAAATTGTATAAATAAAGTTCTTTACGGCTATATCCCCGAAAACAGATAAACAATTTGAAAGTAACTAGATAATGGTAACAGACTTGAACCCGAGAAGAGAGAGAGTAGGCGATGAACTTCCTAGTCGTCGACGTCGTCGTCAGTCAGTGGTTCACTAAAACCATCGTTATAAGTGTGAAAAATTGAAAACTTTTTCATACTCTGCCAGAACTCTTTCGAAATGAATGTTTCGTTCAGGAGACACAACAGACACGACAGATGATCTCCAAGTTTCTTCCCAACACGGCAATTTATCTCCATACACATTAATTTTGAGTTGATTCAACTTCTTAAAAAGATGGAATGAGAGATCAACTCAAGTTCAACGAACATATGAATGATTCGGGAAACCAGTGGCCATAGATAATATGATGCGGAACAGTTCAGTTGAGTTGTCGAAGAGATGGCCGTTATGCCCATCCTCTATCAATTCTCCTATACAATCGAATCGTTTTGCTAAAACAGGGATGCCTGAGCCCAACATGTCTACAGCCTTCATTGGCAAATCGAGTCCTTGAGAAAAAAGAAGCTGAGATTGTGCAGTTGCAGTCAAACCTGAAGTTGAAGTGTGAAGCGAAACTCCCAAATCTGATGATGCAAGCATCTTTGGATAATCTTCCGCTTCCAGCCAGGGTGTCAGAAACTGCAGCAAAATAATGTCAAAGCGAACGAGAGGAGGAAAAGTTCACCTCGACTTTCTCCAGATTTAATCGCTTTATCCTATCCAAATAATACTCCTTTTCTTCTCCACGGCCAGTAATTACCATCAGCAGACTTGGTAAATAATTCTCTTCAGAACTTAAAGTTTGAGTTTGAGCTTCTTACAAACACAACATTAACAAACTCATTCCGACACAGTCGAGCTACGTCATTATACTTGATGGCTGCATCCAATAAAATTGAAAAATCTTCATCTGGAGTCCAACTAGTGGAAGATATCAAAATCATTGGCCGTTTTGTATTCCAAAAGATATCTCCATTTTCATATTTCGTGAAATGATTGCCTTCAAATAGAAGCTGAGACATCGAAGATTATAACGTCTATCTTACACTCGTTATCGAAGTCTGCTCTGAAGACTTTCCCCTCAGGTGTACTACCGAGACGCATGAAAAGGTCATGTTTCAAATCGTCTGGTATCTGTCCGAATGACCAACTAGGAGGTCTATCATAAAGAACAGCTGCTCTTACTCCCCATGTTGAGAGCAGATTCTCTCTCATAGCTCTAGTAACACACAAACTGCCATCGGCTAGACGACCAAAATATCCTTCCCATTTATGAACAAGTTCAACAATTCTAAACAAGAAGCCTTATGCTATTATCTCGCCCCCATATTCCTCTTTCTCGCTCTCGCTCTCTCTCTCGAGACAAGCTACCTTCTCTTTGTTGATTTCTTTTCCTTCTTCTCATTAGGCTTCTTTTTGCGTGAGTGGGGCATTGGTACCTGTTTACAAAATATACTAAAAAAACACTATTGAGACGAAAATTTACATCTTTTCCAAATTTTTTCTTTATTGCTGCCATTTCCTTAGTCGTTTCGTTCTCTTGTGAAGGCTCGGGACTAATGTCGAACTTTCCCATTTCTAAAAGCAGAGCATGTATTTTGCAAGTGGATCCACTTCGTACTCCATTTATCGAGCATCACCGTGTACATGTAATTATGCCAATCAATTACAAACTTCGCTCCTTTCAATCTCGCCATCTGAAAAGCACCACGTCATATATCTGTGAAGACTTTGTGAGCAAACCATCCAACAAACAAGCATTGTAGGGATAGCGGGGGGATTCTGCAACAAAATCAAGTCGAGTGACAAGCTTGTCCTAAAAGTATGATTAACTAAACCACTATTTTCATAAACAAACCCAACAAGAAATACCCAAAACAATTGGAAAAATGTCCAAATAAATTTTATTCCGAGCTGCATCGTCCCTGGGAGTTTGTTTAAGAAGTCAGGAGGGGCAGATAAGCCTTTACATCTAAGAAAACAAGACATTCAGATACGTTTGATGATTAGTTACTGAATTTTAGGATGAGTATCAATACTGAGATGCGGGCGTGTGTCCAAGTAGCCAATAATAGTCACATCATACTTTAACTCTTCAGCTAGCGAATAAGAATGATAGCACATACGTGGACTTCGACCAATATCTCCAAGAACCACAACAACAGCTTTTTTAGATGCAGACATGATGCTACTACTTCTCACTATGTTGTTTCTTCAGCTGCGCTAACTTTTTTCTATAAAGATGAGCCTCAAGTGATTTCACCGCCACTGATTGCGTGGAAAACAGAGTGACGGACGCATTCATTCACGCAACAATAGTCGCACTGAGCGGTCGCATTCGCATTAAACTAAAAAACAGTACGCACCTCGAATCTCGGCTTCTATTTAACTATTTCCCTCATACGCTAACTATATGTCTGAAACAAAACAGCGACGTTTTGCGATTTGTTAATGAATTGTGATAGAACTGGTTAGTACCGGACTGTTCATGAATATATAACTTAATTTATTAGAAATATATTATTCTTCATATAATACAGAATATCAGTTAAATAGATAAGTCGAGTTTTCAAAAATTATTGAAACGAGATCACGCTACTCGCAAAACAATGAACATATAATCTTTAAAAAATAAAACTTATGTGAAGTTGAAAAGCAATAACAATATATAACAAACGTAAAAACTTTCAGACCGCTTATTTCCATTGATTATTTAAAGATTCGAGTTGTCGTACAACTTCTCCTAATTTCGTAATTGCTATTGCGGCGGGTATCAGCTTTTTAGTTTCGACAGGTCTGAGAGTAAAGATTAATAACATCGAATATACGGTTCAAACTCACTTCCGAGGATCAGACGGACGAGTATCAATAGGTTTCACAGGTTCTGGTATACGAGGGTCTATTGGACGATGATGAATCACGGGTGAATGTTGACTAGGTTTTTCAGAGACTACTGGGCTTTTCCAAACAGATTCTTCCACCTATAATAGTAACAGATACTAAATCTCGAATCACTGTACAAACCTTTGGCTTATTAGGAGTATATGAGGCATGAAGACTAGTTTTCTCTACGGGTTTCTTTATACTTTGCTCGGAGTTCCGTTCAGTATAACTATCGCTACTTAATTTCTTTACAGGAGGAGGCTCGGCAGTTTCACGAGAGAAATAATTAGATTTCATGAAGTCTTTGACTGGAGCTGAAAAACAATCATAGTTGGTAAAGTTAAAAACTACATACCTGGTAGTTCGGGAGAGTTTAGAGGAGATTCGTTTCTTTCTTCTTCATGAATTTTATGCTCTAGTTTATAGATCTTCTTCTCTTTTGGAGGTTCTATGTTCTGAAATCGTCAAAATGCATGTGTTCAGCAAGAAAGGCTCTCTCACCGTCTTCGATTTTCGATAAGCACTCTTAAGTTGTCCTGTGCCTAACTTCATTATTTCTGCCTTAGGATCATAGTTGTAAGGGTTTGGAACTACGGGCTCATCCTTAACCAAGCATTATATAGTAAAATACAGAGTTGTGATCTAACTTCAAGTAGAGGAAGCAAAGGAATCCCTCCAGCAAACAACGGTTTCTCTTTCTTAGAATCCGACCTTCTCTTCGGTTTGACATCTTAATAACAGAGTAGTGCATGAGTAAGCTATACGAATCCTTACTGGCCATTAATGCTTCCTCGAAACTTCTATCGGTGCCGTGATCTGATTTTCGGGAAGATTTTCTTTCTGGTTTCGCTCTACTTTTTTTCGAGTCTTTTGTTGTTTCAGATTTCTCGTGCTGCAGAATTAGTTTTTATAGAAAGATAGATAACTCTGAACTAACTGTCGGAGCTTCGCTTTCAGGCACTTCTTCAGCCACAGCTTCGGTCGTCTCGTTCTTCTCATGATCAGATTTATCATCAGATTCTTTGACTTCAGTGGATGCTCCCTCTGAGTCTTTCCTCTTACTAGAAACTTTAGCCGCAGTTTCTTCTTTAGCTGAAGCTACTTCGACAGTTTTCTCCGAAGCAGAAGTATCTTTGTTATCTTTCTCTTCAGTGTGAGGTTCTTCTGATTTTTTGTCTTCGAGTTCATCATCCTTTGATTTTTCGATTGCACACTCCTCCAACTCTTCTTCTTTCTTCAAGTCCAGTATCTCCTCAGGTTTCTCTTCTAGTTTTGAAACTTCAGAAGCTACGTCCTCTTTTTTGGATGCACCTTCAGATATTGGATCTAGAACCGTCTTGGCTTCGATCTCCATTTCCTATGTTTCATTATTAGAGTATCAACTGTGAAATAACTAACTTCGTCAACTTTCTGTGAATCATCTTCAGTTTCAGTTTCAGTTTCTTCTTTTTTCGGAGTGTTTTTGATAGAAGTCGCATCTGATTCTTCCTCTTTTAAGTCTCCCTGAAAAACATATATTCGATTCCCTCATAAGCCGGATATTCGTACCTCTGACGTAGTTGGATGATTTGCAACCTTAGCTTCAAAACTCTCATCAACTTGCATAGCCTGAACGAGGAAGTTATAGATCAGAAAATCTGAGAAAATTTCGAAAAAAAAACCTTCAAATTTCTTTCATTTTCTATTTGTTTTGTTTTATTCAAAAAATGATTACTCTTTTTAATGGGAGAAATTAAGGACTGAAGTGAAAATCTATTTGTCGAGCAAAAAAGCGTAAATTAATGAGATTACCTCATGATTTGATGTTCGTTTGTAAGCTCTTTTCCTTTTCGAAGCCCATGGAGCTGATTCCATAACTACTCCTTCTTCGTCCTCAAAAATCTTCGATTAACGGCTTTTAATACTACAACGCTACCAAGTGTGTTCGCCTCCTAGTCAACACAAGTTGGAAAACTTGTAACAAACTTGCTGGTTTGGTAATCCCCTCAGCAACTTCAACAAGACGTTTCTTTCTCATGTAATCACACAGTTTTTCGTACTCTACCAATCTCTTAACGGACATATGGTTCAACACATCTGGAAGTGTTGCTTTGAAATTGCGTCACTCTATGTACCAAACTACCATCGTTAAAAACAATTTCAGGTTCATCACCAACAGGGTTTTTATGGGCTGCAGTTGACTTCCCGTGGAGATCGAACAGAGGCTACAAAATTTAAATTTTGAACGGAAATCCAAAATTGTCTATACCGATTGCTCATGATAAAAGATTCCTTTACTCATAATTTCCATTTCAGAAGGCCTTTCTTTATCTTCCTATACCAACAGATTATCAGAAGCTTAAGATAGATAACAAACCGGTACATCAGAAACCACTACATCACTTTCAGACACTTTAGCATCATATATGGTGTTCTCGGCATGCATGGCAATGACATTCTTTGAGCCTAAAATAGAAACAGATACACGAACATTTCAAGCTTCCCATAGATTATAGTCTTAGAGTTCGACTAAGTAGGGTGAAGAAAACTATATGGCAAGCATCAGAGGCCGTCGCTGTTCACCGTTTCCCCGATTATCTTCTTTCTTTCACACACAACCCGTTGTTATGAGTAATTCCAGAATTCTCTGAGAAACTCGCAGAGCAAGGATGAAAGTCTCATCATTCACCGCCAAGATTCGAACCCTCATCCGTTTTATGTCGCATACTCTAGAACCAATGCGCTATGGAGGTCTACACCTTACCTGGCTCATGATTTGCTTCCTCCTCGAGGATGTCAGAAGTGTTGACATCTGTTTGGAAGTTCTCTGATTTTATCTAAACAGCAAATAGTTGAAATATTGCTAGTATTAATAAACTGACTAATTTATGATGTCCATTCTGTTTGATCCATAACTTTCCAACGTAGTCAAGTCTACAGAAGGGTTTAACTCAGTCATAACAGTATGAACTTACTTGGCATCCCTAATATGAAGAGGACGTGCGTATTTACGTCCAGTAACTTCCTCAACAACTTGTGAGATCACGTAAAAGATCAACTGGTCTAAGTATGGGAAACGGAACTTCTTGGTGACCTTAAACGTTTCCTAACATTAAATAAGACTCCAATTCCTCCTACACTGATCCTGTTTTCACTCTGGAAAACTCTAATTTGCATCGAAGCTCTCAAGGAGTGTAAGAAGTTGCCACCAAACACCAAACTATCTACTGGTGTGAATACTGCATGAATCCACCCTTCATATAAACGTTAGATAATGAATATTTCTCTTTCAGTTACCGGAAGGAATTATCATTGTATCTCCTGGTTTGAGAACTACCCGAACACATCTATCTACTACGTCACCGAAAAACCCAGTTTGTTCCGGGTTCTTGATGAACTCTTCGTATACCCGAATGTTTGCTTCTGTTGGCTCGACCATCCAAAAAATCTATAGAAAAACATGTTCTAACTGATACTATTGAATAGAAAGAAACCTTTTGTCCTTTCAGGACATGGTACCAAACAGAAGTTCCGCCAAAGTCAATGTGAAAATCTGTATAACAGCGCTCAACACTCATTAAACAATAACTGGAAAAGAAGAGAAAGTAATTAAACCTTGTAAATGACTAACTTTTGAACTTTGGGAAATGTGTGATGAAGTTGATAACCTTTTTTCGTGAAGGAAATAAAACGTTGATGCAAAGCATCCGGCCAACAGTTTTCCACCCAATCAACATCTCTAACCAAAGATGGGCCTTGCACAACATCCTGAACCCCCAAAAATTATAATCAATTATATGTGCTGCTCAAACCCTCAATTTGTCCAAAGTGAACTCCAGTGATAGCACATTATAAAGAGTATTCCGTTTTTCTTTTGGAGTGCTTGAACATATTTTAATGAAGCTGCGAGTGAAAACTACAACTCACTTGTAATAATCCACGAATTCCTTCAAGTTCATCTTCACGCTTGTTTGACCACTAACTTCTACAACTTCTATTACCCTATCACCGCCAACCAGTTCCAAAACTGTATTGACTGTGAACGACTCTGAATCCGGCACTCTTAAGTAAGTTTAAATCAAAATCGCATTAATTTTCTCAATTCTCACTTCATTCCGAGCTTCTTTGGGTCGCATTGAAAGAACAATGGAGTTTCAAGGCCCGTTTCCTCATAATAATCAATATTAAAACCTTTAATCAATGAATTTTAATAATAAATTTCCGAATAAAAATTACTTTCCGGATCGATTTTTCCAATCAAATTTTTATGCTCGAAACTTTTAGCTGAATATAACGAGTTAGTTTATTATTTTTTGTTTATAATACTCACTTGAGATTAGCCGATCGAAATCATATCTCAATACACTTAGAAATTTATCTTTAGAAAAGCCTTTTTCATCATCAGATGATGACGCTTCAACTTCTGAATCTGTTTCAGCTTTTTTAACCTTAAAACATGCTTTTGTGCTAGAAAACTAAGAAACAGTACCTTTTTAGGTCTACCCGGACCTCTTCCTCCTCCACGTCCTCTTCTTTTGGGGGGCATGTCTACAATGTTAGTAAATGTGACGCTCGAAGAAGAAGAATAATCAAGGATCGATAAGAGAGGAGGAAGAAATGTTAAAAGTGTGAAGTGTTCATGTTTTAATATTGCTTATAGCATTATACACAACAACGTAATCAAACAAACAAAAAAACCCCACGGGTCATTTCGGTGTATGTGAGTGTAGCAAAAAAAAAAGTTTTTACGACGCAATCTGTCTCTCAGTTGTGATACTCTCTCCCTCTGTTTAGATAGATTATCTTTAGCGTCTCAAGCCATATTTTCGGAGGTTGACAATCTTGAATTTATGAGAAGGCAAAATGATGTTGCGTGCATGTTAAAAAATAAATTTGAAATAATCAATAGTTGTTTATATATATAAGAATGGCGCACATCCTGGGTATGAATACAGCAGTACTATGCGCTCCAATGCTAAATGAAATTTTAACGCGGCAAAACGAAGCATTTGCGAATAGACAAAAAAAGTTCACTGATTTTAGTGTTGACGCGAAGTCGGACGTTTCTCCTATACATTCGGGCCTCGAAGAAGTTTATTATATCGAAGTATTACAGATTTCAACATTCCGTCCAAAAGTAAAATGTCGAAGAGAAAAAATGTTAGGCAAAAAAATCAGGAAACTGCCACGGTACCAGGAATTTACGGTCCATCACTAACATACCGTGTTCAGGAAGAATATGCTGTTGAAAAAGTTTTAAACAAACGTTTTGTTGCTGGAAAAGTAGAATATTTACTAAAATGGAAGGTATGTTCGTAATCTCGACCTTGAAAATATTTTTTTAAGGGATATCCGCTGAGTGATTGCACTTGGGAACCCTTTGAACACATAAATGCAAAAGAACTCATTGATGACTTTGAAAAACATAATGATGCTAAAGGCGTTCTTCCTAACTACGTTATAACAACTGAACGTGATGTTCGAAAAAATATTTTAATCACTGAAAATGCTTGAAATTATAGGTAGCTGTCATTCTTGGTATCACTCGTATGTATGGAGAACTTGAGTTCCTCGTTAAATATCGGGACGGTAACGCTTTGCTTGTACCCGCCAAATTCGCTAATGTTAGGTTCGTTTGTTTTACGATAGGCGATGCTAACTTGAAATTTATCATTTTTTAGATACCCAATGCGTGTTATAGAGTTCTACGAGAGCAATCTTAAAATTATTCCAACTGCAGACGATGAGAGTACTGGCAAAGTCTAAAGATATCATATCTTTCGTGTTATTAATGAGGAAAAAAACGTGTTTCAAAAACGTCTTGTAAATTTTTAGTTAGTTTTCTATTTTTTACCAATTGTTTACGAACTTTTCTGTTCATATCATGGCAGTTGTAGACTACAGGTAGTAATAATGCAATTTTCCTCTTAGTTGTTCCGTAATTCTGTATTTATTGTTTCTCTTTCATTCCATGAAAATCTCGTGTTGTTTGTTGCTACCTGTCAAACAAGCTTTAATAAACGACTGCAATACAGATATCTAACATGTCCTTGATCGTCGGTTGCTTTGGGATCTTCTTATCCCTCACTTCCTTAACTTTTTTCATCATCCAGTTGATATTCATCACAGTAGGCTGGAGTTTTTCTTTTATTTTTAGCTCTCCGACTCTCTTTAAGGTGATAAGGTCAAGCTGCGGTTACGATTCAAGCTTCGCTTTCACTTTGATGTTCTGCATAGGCATCACAGATATGGTACAGTTAACTATTCACTGCATATGTGGAGTTCTATTGTTCCTCGAACGCGATAGCCATTCCTTTGATGTAAGACGAAACGGTCAAGGAACTAATCATCTCTCTCCCAGTTCACATTACAGACTCTGAAAAACGATGATGCCATTCTTAACAACTATCGTTATCAACCTAATTTCAATCCGAAATATGTAAGTTCTTTAGATTTTACTCTCTGCATTCGTTCAAAGGTAATTGGTGCTCTAATGACATCTTCTTGGATTTCCATGGTTTTCTTGACTCTCTTCTTGACCGTCCATCGTTTTGTTTGGACAGTCTTCCCATTCAAAGCATCATCGCTGTTACCACCAACAGTGTTGAAAGTAGGATTTTCCTTAAACTGCCCTGTATATGTTTTGACAACAGTTTGCTCTCCGTTGCCTCTTCGTTGTCTATATATTGTATTTCCTGCTGAACGTTTCGGGCTTATCAGCTATGGCGTTCTCAGTCAAATGGTTTGTTTCCATAGAAAATCAAGTTCCTCTTGATCATTGTTTTCATGTTTATCTCCAGGTTGTCCTGGCATTACGTGACAGAACATCCATGGAGTAAATATTGTGCGTTGTTGGATATTGTAACCAATTATCTTGCAGCTTTTGTTAATACAATCGCTTATCTCATTATGTTCATTTTCCTGTTTTGTAAAGTTTGATTTCTTCATCAGAGTTTCATTATTATCATGAACTTCTATTTCAGAGAACTTCCAATGTCCTTAAGAACTACGAAGTTCGTATTACGTTGCAGGTAAAGATGTTTTTTCTTCGTTCCTACTCGAACTATGCATGTTGCAGGTTTTTTCCTTTTGTTGTTACGAAGTGATATGCTTGTTTGTTTGGGAGGTGGTTGAAGTTTATTTTATTCCTTACAATCACCAAGTTGCTTTGGTAAACTTGTTTATGTGGGTTCTTTGGAACGGATGTTCAGCTTTACCATATCTCTGTTTCAACAGGTTCTTTTCAATTGACGTAATTCTTACCTCGTTTCTTGCCTTTTCAGTACTGTTCGCGAGCTGGTGGCAAAACGATGGAGGCTGTTGTGTTCACGGTGTTTCTTCTCAATTTCGGAGCTCTCTCCTAAAACTACGGAAGTTCCGTTCATGACCAACAAACGGGTGTCCATCCCACAATGAGTGTGATTAGAGCACTCAATGTGGTTTCGTTTCCTAGTTGCTCTTCAGGAGTTCCCTGAGTGTTAGTATCAAATCTCTGATATGTACTGTCATTGCTTTTATAAACACGAAGTTATGACACATTTATAGCCTACTGAATATCATTCATCTTTCTTTCTCCTTCTATTCATGTTGTACTATTCTTAGAAGAGTTGAGGAATAGGATCAAGAATGGTGTTTGTCCGGCTGATTCATAGGAGCTTTCATTTCTACAGGTCTCCTACAATAGCTCTTGCTAGCGTAACAGCAGCTCATAGTTCACCATATTCCTTTTCAAGGCATTAACTAAAAGACTGTTTGATTATTTTATTGGCTAGAATCACCAACAGATGCTGTTCCTCTCTATAACAACCTTTATATATTGTCAATTGCTGGATGTTTTAGCGTGTCCTCCTCAGGGTCCCGGAAATTGTTATGCAGGTTTGTGAATGCAGACGTTTGAGAAAGGCAGTCAAAATACAACACTTCAGGACAGTATGCCGGTGGACCTCCTAACTTTTACAATCAGAAATGTGCACAAGACGGTTTAAGCGATTGGTGTGCTGTCACGTAAGTAATTCCCTCTTGGTGCTAGCCTTCTGTGTTAGTTCTGGGATTCAGCTGGTTGAAGTAACTCATTTAAGATGCATGAAGTTGTTTTGACCAACATTTGTAGGCAAATAGATCAAATATGATTACATTACATTATTCATTGAGCGCTGTTCTAGATACCAGCCCGCCGCTAACTTGGCAAATTTTGGTTGTGCTTCATCATTCCGTCAACAAGTCGGAATGCCAACCTGTGGTGACAGCGCCCTCTCCATTAATCAACAGGGATGTAATATGGTATATATTACATTAGATTGCATTCTGAAAATTTGAAGCAATGCCCTTCTAGGTAAACACTGCGAGCGGGCCATGCTATTTGTGCTGTTGTAAAGGAGGGAGTTGCAACCATCCCCAGGTAACATTTATTTCGTAGCTTTCATACGAGAGAAACATGAAAATATAATAAATTTGCTTGTTTCCTTTTAATATTCAATTATATTCAGGTGTTTGCCCAGCAAGCTCAGTACGCTTTCAATGACGCATTTCCTAATCAGCATATGTTCGGCTTGACAGGCGCAACGTCGAGCAGCATGACTTTAGTCACCTCCATACTTATTCTATTAGCCTATGCAGCCTGATGACTAGATTTCAACTATTCGCTCAACAAAATTTAAGATTTATACTCAAGTTTCACGTTGACAATAAACAACAAAAGAACATAACAAAGAGTTTTAAAAAGATCGTTGTGGAAAGAGCTGCAATGAATAATTACATGATAGAGGAAGATTTCTAAAGTGAATAACTATAATTTTTTTTTATTAAGAGTTAACACGTATTTTTTTTGAGATTTTTGGGGAACACCACATTTTTACAATAAATATTACTAGTAGAAGGATGCTCTATTGACCATATCTTACATTACCCGAAGCCATAAAAAATTGAAAAGATACAGTTGTATCTGTAATATTTCTATACTCAAACAAATATTATTAATACAAAAGTTATTCATCCACTTCTCCATCTTCTAACTCGTTACGAGTAGGGAGAGTAGGGAACTGCGGGAGAGAGGGTGCGGGTGGCGGGGGCGATAAAGCTACCGTTGGCTCGAAAGCTAAAGATATCCGTGGAATCATTGGGTGTTGAGCACTTGATGATAATGGTTTGTCACTCGATATCCGAGTAAGATTTGACTGCGATCCCTATATATGCCAAAAAAATGAATGGGTCTCTACTCTACACACACCTTATGGTAACCATTGGTGTTTACAGAATGGTGTGTTGAAGAGGGCATTACATCAGTCCTCGGTTTTTTGTAACTGCAAACTCAGAGTTAGATAGTATCTGCGAATTCGAAACAGACCTTCCATAGCCATCCTTGCCATGTCCAGCACTTCTTTCATGTTCACGTTTTCTCTTTTCCTCTTCTCGCCGTCTATCTTTATCTTCAGGCTTTTCATCACGCCGTCTCTCTTTTTCTTCTCTACGTTTCTCTTTATCTTTTTCTCGTTCCTTTCGTCTTTCCTCGTCTCTACGTTCATCTCTTTTGGAGTCTGAAAACATTTATCAGCTTCAGAGGGTGGATGAAAAATTACCTTTTGGTAAAGGCTCCATTCCTGGTAGAGATATCGTAGGTAACTCACGCATTTTGCCAACTTGTGAGGTGTCCGGAATAAAACTCTTCCGAGGCTTCTCAGTCGAGCCAGCCTTTTCACTCTCTTTCGGTGTTAGCTTAACACGCTCCTACACGAGAGCAAGAATTAGGAACAGGTCATTAACAGTTCCAGTACCTTGTACTCGCTAAGGTCCACTTTTCTTGGAATAGAAGGTGGTGGAGGTGGGGGAGGTAGTGGCTCCAACAGAGGTGTAGGGGAGATCGGGACTGCATTCGAAGTTGATCCGGGTCCAGGTACTGGGGTAGGCTGGAGAGTGATGGATGACTTTTGTTTTCCTAATGTCTCACAAACCTCAAAAGCTCCTGCTTGTAAGTACTTGCTGGTTTGGAAGGCCAGCTTTCCTTTACAACTATGATAGATCTGGACAAACTCATCAGCCATTTCTAGAGGTACATGTTAAGTACGAAAGATCTTCAATCTGCTACCTTTGAGGACAGCCTCAGTCATGGTCGGATCGGCCCGAGAAAACCAGTGACTGCCATCCTGCGTTTTGGGAATCTGGAAGAAATAAATATAAAGAACAAAACTATAATTCTATTTTGTTTGCGGTAATGCATAAATAACCATTACATATTTTCGCGCCAACCCCATATTTTAAAGGTATATAACAAATATCTCATTAACTATCCACCCAACTATGACATAATGACCATTTTGCATACACTAATGTATTCATCAAACGTTGATCGTACCCCAAGTTCACCAGAAACCATGGGACAACATAAATTTTTAGCTAAGTCTAATTGAAATATGCAGCACCTCATGTCGACACCAAGCACAAACTATGTGCACACAACAGATAGCAATCGCAGCGGCTGAATATCGAATGGCCCAATTGGTAACACACAGGCTAAAACAGTTACAATCAGAAACAGAATATCTGCTTGAACACATACACATCTGTGGCAAAGAAATATGCGCATTTTGTGAGTTTTTTGTTGCCATGATCTAGAAGGTTCCATGAGAAAATTCCTGACATTATTCACTAACCATTCACGGCCTGACCAACGCTCTGGTGCATTACATTCAATACAACAGGATGAGGTAAATCCACTTGCAGATCGAAAGCTACAAAGAAAGCATTTGATATTCGTTTTGCGGTGAAAAAACCAACCTATTGTATGTAAAATGATATTCTCAAGCTGCACTATGTAAGCTCTTGCATCAGGAATATGCTGAATGTTTAAATATCATGCTATCTAATACCGATGAGTCTTACCGTAGGTGGAATGACAGGATGCTTTGTATATTTTTTCTCCCACCAAACTCGTACAATATCCTCGAGTTTTCTGGGGCTTTCCTCACTCTTGCCGGATAAGAAGAGCGCTGCGGCAGCAATATCCTGAATAGTTTAGTCATGCAAGGAAATTTATAATTAAAACATACTTTATAATCAAAAACATTGAAACTGTGAAAATAATAAAACCTATGCATGTGAATGGTGGCGGCACACATACAATACTGTGATCTATAGAATTTTGAGAAATATACAATTTTTTTTGAAATTGCACTTACATAGGTCCCATTCTGTCTTTGTAAGCTTCATTCAGTCTGTCTACCATTACTTGTATGAACCTTGTAGCTAATTGTCTATAGTACAGTTCCTTGCCCTCGGTAAAACCTTCGGAAATGCTTTTCGCGTTCTTCATCTTTAAATAATTTTTTTAAACGTTGTTCCATGATTTTTATCTACCTCTTCGGACGAAAAAAGCCATTTATGAGCCACATAAGGTTCTGGTTGAGATGCGCCTGTTCCAGGAGCAGAAGACATCCTTTTGTGACAAGTGATGAGTAATAGCAATTACGCGATTCACATAATACGACAAAACGACATTGCACAAGTTAAAATAAAATTAAAAACCTATCACGTGCTATCCATGCGCATCATCTCAATACAAAATAAGCATAATTTAATAATAATAAAGCAAAATTTATAATATTTAAGTTAAATAAGCCGCTCGCGTCATTTAGAGTACGCAACGCGCCCGCTTGCCACTGGCATAGTGCCAGGCTACGTTTGCGCCCTAGCGCACAATCATTAGCGTGGGACCGGGTTGCCGCGCAGTTCCGTGGAGCATAGCCGCGCCGCGGCCTCCGTTTGCTTAGCACGCGTCGCAGCTGTGCGGGAAATTCGAACGCCCATTTTAAGGTCGAGACAGAAAAGTTTGCGCGCAGAAGCCTTGTAATAAGCTGAAGAGGCAGAGAGGGGCGGGGAAAGGAAGTGAGGGTGCGGACTAGTAACGGGCGCACGCCTTTTAATGTCGCCTCTAACAGACGTATGTTCGTATGTAAGACTGAGGGCCCCACGACTTGATGCTGAATGCTACAGTTGATCCGATTGATGGAGCGACGACGGCAGGTGAAGAGATGTACGATGTCGGTGTCATCGCCTGGGCCCTCTTCATGGGTATCCTGTCCGTCGTCACTGTCATCGGCAATTTAGCTGTTCTGTTATCATATTATCTTGACAAGAACATTCGCCAGCCGTCTAATTACTTCATATTCTCGCTCGCAGTTTCTGATCTTGTGAGTTTTGATTTGATTTCTCTTTATTATTTGTTCATGTTATGTGCAAATGAGCGATATTATATGTATAACATGTTGTATATGTAAGAGCGAAAACGAGTAAACTCAATCGAGAAATCAAAGTTTGTGCGAGGTTCTGAAAATAATCACCTCCAATTGCTGAGGATGCGCTGAGAAATTTGTTGATGTACAAGTGACCCTAATAAGTATAGCTGCTTTGACGATAAGGCTCAATTCAGTTCCCATATCAAGTAGCTCCATATAAGTACTCTTCTGCATGTTTTCATCAACTTGCCTCCTTTCCTATTCTTTTTTCATTTTATTTCTCGTGAGATGAGTGAGATAGGCAAAGAGCTTCTGCTATTTTTGATCTAATCCTGATTTTACTTCTTATTATTTATTAGAAATGTCCCATGTAACTTTACCCTTTGCTCAGCTATCTGTCAGCACTTCATATCCATAGGAGAATGCTTAGAGATTTAGTGAAATAAGATTTTCATCCGGAAAGCTGCGGTTTGGCCGGAGGGATTAACCGTCGGATATGCTGGATGCTGTCCCCTGAGGGTACGGCTGTAATAGATGTGGTTATCTGCCTGTTGACGCGTCTTCCCCCCCCCCCCTTCATACTAACTTGGCTAATTTCGTAGAGCTTCTTCTTCTTTTTCTGATGCTGCAGTTTGAAGGCTCTCGTTTTCTTTTTCGGACATGAATTTCATACTTCCGAAAGCCAATGAAACAAATTCTGAAATAGAAAAGAAAGAGTGTAATGATGGAAGATGGGAAAAAGTACGACTAAAGAGCTCGCTAATGGTTAGCCTGGAGGGTCAACGAAGAATTCGGTATGACGTAAAGAAAAAGGAAAGGCATCCAATTATGAAAGGCTGAATTTCCGCCAACTGTTTATAGGATGTGTATGTGTGTGTGTATGTATGTATGTGTGTATGTGCGTGATTTGGAATGCCAAACACGACTGTTTATGGAATTGGATAAGTAATCAGATTGTCTTAAGTTGACTTCTAGTGTCTCATGAGTTTACGGCTCTTTCAAGAATGAAAATAGCCATCTTTAGCTTTCATTACTTATTCAGCAGACCCACTGCGCCTGATATAGCCACCGGAAAACATACGAGAAGGAAAAGCGAGAGAACAGAACAAGAGTTCTTCATAATAGAAACTTCGTTTTCTCTGGCTTTTGCGCCTTTTCTAAGCTTGGGTGTTATTATGTGCAGTTCTGGAATAGAAACTGACTTGTGCCTCTTGGTATCTTACTTCGCCTTTTATCTATCCCGTATATGGCGAATAGAAGCTTTCTTCATTTTCCCCTTATTTTCCCTTCATTGCTTTCTCTCTGTATATTTTGCTTTCTGGCAGATTGAGTTAAAGAGAGAGTAAAGAGGTTTATAAAAGGGAAAGGCAAAGATATTGCATCTCATACTTTGATTATTCTCACTTAGAGTGAATGAATGGTTAACGATCCTTTCCACTTTCATTTCCACAGATTATGTTTTTGTGTTCTCAGATCAACAATGATTTTCGTCGTCCAAATAAATACATTATCTTCTTTTTTGGCAACTTCCGATATGTCACAAATATCAAATCCACCGTACCTAATCCATTTACGTTCTTCGCCAAGTCATTCTCCACATATATCCTCAGGCAAAAAGCCATTTAAGATGAAAGCGATATGACATCAAGCATCTTATAATAAAAAGTTTCCCTTTCGCGACGTGTGCGAGTCATTCCAGATTCTAGTTCTTGTGTGAAAAGTTTTGTTTGTTGAAAACGTTTGTATCATATCACACGTGAGTTGTTTTAGTCTCTTGTCACCTTTCTCTTCTACACTTTCCCTTTCGGATTTTGGGGCCAAAAAAAACAAGATAGTGGAACGGAAGATATTGCTAAACGATGACTTACATCATTCTTCTTTCATAACAAGAAAAAAAAAGTAAAAATGAGAGAGAAACATAAGTTTAATGCGATTACAGAACTTTTGACTTTGTAATATCGTTCTGTGAAGGTCATATTAGGGTTGACAACCTTCCAGTTAGAACAAGAATAATATTCTTTGACCAAATATGGTCCAATTCCTGCTCATTATCGAGCTGTTCGTATTCGTTGCCTCTTTTGCCTCGACTACTTCAACCAAATAGTTTTTTGTCCTTGCAATGCACCAAATAGATGACCTGAGCCAGTTTAAACAACCTTATAAGGTTGTTGGGAAATCGGTTGGTTTATCTCTCGTTTTTCTCATTCTCTCATCGTTTATTTCATTCGGTTCTGCAGTAGTTGCTCGCAATAGTTCAGAGAGCTGACACATAGCATTTAAACCTGATTGAGAATGAGTTTGAAGTTGGAGGAAGACGATGAAAAAGAAGAAGAAACATCTCTGAATAAAGAATTTTGTGGAAGTTATGAATAAGAAGAAGTAAAGGCATATACAGACAGCATGATCGATCCGTGAAGTACTTACATATGAGGCCGGAGCCGACAAATTGAATCAACCTCGTTCGGAAGATTTCATTTCCGACTAGACGTTGCACATTGGAGCAACTTGATATAATACGCAGACCAGAAAAACTATGTATCTCCTTCTATTCGATGGAATGACTTGAAGAACGAGAAACTGAATTCAGTTTTCGTTGGTTGAACAAGCAAACGACTTATTGATGACCATGTTTGCATTATCGCCTTCCGCCTCAAAGTAACCACAGAATAATGATAATAACGATGTTACTGAGATTGTCAGTACTTCTCAGCTATCCGGAGACATCGGGGCTGTTTGCGAAATGGAAAAATGAGGTTTTATACTTTGCCTCCTTTACTCAATATTCACCGTAATTTGTGCCTTTTTTTTCTCTCTCTCATAATTGTTTTGATGATGTTTGCGATATCTGCACATGTCATCCTTTCGTTCGACTGCAGTCTCCAGGGCTCACAACTGGCCATTTTTGGTAATAGCTATCATAATTCAAACTTTATTTTCTGTGTGAGTACTGAAATGCGGACAGATTTCGTAGAAAATGCTCACCAAATATAAGAAAATAGAGATGGCACATGTAAAAGGGAAAAAAAGGGAAAATGGAGAGGGAGAAGCCAGGCAACATTTCCACGTTGACCATTATGGGACGTAAGAAGCTCGAATGTTTTCAAGATAGAATAAACATCCGGCTACCATTATATTAAACGCCTTCCATGTTTCGAATCCGCTTTCTTTCACAAAGAGAATGAGAAGAACAGAGGCGATTCTTCTCAGAAGAAGCATTGCAGAACGCCGGGGAGCAATTAACTTCCCGTTGGATTAAAAGACCTAACGTGATGCTTTCATGGATCAAAGTGAAGACGTTCAAAGGCTTCATTTTTGACAAGTAATTCTTCTTCTCTTGCCATTTTTGGAATGACGATGAAAATGGCCAACACATTGATCCGCACGGTCTTCGTGAGGTCTCGTTCGCAATCTTTCTTTGTGAGTCAAAAATCGTTCTTTGAGTTTTCCATTTCATCAGACTCTTTTGTCTTTGTCTTATGTCTTTTAGGCATTTCGTTCTATTTCGTCTTCAATCTTCTGATTCTTCTGGTCCTTGCCTCATACATCTCCCGCAGTCGACCAGACAGCAGAAAGAACAGAATAGCCTGAAAAGGGAGAAAGAGTGCGACTGAGAGAAAGCTCTACCATTGACTCGTACCCTCCTCTCCTCCCATTCCATTTTTATCACCCATCTTCACTGGGGGAGAGTAAAAAAAGTTAAGAAATGAAGGAATATTAGATAGTTTGAGAAAAATGGAGTAGCTGAAGGGCTCAACTTTTTTGTCAGAAAGTTGTCACAGTTCTTCAGAATTTTTATCCGATTGGAGGGGTCATCGGGGACCATAAGTTGACTCTGTTGCTGCTGGTTGAGGGAAGGAAAAAAGTCAATTTTAACTTGTAGAATATGTGCATCAGCAACGTTTCTCAACAACATCTCTATAATCCTTAATTGGAAGTTGAATTCCATATATGCGAATTGAAGAAGAAGAAGAAGAAGAAGAAGAAGAAGGAGACGACGAAGAGAAAGCAAAGCTAAAATGAAATGACAAAAAATAAAGTAGTCGACAATAATTCGGAGAGTCAGATGAGAAAGCCATGAAGATCATTTCATTCTTCTTGCTTCCATCTTTTCTGCTCATAAAATCCACGGAAGACATGCACGAAACGATCTTATTTGTCATGTAGACACCCTTTATAGCCTGATTTTCTATATATCTCTTTTTTGCATTTCTGTGACCTCTTCCTATGCTTTTTCCGTCTCTTGATATACTCAACATCAGGAGGTGCCCCAATTATACATGACAAGAGAGAGAATGGGAATGAGGTTCATAGAGAGCATATAAGGGACTGAAAGATAACAAGGGAGCTTGTACTGGAGCTGTCGAATATAAAGGTTTCTTTGTTCTTTCTTGCTCTAAGCACTTGAATTCGATCATAGTGCTCCTTTCCTAAATTTTCTCTCTTCCTTCCTGCCGTCTCCCCGTTATTTCGTACTTTTACCAAATCTCTTTACATCCATAAGGTTTTGGATGTTATGTTGACCCATAGCTTCCTTATTTGCATTCCGAATTTTCCGTTTGAATCTGCTGATACAAGCCTGAGCCGGTGGGTGGTCAATTCTCAATCGAACAAGAGAGAGAGAACAGGAACAAATTCACGATGTATAAGCCGCTTATAAAAATATAGAATCAGCAATAAGCCTTAAAACTTCCAAAAGTTGTCCATCTGCAGTTAATTTTATCCGAACTCAGCTTTTACTTTTCCTCGTTTCTCTCTTCATCTCCATATGATAATGAGGAGAAAGTCCGTTTGATTTTTCAAGCATTTCAAAAGCATTCGACAAGTTATTCTTTTCTTTTTCACTTTCAGCTTCATTCTTTCATCTCTTGCCTTTCCTATCTCCTTCCATTTTCAGCTTCCTTCAACCTTCCAATTATGTTCTAAAAGGCAAGGAAAGGGAGAAGGAGAGAAGTATGAACGGAGCTCATCGAATGAAGATCCTCAGACGATGAACTAATGAAGAAATATTTCTTATTATTCTCTTGACATTAGCAAGAAAAGTGAAGGAATTATATTCTGCTTAAAAGTGCGTTTTTTTTTCTGGAAGTCGTCCAGCTCTAACGGAATGATGGGTGGGGGAGAGAAGGTTATGAGGGGGGTGGCCCACACAAAGAGGGATCCTAACTGTAGGAGGGAGACAAGAAAAAGTTTTCTTTAAAACGAATAAAGAAGGTTTTCTCTAAAGTAATCTCTATTAGCTTATGTACATCAGCAGCCTTAGCACTCAAAATTGGCAAACACATAACAAGAAAAGTATTGCCAAGTTGCTTTCCCGGTTTTATAAGCTTCCGATAAATCTCTCTAGTTCCTAGTTCAAAAAATTAATAAAAAATAAATCAACATGCACCGCTTGTTTTTCTTTTCTACTTTTGCGTCTTATTTCCGACTAACTTCCCTGCTTTTACATGAAATTATACGGAAATTCGAAAGATAAAAAAAAAGAAGAAGAAGAAGAAGAGAAGGAGATGAACATGAAGAAGACGAAGCAGAAGTAGACGACAAAATGTGAAAGAGCTATTCGACGATGGAGAAGTGACTAGGGCAGGATGTGTTACATTTCCTTCATATGATTTATGTTCAATCATTATGAAAACCAATTCAAACAACACATTTCCATACACACATACATAGATGCATACACACGCGCGCACACGCACACGCTCACACAATCACAGACAACATCATCCAGCTGCTAACTGATAGATTGTATGATAGTCCAAATTAAGAAACAAGAGCGTTTCGAGATGAAGACGAAACAAAAACTTCAAAACACTGGATTTTAATACTTTAAAAGTTTGAAAAACAATGCACTATTTTGGAGAAGAAAGAAAAATATTTATGTATGAAGCGTTTGAAAGATTTTTGAGATGCTGAATAAGGCAAATTTTCAAAATATATTTCAAAAAAAAAAGAAAAAAAGAAGATGAAGAAGTAGAAGATGTAGTGAAATAATGAAAAATACTCAACGCCTTATACATGAGACGTGTGCGTTTGAAATTGGCGCGCTTTCGGTGTGTCTGTTGGATATTTAATTCATTTTTGAGACGAGCTGGCGTGTGGAGCGGTTGCATTCTTTTTTGAGCTTCTGACAGTAATGTTGTAATGAACATGTCCTACTATTGTTTATGGTTATTGTTGTACTCAATAAGGCATATATATTGTGTGATTGCTGATTTTCAAACATCCAAAAGCTATATAACGACGAAATGACTATAATTTTCGTCGAATAGGGAATTATACGAGAGTAGAGTTGATAAAGACATCATCAAAAATTCCAAGAACACACAGCTATGTTAATTATGTATGAGTAATATAAGAGCTAAAGCGATTCTCATGATCTCGTAGCTTCTTTAAGCTGCATTTCAAGGATGCAGAATAAAGATGATTTGAAACTCTGAACGGGAGATATTGCGAAATTAGTGATGATATTGAACTTTGAGAAATTTAATATATTTTCCAAGGGGGGAACAGATTGTGGTTTTAATGAAATGTTGAACGTTCTTTTTCCAGCTAATCGGTCTCGAGGGTATTCCTGTCTATACACATTTCTTTCTGAACGGCAACAAGTGGGCCTTCGGGGAATTTGCATGCGACCTATGGCTTTCAATCGACTATATTGTGTGTTTGGCATCGATTTATACCGTATTAGGTATTACTGTAGACAGGTTATTCGAAATGACATGAGAACTGTACTAATGAATGTTAATGCAGATACTGTAGTGTAAAACATGCAGCTTTATATCGTAATTGGCGTACACCAGAAAGGGTTATGATGATTATTGCTGTAACATGGGCTGTACGTAAATCTAATTATGTTCTTTTCAAAATTTCTTTCTTCAGGTTCCTAGTGTACTTTTTTCCATATCCATATTTGGTTATGGAACGTTCACAGGTAACAAAAGGATATCTTGTTGAGTTGAAGCAAATGTAATTTCAGGAACAGGACGAATATTAGCCAAAGATGAATGTTATGTCCAGTTTATGACCAATGCTTATTTGAATATGGGCATGTACATCTCATACTATTGGAGTACTTTGTTCGTTATGTTATATCTATATTGGGGAATCTACAGAGCTGCAAAGCAGCTGGCATTGAAAAGTGATCAGGTCAGATATGTCTTAGTTTGAATACTACGAAGCTATTCTGTATGCAAGAACGCCAGCAGGAAAAAAGTTCTTCCGTAGCATTCTTCGGATTACTTTCGAGTCATTTGAAGAATGATTGATATTGGAGAATACTCCCGCTTCTTCTAAATCTTTTCTTCTCCCAAAATATCTTTCGAGTCTGTTTTTCTCTTCTCATTTAAATGAAATACTTTCTGTTTAAAAAAGTGAATCCATTAGTGAGAGCTTAGTTGAGGAGCCCTGGTCTATATAACTTAGAAAATGCCCAAAATGGCAGACGAGTTAAGTACATTATAAATAATGAGACTCGTTTAAGTTCAGGCTTTAACCCATCTAGGTCTCATCGTTCTCTTACGTTATTTTCCGCTTAAGGAAGGAAAACTTTTGGTTATCTTGTGAGAAAGGGGTCATCATGCCAACTATTTTTGAACAGAAAAATTGAAAAGCTTCATCACGAGAAGGGTTGATGTTCTATCTTGGTGATAAGATCGTCATTCATAGCTTGGGTGATGTGTGATGATCGGTTGAGCGTGAAGGCAAGATGTCTGTTATTTCGAGATTGAAAGTAACTGATCTGAAATGTGTTCCAAATATGCTTTTCAGAAAACCAAAAGATTAGCACTGTTAACGGAGATGCGTAGACCTGAGATATCTGTAAGGACAAGTGGTAGAAGCAGCTCAGATTCACCCGGAGACACATCTGATAGTAGCAAGTAAGAATTTGTATCACTCTTTGATCTCAAATGAGGAGCAATGATTGTTAGCATATGGCTTGAAGGACAGTGTGCTTTGGAAAAGCGTAGAGAAATGAGCTTTGCGCTTTCCAATGTATTTCCATGTTGAGCAAAGTAAGAATTGAAAGAGCACAGATCATAATTTTTAAGATTACAAGAACTGAATTGTTTGAAAAGCGGAATGCTATTCGACCTCTCTGATTTCTCAGTATTTCTTCTATGCAACCGCTTCTCAGCATCTTCCATTGAAAAATGAAAAGCGGTGCGCAAGACGTGTTTTTTAGCACGTGTATCTGCAAGATGTCATCTCTTGCACGCTTATAATTGTAAAAGGAGGAAGTCAAGTTATGTATGGAGTTGTTGTTGTTTGAAACGGTGGTTTCATGTTGGTATATTCTGTTTGAAACAAAATCTACGTCACTTTTTTCGACTGATGCAGCCCTTCCCTCCTCATACTGGCAACTAAGGTCTGATCTCAGGGGAATAGAACATGAAATAGATTTCTTTTCCATTCCTTCACCAGTAAAAAATACGCAGACAGCCAGCAGTCATGCCCTCGAGACACTAGTTGAGCGAAGGCTCCAGGGTTCATCTTGTTCTATCCATATTTGGATTCATATCCAAATCAAAGAAAATGGAGAGAGGGATTTGCAATTTATTCGAGAAAAAAAGCCGAGTGTATTAGAGAATCCAGTATCGAATTGTTGAAACACCAATCTCTCTATATATAGACATGAAGTGCCATCTGAGGTAATGAAAAGTCATTAGCTCGGACATCCTGTTGTAATAGCTTTTCCTAGACGTCTGTGATATCTTCATCCCAGTATGGTTTTTCATTGAGAGCGATGAACTGTTAATTGTTCTTTTACGTCATCTAAGATTTCTTCTGCTTCGACACTCGCCATGGTATTGATTATTTAAATTGGAATTCCTTTATGATGAAGTCAGTCGGAGATGCTTCATTGACGTTGTGAGCGTGCTCATCCCATTTCATTGCTTTTCTTCATCTCAGAAATTGATCAAGTGGAAAAAAGAGTCAGAAGTATCGTTCATATTATGAATTGTTCATGACTGATGATCATATAAGGAAATCAAGCATAAGACTTTCACGCTCTGATCGACAGCCTATTCCTTTGGCTGCTCAGAAATCAGGGAACAGTTCATATTTTCTAGACTGATATAGTTATAGTTAATTTTGCATTTAAAATCCTACATCTAAGGAAATAGATAAACTGCGTTTAATGTCTTTCCCCCATGCTTTCTCAAGCTCTCATAATTGGATGACGTCACTGGCTGAATATACGAGGGACAGCGGGAAAATGCAATCAAATATAAGCCATAAAGCACTACTACTTCTCTCTTCAAGTTTTCTACGTAAAAATAGGAAGCGCAAGCACATGCTATATTCTGAAAAGAAAGTCGACGGAGAAAACTTGAAGAGGGAGATGGGTAATTCAAAATAATTCAGCTCTAAACGTGAAAGAGATATGAATAAGTTCTCTTTGTTCCTTTGTCAGCTAATGACTTCGTTTGAGCAGACAAATGTATTCGTTTGAGAGAAGAACCAGAAGTAGCACATAAGGAACTTCAACTATGAAAGTTATCGATGAGAATTGAACAAAAACATTATAGACAGCTTGAA
Source organism: Auanema sp. JU1783 (assembly GCA_943334845.2). Taxonomy (NCBI): domain Eukaryota; kingdom Metazoa; phylum Nematoda; class Chromadorea; order Rhabditida; family Rhabditidae; genus Auanema; species Auanema sp. JU1783. The sequence goes on along the minus strand of CALQYR020007486.1, from coordinate 734,954 downwards.
AAACATCTCAGGTTATTGTTTTCAGATGTTTCAAATCTTCGCCATCAGTTCCTCCTCCGTCATCCGTATCTACTTTGACAAGAACAACCATGACATTACATAATAATGCGTTTGGGAATGCGAATCGAAGTAGTAGTAATCCAGGAATTGCACAAACAGCCAGCATCTCGAACAATAATAATTCTCCTAATTCCAAACCGACAACTTATAGGTAACATGTTTCACATTCATAGTGTTGTGTTCCGACAATCGCGCTCTATTGTTAATTCAAAGTCAAAATCCGATTTTCAAAAGCCATTTGCATACGGCTAAAGCTCGTAATCGGCGTCTGTCTTCAAACACATCTTTCAGTAATCCAAATTTTGCCTTATCCGAAACTGTTGTGGTATATCGACAAGAACCTTCTTCGGTGATTGAACGCGAAAGCACTGCACCTTGTGTTAGTCCTGAAGATTCTAATGATGAAGAAGAAGTTACGGAAAGTGAACGCCCACGTACTGTCTTTCAGTGAGTTTTTGTGTGATTTTCAAATGGCTGTACGATTAGCTGTGTCGGATTGTTAGACCGCCTCTACCCTTTACGGCTGTAACTTCTTATTATAATGTAGAGAAATGCATATGCATGTAGTACCTCAATCGAACGTTAAGATTTTACCACGCGCACTCACTGTCTTCTAAATTTTTCTTCTCGGGATGCATCCATGGATAGCAGTCAATTTACAAACTCTTAGAACACTGAAAACTTAGAAATGTCTTAAAAACGTATTTCGTCTATCCTCACCTTATCGCAGCTCAAAAAGCTTTTGTAGTCATTTTCAGTTTGTTCTTTTCTTTCAGACCAGATATCTCGTTTCCATTCATCGATGCGGATAGTGTCTCTTCACTTGTGGGCAATGACGACCTTAGAAGGTTTGCTGACCTCTTGCTTTACAATTTTTCAGTTGCTCACATCCCCGTTGTGATTCTTTTGAGCTTGCTTCTGCTAAATCACCCCTTTGCTTATACTGCTATTTTGAACACGATTTGAATATTTTGAAACATTTCTGTTTCGTGCGCATGTTCTATAGTATACGGTTCGCATTCAGATTAAGATCAGTCAAGACACATGATCCCAGAGAGTATCTGAATCTGGACGATGTTGCTAAAGAAAACGTAAGACTTGGTAGTATTCATAATTGACTAAATTACAATATTGCAGTGCGCTGGTCCTAGCAACTGTAAACCTGCTGAAGAAGTGAAGGCAAGCTTTGAAATAAATAATAAAGAGTTTTCTTTTTGCAGGTTCCATTGATAGCGGTATCACGGGTCGAGAGCGAAAAATCCGCTATAACTAGAGTTCGTCAATTACTGTTAACATTGAGAAATCATAGTATGAGGAGGAGACGAAAAACGAACAAGAAGGTACGATTCCATTACGGTGGACGGTTTACTAAGTTATCTAAACTGAAACAAGCAAAGCTGTCATTTTTATTTCTCTGTTTCATTAACATACAAAACAATTTACAGAGCGTTTTGAACTATTTAAACCCGTTTAGGAAAAAGGTAAACTTCTGGGTGCAAATTCTGCCTTTTCTTTTTGATTTTTTGATCTTTAAGCTTCTGCCATGTTCTTGTTTTGCTCTAACAAGTTTAGCTTTTTATGATTTCTTTTGTGTGTGATGGTGTGTTTGGCTCTTTTCCACAATAGTCAAAACATTTACAAGAGCAAGATATTTTCTTTCCAAGTTTGCTAATGCTCGGTGTAATGGTTGCTATTCTCATAAGTTTCTGTTAACTTTTAGTTACTTCTGATTTCTCCATTCTTTGTGCTGCCTAAAACTTGAGTGTATTCTGTTCGCAGGTTTTGAAACGATTTGTTCGAAATGTGTAATCAGCTTTTAACACCCTGGGTTTGGTTTTCCTCTTGCACCTTGATTGCGAGAACATATCAATGAAGAATACGTTACGTTCGAAAAACTGAACTGATTATACTAACACTAATAGCAATAACATGAGAATGGGAACGTTTTTCCATAGCTATCTTTAGGTCTGCTAAGATTCTTTCTGATGAGACTAAGTAGTTTAGTAGCGTACAGTCCTTTGCACTCCTATCATATCATTCTATCTCTACTTTTAAAAGTAAAAAGCTTGTTTATTCGAGTTTGTGGTTGAGGTTTTTATTTCTTTTCACATATATTTTCGCTTTAATTCTTAACGGGTAACATTCAGGAACCTTACAAGTCACGGTCAGAAAATCGGGCGAGAAAAGCATTACGAACTATAACGTTTATTCTCGGAAGCTTCATTGTGTTATGGACGCCTTTTTATGTTCTAGCTACAGTTTATGGATTCTGTGATTCATGCAAGGTTTGTGTTTCCAGATTGTTTTTTTTTTGAACTCTGATTTGCAAATCGTTATCGCCCGCCGCACAGGCCGGTTGCCTTCCGCTGAAATCTGTGAAACTAATTCAAAGTTCACATATGAATTGAGTTTTGACATGCAATTTAAATAAGAATTTACACAAAAACTTAGTGGCACAAATGCAAATCAGATTTTCAAAAGGAAGTGGAATTTGAAATATGGTAGAGGTGTATATATGCAATTTCTTTGCAGGAATCTAAAGTCTTCAACCTAATGTATTCTATTAGCTATTACTTGTGCTACATGAATTCACCCATTAATCCATTCTGTTATGCTATGGCCAATCAGCAGTTTAAAAAGACATTAACGCGCATATTCAAAGGAGATTTCCATCGAGTATAACCTGTGATAAATCCTTGTCAATCCTCACTTACTGATCTCATATACGCAGAGTTCCTTATTGTATGATTAACAATTTTTTTTGTATAAGCTATTTAGTTTCTAGGGATTGGAGGTACATTTCTCATGCTAGCCCGGCGTTTTTCTGTGATAATTGAGTTTTCTTCTCTGCAAACTGTCTTTGCCTTATATAATTTTTTTAATTAATTATATATATATCTAATAATGTTGATAGAAACCCGATTTTATATTTGCTAGTCATAATCCTTACTTGCAATTAGAATTTTAGGATTAGTCTTATGAACAGCATTGTTTCAAAACTCGGTCTTTAATTATGAAACTGCCAATTTTAATTGCTCAGGATGATTTTGAAATTTTGGAGCTCGCAAATATTTTTTTTTTATATTCGCATATAAACGTTGCCTTATCTTCTTCTACTATGATATCATTCTTAATAATTAGTTTATTTGGGAAGTGTTTCCGTGGATAGACTTATACAGTCTCCTTTTACATCGTTTGTATAATTTGAGCAGCCAACTGTTTATATTGAACAATTTGTATGTAAAAATAATATGGCAGGGAGATCATATCGAGTGCTCAATCAAGTATGATTTGGTACTTTGTATTTTGTATTTCTGTAGTGCTCTCTTTGAATCCATGCAAAATAGATTCAACTGCTTGTGTTCCTATTGAAGATTTTGAGGTAACTAGATCGTTTCTTGCATTCGTTGATATGTTCAGACAAACTGTACCTGTATACTCATATCAGGCAAACCCATCAATGCATCTGAAGACGTCTTTCTATACTTCATGGGCTATGAGTTTCCCTTGAATTTGTTCTCACAAGTTTGTTATTACTACCATCAACAACAAAGTCAAGGTTTTTGTGAGTGTTGAGCACTAATCGAGTTATAAAACTTGGTGATTGGATGTGAGAAGCCTTAGGATTGTGTTTACTAGTGTTTGTGAGGTAAAGTTTCTCAACTCTCCCCTCCACCTCCTCCTCCTCCTCCACAATGTGCATACACACAACACACGCTACTAGAGAGAGAGGGAATTGCATTAACGAAATTAAGAAATAGTGGAAGCTTATCTGTTGGAACGAGTTGAAAACTTTTCAAACAGCTATGGCAAACGAAGCAAAATCCTTTTATTGCATGATGGCAAAAATTGTGTGTTGAAATGATGATGAGTCATTGCAGTTGTGTGCTTATGAATATACAAGGAAATTTACATCATTCATTGTAAATATAATGTAGATGATGACCAATTTTGATGTCTTGACAAATATGGTCATAAAATGTGTTATTTTCATGGAATGCCTCAAAATACTTTGCCAAGTATTTTATGGTCATTTCTCAGTTATCTAGGGTTTCTCGTTTCGTCACTAAGAATCATATAATTTGAGCATACAATACGACATCATTGGCTGTTGACGAAGAATCCCTTCAACGTCATCTTTTCAATATAATGCCAAAGCAAAATATGTGCCTTGTTAGGAAGCGGCTCTTTCTTCATCTATTCCGCTCGTTTTCTCTTGGCACATTGACTGACTTTTCGAAAATTAAGAGTTTTGAAGAAGGAAATAGAAGTGAAGAATGCCTGCGAAACAGAGAGCAGAAGCTGAATGCCTTCTGAAACGTTTGATATAGTATCTCTGTCAATCGTTCACGCATTTGTTGTTTGCGAAAAGAAGAAAAAAAAAGGAAATTAATTCATATCGGCGCAGATCTCTTATGTCTCAATGGAGCTGTAACAAGAGAAGATGCAGAATCTTCATTCTCTTTGAACTTATGATTCCTCGCGTTTGGACTTGTTCGAATGATTGAGTGAAAGACTTCATTCTATGTCATAGTTCTGTTTCCTTCTAATAATTGATAGTTCGCTAAAGCCGTTTGAAAGGAAATTAAAAGCTTTGATTTTTTGTCTCAGAGGAAATTAGTTTAGAAAACAGAGATGTAGATCGCGCTTGGGCGCAAGTTGGGCAGCAACTTTTCAAACACTTTTGGTATTTCCATGGCTATGCTTGCTTATCTTATCAGCATACCTGAATATAATTTAAACATTAAGGTTCATATTGAAAGCGACTAGCGTTGGCATTATAGTTATACGACTTGCTTTATCCTATAAAGTGTTTTGTCAGATGCGAAAAAACATGATTTTATCTTCACAAAGTGGATATGAAAAGAAGAATTCGTATTAGATAATGCTACTAGTTGTTGTCAGTCAACCAAACAAAGAGAAAAAAAAAGAATGGAAAATCTAAAAAGTGATGTCATGAAATAGTATTGTGATCCTTTAGAATATATTGATGCCGTGTCTGAGATTGGTTTATCACATTCTCGTCGTGAAATCTACTTTTCAATTGCGAATAGATGAAGATAAAACGTAGATAAGTATGAATGCAGAGAGAGAGAGTGGAAAAGAAAGAAAAAGAAGTAGTTTTCCAAATAATATTCAGTTACGAACCTCATTTACGAACATTACATGCACATGACAGGTCCCGATCTCCAAATTGTTTCGTGACAAATTGAACAGTCGCTTACCGAAAAAGACGGACTATGAATCATCATTGGATTTACCGCAAACAATATTCAGGTATTGATATTAAAATAATTGATAAATGAGAAGAAAAAAAGTGAGAGAAGAGAGGAACAGAGAGAGAGAGAGGATGGATCACGAGATGAAAAAGGAATCAACCGCTTCTTGTCGTCAGGCAAATGTAAATGAAAACACTGAAATGACGTAACTAGCGGTTCACGTGAATGACGTCATTCGTGCCGATCGAATAAAATACAAACGAAAAACAGCTTCTTATACTAAACTGTTGTTCGGCAATCATACTTCTTGCTCTCAGAAATCTTCAAACTGACGAAAATATGGCATTGTTTATCGTCAATTCCACCCGATCTACAGAAATAATAGCGAGGCTAATCAACGAGTCGGTAAACAGCTGATATAAGAAATCAAATCTAGTTTGGTTTTTGAAAGTTTATCCAAACTGATGATCTGCGGAACAACTCGGATAAATGGTGTTCGGAAGGCGAATGCAGTGCTTTCGTCCATTCAACCATAACGCTAAATCGAACTATCGGTATATCAACAAATAATTGTTGAATGCATCAATAACTTCAGGCATTTATTCGCATGCGGCAGATATACTCGAGGTATTAGAATATAGAGGTCGATCCATGTTCGCAGTATCTTCAGTTAAATCTCAATTTGACATACCAAAAGTTATCTCTCGGTCAATACCATCATCAATGTGAATATTTACAGGTTCATAATCTGCATTGCGAACAGAAATGCCGCCGATTCTACTTCAACGAGAATATTTTATGTAGGCAAAAATGTGTACAAGGGTAAGCGACACATCAAATAACCGAACCTGTATATGTACTAAATAGATTACGCTTTGATCAAGTGGCCATAACAGGAGATATAAAACGTAAATTTGAGAATTTTGTGAAGGCATCAGCTGTGAAAAATTTGCGTGAGAAATATTACAAGTATTTTCGAAGACAATATCAATGAATATTCACTTTCTTTATTGTTGCACACAAGGAGTTATCAGAACGAGAGCATGGTATATCTCTGGAGCTAGGGTAAGTTAAAAAGTAATAGCATCATACTACGTCATAAGATGAAATAGGCTCTGTCAAAGAGAACAAGTTAGAAACACATTGAGATTGATCGAATTGCAGCAGCCAGAAACAATCATACCAAAAAAAAAGAATTAATTTTCAAAACATGTATTTGTTAAATAACAACCACATAACCTTCGTAATACTTGTTTACTATGTACACAAACTACTTTTTACCGCCTTTTTTTTGAGCAGCAACAGGTGCTCCACCCCGAGGAGGTGTTATGGGTCGGTTAGCCCCTCCTGATCCGTAAGCGAACTTTTTCTTATCAGCTGGCTTAAGAATCTACAACAGATATAATGATCAAAAAGCAAAAAAGCGAAAGAGTAACCTGGAAAGAGCACATTAAAGTTTCATCGACTGTCATCATGGAGCCAGCGTTGTCAAACTCTCCACAATAATTTGGGGCAGAAAAGAGCGTGACAAGTTGTCTTTTGGCAAAGAACTCATATCCGTCTTCAACAACCTACAAAGATAAATGATAATTCAGATATTCAAGAAAATTCTATACTTGATGTGCACGGCAAATAAGATCGAGATCATGTTTATGAAGGAACTTAGCAACAACTTCAGGTCCAAATGTAAAGGAAACACCTCGGTCATTTTCGCCCCAGCCAGTTACGTCCTGAAGGTAAATAATGAAGTTCTCAAATATCAAAGCTGCCAAACCTTATCTGGATCTGACCAGAGAAGATCGCATAAAAGTCCTTGGTCCGGAACATCAGTTGGTCTCATAATCCGACGAATCTAAAATTATAATTTGAATTTCGAGAACTGCACTCCGCCAACGCACCTGCTCCATGGATTGCAAATCAGGAGAAAGACCTCCGTGGCAACAGAAAATTTTTTCATCAATAATAGCAGCAACGGGAAGACAATTAAAACAATCAGTGAAAGTTTTCCACAACTTAATGTTGTAACGACGTTTACCTAAAGAGAATCATTAGAAAAACTATAAAGGCGCAAAACGTACATTCATCATAAAAACCATAAATACGATTAATGGATGCGCATTCATGGTTACCACGAAGCAAAAAGAAGTTTTCAGGATATTTTATTTTATAAGCCAACAATAAACAGATTGTTTCAAGAGACTGTTTTCCTAAAATAGACTCTGAAGAAACGGAACGAAAAGCTGCGAATACCTCTGTCGACATAATCTCCAAGGAATAAGTAGTTAGACTCGGGAGGGAAACCTCCATATTCAAACAGTCGCAGCAGATCATAGTACTGTCCGTGTACATCACCTTGCAAAAAGCGTTTAGAACGGTTTAAACTGATCAATAGTTACCACAAATTTTTAATGGTGCTTCGAGCTCTAATAGTATAGGTTGGCTCAGAAAAATTTCGCGAGATTTCATGCAGAGACCTTTGATCTCGTTTTCTGTGAGTTGAACATTCTTGCCTGGTTTGGACCCTCGCACTAAAAAAATACAGCCATTTGTAAATATTTAAGGATCCTATTACCTTCCAATAACCTCGCAATAATATTGTCTAGGTTAAGCTTCTCTGAATCAGCCATAACAATTTAGCGTTGATGTTAACACGCTTCTAATGGTTACCGCAAGTCTAAAAAATAGGCCTAAAGAAATGTTTCGGATTTATCAAAAAAATCTTGCTGAATCCTAGTTGAACAGCTTCCCAAAAATTGTATGAATGAAATAAAAATTTAAAAATATTCAAACATTTTAGTTAAACTATAGGAAGTCGAGGAAAAGCCTCATGTGGGCTGCAGGATGCTAGCGCACCGACCGCTCGCGCCTAAAATCTTTTCTCTCCCGGTCCCGCAACGATTCTCTCAATTTCCCCGATACGGTCTCCTCGTTAAATCAGCTGATCCAAAAGAGTGAAGAATGTTCAATAATTATATTTCTTTTAAAATAATATTTCCTAATTTTATGAAAAGTATATGTAATGAAATTTGATTAAAGGACTGTCCTCGTTTTTTTACTCATTTCCTCTAAGCTTACATAATCAATAATGGTTGTCTCATGACTGTGTGCTATTGATTCTTCTTTTTACGCTTTTCGTCATACTTTCATTCTACTCTCTTGTTCTCTTAGAAATAAGTTCAGCTTTTAGTTTTTACATTTGATGTCGGATGTGGCCATGCCGCCAAACGAGTCAATAGGTGCCAGCAAAAATAAAAAGAAGAAGGAGAAAAATCAGGTACTATCTGTCTAGTTGACAGACGCACTTTAAATGTAACATTACTTTAGGTTCAGCCTCAACCTCAGAAACTCCCTTCTACAGATTTACTAACAGATGATATAGAGAATAGTCCTGCCCCAGTAACTGAAGTTGTCTTAGAACCAGAAGGTATTGTTGTTCAATTGTACGAATTCCAATAAAAGACTTTCTTACAGGGTGGTCAAAAGAATGCGAGAAGAACATAAGCTCCGAGAATGATATAAACTCGAATACAAACATAACAGAAGTGATCACAAGTAAGATTTGTAATATGTACGTTATAGAATCTTTGCTTTGCAGCTCAGTCTCTTCCCATTCTCCCACCAATACGCTCACCCTGCGGTAGGACTAACTCCGTAAATGTAGAAACAATTACGAAGCCTATGACTCCACAAGTATGCTCACCTGGAAATAAAGCACGAGAAAGAACTCCTAATATACACAGAGGCCAAATCGTAAAGCCAAGACATGTTCCGTAAGCTATCTTTACTTTTAATGGATCTGTTTGCTTGTTTCTAGAGAATTATCTCTGGCCAATTCGATGGCTGAACTAGTTCAAGAATCGATACCTTCCCAGCAATCTACTGCTGCTTTGCCAGAAAAAATAGAATGGGTGCAATTCTTCACCATAGAAAAAGGTATTTCATAATTATTTCTTCATCATTATTTGTTTTTCTCAATCAGCTGGAAAGTTGGGTAAGAAAATGGATGTTTTACTACTAGGATTAGCACGTGGTTTCCAACTGTGGTGTATGACGGTAAGAAACACATGCCTGTATCGGTCACATGCTCTGTTTCTAAATTTAGGACAGCGGGGAGTATGAAGAGGTCATGTCAGAACGACAAGGCCCTATTCGAGCATTCGTTCCTATACCAAACAACATCAAAAGTTTCGCGAGCGAGAAAGACTTGTAAGATTGTTCGATATGACGCAGTTGAACTTCCTCATATTTTCAGATTCTCGACTCTGAGACCTCAAGTAGCTCTAGTTGACGCTTTCAGTCCTGCCCAAGATAAAGAGTATTGTACAGTTGCTATTATTTCACTAGTCAATAAGCATGTAAGTTGGCAGTTTGTGTTTTTAAAATTGAAAATGATTTGTCGCGACAGTTGCTTTTTGAGTTACAGCACAAATAAATAATTGTTTTCTAATTGCAGGTACATCGACTCCCTTCAGCCGCAACACCGTATGAGGAGCAAGTATGCGGACTTCAATGTTCTGAAAGGTAATTATCGTTTCTTTGAAATTTCTAAAAAGTTTATTTTCTAGTTTTCTTGTGGTGTCTTTCTCTTCAAGTGTTGTTGTTTACGAAACACTTTCCTATGGCCAAGTTCATGAGATCAATATTTTCAATAATTTAGAAAGGAATATTCCTCCAGTTGCCATTTATTCCCATCTCTTAGCTTTCGCTGTAGATAAGGTTTGTTTGTTCACGTTGTCTCCAATTATTTGCATTTTTAGATTGATAACGAAATCCAAAGCTGTGGTGGATTAGATTTAGATGGTGTTGAGACTCCCGATGACTATACAAGTCAAGTGTTGGGAGGAGCAAAGGTAAATCTTACCTGGAGCTTTTTTCATACGTAGTATCTTCTTAAGGCATTCAAAAGGACATTAGATTCCTTCGTAGAAACGGTAAAAGGATCTGGTGTTTCAAAGACCAGAACTACACCAAAAGGAATCATTAAGATTGTAGACTTGACTAAGGATGAAGACAATGTAACTACTGCAAGGCTTTTGATTTATTGATATATTACTTCCAGAGTTGGGTTTATGCTCATTTTGTAGCCCATATGGAGACAATATCTTATTGCTCATGGTCACCAGATGGAAGACTTCTTTTTACTGCCGATGTGCATGGATCTTGTTTCAACATGTTCAATATTCTCTCTCATCCTATAAGCCCTTGTTTGGGAACAGTTCATCATATGTACAGACTATACCGAGGAAACACATCAGCTAAAGTAGGAATATCAATATGTTATTGAATCGTTCATTGTTTGGTTTTAGGTTGCCAGCACTGCTTTCTCATTTGATGGCCGCTGGCTTGCTGTAGCCACTAATCATGGTACTACCCATGTTTTCGCTGTATGTCCATTTGGCGGAAAACCCTCTCTTAGAACACATGGAAGTCATTTCACTAACAGGTAGCTTTTTTTGTGTGGTCCACTTATCACTGAACTATTTTAAGAGAATCCCGCTTCTTGCGTTCAGCTGGACTGACTGATTCTTCTGATTCTTACAATAATGGGCGATCTAGAAGAAATAGCGGAAGTCTTGGCTTATCTCGGTAATCCAATTTTCACTTTTCGATGCTTATGAATTTTTTTCAGCGAACATCCGTTTAGTAATAAGTTATTGGCAAAATGCTCTCAAAATCCACGTATTGGACCATTAGAACCTCCAGTTTTACTGAAGGCTGTTGCGAAAATACCTGTAAGTTTCCATATTTGTCGACAGTACGATATTTTCTTTCTTCAGGACCCTAGAATCTCTACTGATAATCTGATTGCTTGGGCAAACGATCTGGCTCCTCTTGGAATTTCTAGTGCCACCAAGAAAGTCACTGAACTACCTCGAATGTCTCTCGTTATTAACTCAAGAGATAAAGATGGGCGATCGGAGCATTGTCTTTCTGTTTGCCGTGCTGAAACTGGTGTTGTTTTCCAATACAAGTTGATACCTTGCCGTTCAACTGAACAGCCTGAAAGAGATCCAGTGCTTGACATTGAACCTGCGTATATGTGGGTACTCCATAGGTTAGATTAAAACGTCACATGATCACCATTAAAGAGCATCTCGTTCTAGGACTAAAAATGATTCTGCCATACCTCCTCCGTTAGAAGCTGGCAACTCTTTAAGATCATTTTCGTGTGCACCTGAGTCTAGACAACGTCATGATTCTGCTCAGTCATGGATTCCGCAGGCGGAAATTAAGACTTACTCTGGACCAACACGCCGTGTCTGGCAGGGGCCACAATTTTCTTTCTTTGAATACAAAGACGATAACAGTCCGGAACTAGTAATACATTTGAATGCCAGCAAAGTACAAAGAAAAAATCTTTCAGTTACCACCTTCCGACTCTAAACAATCTCTCTCTTCGATGAAATCGATTCCTGTTGTAATAGGAGATAGGACTGAACGGCATGATGACTGTAGAGGTACTTTGTGTTTTATAGCTTGATTACATCGAAAAGTTCAGCTGGAAATTCGATTAGAATCGAATGTAGTTCATCATATGACAGCGAGCCTGTTCTCACCACCATGAGCTCTGGCGATCACATTAAGCTCAAAATAAGCGAAGCAATGCGGGAAGACCGAGGCAGCGATCGTGTAAGTCAAAGAAATTAGTATAAGTGTATACTGTCGAGTTCTTCAGAGTGATGACGGAGGGAAGCAGGCCTTCGATGATCCGTTCGATTTAGAAGGGTAGTGTCTAGTCTCAGGACAAATGTACATAATTGTAATTCTTTCACTGAACTGCCTTGAATTTTGCATTAAAACGAGGATTTACTAATTTGGCTATACTGCGCTAGGTATTATGCATATATTCTTTTAATATTAACCGAGTGTATTATTGTATGATAAAGGGTAGTGGCACCTTACCACGAGTTATTGCCAGTTTTACTTTTTTTTCAACTAGTTTTCCGGTTCTTGTCTAGTGATGATTTTATGTTTAACCATTTTATCAGTTGTCTGCAGGCAGTCTTAGTGATATTGTCACCTATTCACCTTAAAAACCAAAAAAATCGTGTAACGGCGTAGAGCGCCAAATAAATACATTGTATATCCTCTAATCTATTTCTTTTCTTTGACTTGTAAGTAGTTACAACACTACAATACTATTAAGCTTAAGGACAAATGCTCGTTATGTTTATACTAATCGCTAGGGCAGAGGATGTGATGAGCTTATTGAATTCTGTTAAGCAAAGCTTGAGCCATAGTAGTTCCAAGTTTAGCTGGAGAATCGGTGACGTGGACTCCGGCTGACTTCAAAGCCTCAATCTTGTCATCAGCAGTACCTAGAAATAGCAATAGAAATAAGGAGTTTTGATAAGAAACATACCTTTTCCTCCTGAAATAATGGCTCCAGCATGTCCCATTCTTCTTCCTGGTGGGGCTGTTACTCCGGCGATGAAGGAAACAACGGGCTTTCCGCTTAATAAAACATTCATAAACATTGTTTGAAAGAACAGCTTACGTGTTGGATCTCTTGATCAATTCAGCGGCTTGCTCTTCAGCATTACCTCCGATTTCACCAATAAGGATAATACCTCAAAGTAATCACATAGTTGAATTTACGAGATAAAAAATAAAACCTTTGGTTTCTGGGTCAGCGAAGAAAACTTCGAGACAATCGATGAAGTCAGTTCCATTGAATGGATCTCCTCCGATACCAATACATCTTTAACGACACAAATTAAATTAAAGTCCTTAAGGCAGTAAAAACCTGGTTTGTCCAAGTCCTACAGCGGTAGTTTGATGTACAGCTTCATAAGTGAGAGTTCCGGAACGAGAAACAACTCCTTAAAGAAGAAAATGCAAAAGATGAAATTGTTAAAAATAACATACCTACGATTCCCTTCTTGTGGATATGTCCGGGCATAATTCCGATTTTGCATTCTTCTGAAGCAATGATTCCTGGACAGTTAGGACCAAGAAGGCGAGATTTGCCTGAAATTTACTTTCAATCAATATTTCAAAAAAAAAAAACTCACTTTGCTTGAGGAGTTTGCTCTTAACGCGAACCATGTCTTGTTGAGGAACTCCCTCAGTGATAGCAACAATGAGTCCGATCTGAAAGATGATAGTCTTTACAGAAGTCATATTAAGGAAAAAAAACCTCAGCATCAATGGCTTCTTCAATAGCCTTGGCGGCTCCAGAAGCAGGTACATAGATTACAGTAGCATCAGCGCCAGTTCTGTCTTTAGCTTCAGCAACGGAGCCAAATACTGGGAGCCCAAGATGAGTTTGTCCCGCCTAACATTGAAACTAAGAATGTTTTTTATTATTAATCCTTACCTTGTTAGGTGAAACTCCTCCTACGAGGTTTGTATTGTATTCAATCATCTGCTTTCCATGGAAGGTACCTTGCTTTCCAGTGAATCCCTATTAATACTATTATAAAGCTGGAGATACTTTTTTAATCTACCTGGATGATAACCTTAGTGTGCTTACCAATAAGCAAGTTGTTTCTAGTGTCGCTATAAACAGTACGAGCCAAAGGCCGAGCAAACTTTTGCAAAGAAGAGGCACAGAATGACATCCTTAATGAAGCGTTATTTATTTGGAGGGTTCTTGCGACGTTTCGTGGGATTTATATTGAAAAATTGAATATTCTATGTCATATCCTTTTACTTCAAAATTAAAAAAAATGTTAGCATCAGGCTTAACTTTACTATATACATATAATATTACAACAACCAATATAATCTTTGTACATGCAAGAGCTCAAGTATTTTTTAAAGGGCGGAAATGATGGATAACCCGTTACAAGACCATTTTGAAAAGCAATCGACTGAGTCGAGCTTCTAAAATTAAGAGTACGGAATGCTCTAGTGATAATGAAGGAAAACTGCTCGACCTAATGGAATTGAAGCATCGTATGATTCTATTCCTCGTACCATTGTCGTATACATATCAAAAACACAGTCATTCCATATTTTGTTACACCTGTTCGATTGGATTTTTCGATAGGATTTTTTACTACTTTTTCGCGTCCCGACCGACTTTCAGAGAAGTCGGAGAATTCCTAGACATCACATCATTGGAAAATGTAGAGAATAGACGAAGTTCTCTGAACCGAACTTAGTACAGGAAGAGCAGTTTCACATTCAAAAAACGGGTTTGTGCTTTTGAATGCTAGCTGATTGTTCCATGGGCATATCATATTTAATGTATCTTCAGTATAAAGTATATAACAATCAACGAAAACAATATCCTATCTATTCTTATCAACAAATTATTTGAGTTGGGAGATTTTAGAAGATGTATAAACGTTCCGTTCAAAAACATCTTTGAAGCCGTAATACTTAGCATCCAATTGTTGAGAAATTTCTTTCGCTGACCACTGAAAAAGGTGTTGTCTCCTGATGAGGAGAAAAATATCAAACCTGCTTGGTTTCATCAAATAGTCTCAATTGATCTTCTGGTACTGGTTCGACCCCCTGGGCAACATTACAAACTCCGTCGGGATTGAGCTGAAACCCGATTTGTCTTAAAGCTGTTCAGCTCAAGTTAGATGATACCCTAATTCCATGAAGATCGTTAATTGTTGGTTCTCCATTTGGGAATCGAATAGGTTTCAATTCTATTAAGTGCTTAATATGCCAAAGTTCTTGATTAACCGCCTCTGTGTTCATGAAGACTTCCGGTTTTCCTATCTGTATATAAATGGTTAACAATTTGAACAAAGAATCGAAATGAATACCTCCCAATCTTTACCGAAAAGTTTTTCTATTCTTTCTTTCGTCCATTTTGGTTGTGTCGCTAAATCACGATATACCCAAGCCATCCAAAGTTTGGATGGAGGATCCATCTGATTGATAAGATTTATAGAAAGCATTGCTTTAAACGATACCGAAGTATTCTGTTCTTCACATCTGAAATCGTCTAAAGATCCTCCTCCAGATTCGAAATCATATTCCTTCACTGCATCGTTACGACGCGGAAGATAACGATACCACTTTCCTCCAGTTCTGAAGACCCAGCGATCTAAGAGAAATTGAAATATGTAGCAGTATGAAACAAAGCATGCTTACTTCTGATAACCTTTGCCATTTATCTATCTCGAGTAGGATATCTGAAGTGAATGATAATAATGAAAGTTAGGTTGAGCTATTGAGATAACTACTGCGTTGAACATGTTACTCGGCAGAGAAACGTATAAGAGAGAAAGAAAATAAATAATTTAATCGAGGATATCATCAATCTATTCTTTTATGACTAGTGGCGACTCTATTTCTCCTAGTGTTTCCCAATTGATACTTTGGAAAAACGTATGATCTCTTAGAGCTGATGGACCTTCATTTTCAGAAGCTCCTAATCGTTGTTGAGGCTGGAAGCAAATCCATACTATTCGAATGATGATAAACAACTCACATCTTCAATTAAGATTTTATTAACCATGTCTTTGGCATCTTCTGGGAAATCATCGGGGAATGTGTGATCGATTCTTTGTATTCGTTTGTATATGAGATACTCCGTTTCTTCATGAAAACAGTGATTACCTAAAAAGGAATCTTTGGAATAACAACGAAGCATCAAATACCTGTTAGAAGCTGATAAGCTACAACTGCGAAAGACCAAATATCTAAAGAGGGGCCAATAGCTTCACCTTTAAGCATCTAAAAGTAGCTACTATATATTCGAGACACTCAAGTAACAAACCTCTGGTGCCATATATTGAGCAGTTCCTACAAAGGATGTTGTTCGCCTCTTTCGTAATCTGGGAGGTTCTACTGTTTTATCCTTGAATCATTTTTTGTTTAAACAAAAACACTTGAAAACTAACTTCGAGATCTTTGACGCAACCGAAGTCGGATATTAAAACATATTTTTTGTCAGTTATTAGAATATTCTCGGGTTTTAAATCCCTGTGTAAGATAGAGAACGAGTGAAGATATTCTGAATGAGGAAATGAATGAAACGAAACGAAGTAAATGATTGCACGTACGAACTCCACTTAAAATCTGAGCTAGTAGAAACTTCGCAACATCATAGGAGAATTTCTGTCCTTCCTCTTTCAACATGATTTGTAACAAGTCTCCATCTGAAGCTTCATATTACCAATTGGTCCATTTATTCTTCTTACGTTGTGCGTAGGAGAATACAAAGTATAAATGTTCAGAATCTTGTAACGTTTGATATAACGTAATTATGAAAGGGTTTGCTGGCTTGTTGCACGCAAGGCGAGCCAACGTTCTTTTCTCTCGATGAACTTGAGTTACGAAATCTTCTTTAATTAATTGTCTCTTGAAACACATCTTCATTGCAACAGTTCTGTTGTTTCCAAATAACTCCTTGGCTGAATAAACTACGCTGAACGAGCCTTCCCCGATTTCTTTAACGATCTGAAAGCAGGGTTATTCCGGTCTTAAGCTCACAAAAGTTACTTTATAGTCTGCCAATGTTTTCGGTCCATTTCCTACAGATCGTGAGCTTTCAGGTGGTCTGAGATTAGCAGGAATCAAATGGTTTTCTTCATCCATCGAAGAGAAACACCAGCAAGAGCTTTAAAAACCAACCTTTATTCATACAAGCTGTTTAACAGCTTCTTGTAAACAGCATACACGAGTACTAGTTCTTTCATGGATGTATAAGAATACATTTAGTGGAAGTTTATGTCCTTTGGTATCTTAATATGTACTATTCTGATCAACTATATTTTTGTGAATTTATCTCGTTGAGTAACTACTTTGAGTGTATATCCGTTCGTGTAGCAGAATATTACTGCGAAGAAAACTCCCATAGCTCACCAAATGAGTACACAAGGTTCACATGATTAGCTGTTCAGATTTTCTCACTTCAAACAACTGGACTTCGTGGCAGTAGGTTTCGTTAGGACTTCTAGATTATATTCGTACGGAAGCGTCTAGCGAGCACCACCAGTCTTTCATCACATAGAGCGTAAATGAAAACTTCTCAGTTTTCATCCGAGAGACCGTAGTTGTCGATTGTATTTTCATTTTTTCTTCTTTTGGGAATTAATGCCCGGCTGTTTTTTATACTCACTTACACATAGCGGAGCGTGAGCTGCATCATTGGCGTAATGATGTTTAAAAGATTCTTTGGGATTTACTCAAAAACGGTTAGTCAACGTAGAGTGCTCCAGATACATTCGAATTTGAAGATTCATTGAACATTATAACTCAAAAAATTGAAAAATAAATAGCACAGTAACATTCAAAACGAGCATTAGGAAAAGAAATACAACGGAAAGAAATGGAATACGAAACATCCGGCACATGACTAAGGTAGTACGGAGACCCATACAGAGCAATATGAATGATGAAATATCCAATTATTTTATGAAATCAAATAACCTATTAAAGCCGGTCATAAGCAAGCTAGTCTTGCCTACGAGCCTTTCTTTTACTCACAGCAGGCGATACCTTCTCAACACGTTTTTCGCCATCACTTTCACTATCATCAGCTTCAATAAGTTCCATAGCCTTTGGTACATGCTCAGCCTTAGGGGAAGATTTGGCGGCTGTTTTAGCTTCAACTTTCTATAAAGGAACTTGATTAAAAAATCATCATGTTAAAGCGAACCTCTTCTTCCACAACTTCTTCGACATCGTCAGACTCATCGGCCTTTTCTTCTTCCTCCTCATCAGCTCTAACCTCATTTCCTTCTTCATCCACCAGATTGGGAATCTAGAAACACGAATAGTATAGAATATTTCTTCTCAATATTCAAAGTTCCAATCACAAAATATATTTGATTGTTGTCCGAACAAGTTAAAAATTTTAAAACTGGCCAACCTTGTCGTCATCCTCCATGAAGACATCATGCTTTTTGTTGTAAGAATAGCTATCATGAGGGGTAGATTTTCTTCCGAAACAGAACACTCCAACGAATACTGTTGGAATCAAAACACCGAATACATAAACAGCCCATAACCATGGTTTCTCCTTTAATGAAGTGAATATATCAGACTGGAAACCTTGTAAAGTGTGATACCTCAGCGGCGTCGATGAAATATTGGAAGAATCCTCCTCCTTCTCCCATAGAAGCAGCGAGACGTGCATCTTCACTCTTTCTTAAGTAATACGTTTGCTTAGCAACATCGTGAGCGGTGTCTTCGGAATCACAAATCAAGATATTATCTGAAACTTATGAAGTGAGAAGAGAGAAAAAACATTTAAAAACCGAAAATAATGTTTTGGCTCATGGTCCATAACTCAATACCGACAGCGGTTATTGTGGACAGTCCTCCAAAAGCTGTTGGTTCAAAATGATTAGGATTTGGGATTTGACGTGGCTTCCAAACTCCCTTATAAGCTGGATTAGCTTTTTTGGGACAAACCCATTTACCCTGAACAACTACTGATGTAACAAATGAAAAATGAACTGAAACACCTTGTATTTGGGATTAGGAACGGATGGTCTTTTCCATGGACCACATCCTGATACTCCCTTGCAAGCAGGATTATCTACTGAAGGTGGCTCCCATTCGCCATCCATATCTGCATCCCAATCATCAGGTTTGCGAGCTTCTGAGTCAGGAATAAGATCAGGCTGGAAAAAAAAGAATCAATTCCTTCTATATGAAGTGCTGACCTCCTCTTCGAGCCAATCATCAGGCTTGACAGCGGTTTCATCAACAATTTGCATTGGCTGGCTCTCATCCCAATCATCTGGCTTAGTAGCTTCTACATCATCAATTTCGGCTCTGAAAATCAAACTGAATACAACTTTTCAACAATGCACTTGCCTATCATCCCATTCTTGTGGCTTCTTGTCAGTGGGGTCATCAATAATAACTGGAGGAACAAGAGAAGGAGTGAGATCCTAAAGGCAAGGTGAAAACTTTGACTTATGAATACAAGAACCTTGAGCATGTTGCCATAAATAACATTCTTCTCATCAATGTTTACAGAGAAATCGCCATTAGGATTGATCACAGCAGTGTACAAATGAGGCTTGTGGTCATCCCAGTAAGTAGTGCCGAGATTGGAGGGTTGTTTAACATGATGTTCCTTAAAATATTATTTTACAAAGCTCATAAATATGAAAAATTACATGAATAGTGTTATTCTTAGGGTTTTTATATCTGAAAATCAGATGAATTTTTCCAGTGGCTCCACATTTATCAGGCCCGAACATGATAGTGTAAGGTGTTGTATCCTGAGAAATGAACATTCAAAAATTATCGGTCTCTTCCACTTACAGTAAAAGCTCCAAGATCTTTCTCAGCTCCTTCACTAAGAAGTTTCACGTAACCTCCACCGCATTCTTGACCTTCCTCAAACTGCACTTGGTATCTGAAGTATAAATTAGGAATCCATAAAAACTGATAAATTTACTGAATAACAAGAGGGCGCTCTCCGAAGATGAAAGGCTTAACAAGTCGGCCAGAAATAGCATGATGACGGGCTTTTGTCTTTACAATAAGTCCGTAATCCCCTTCGATGGATACGAGAGATGGTTCATCAACAGCCCACTCTCCTAAAGACCGAATATTTATGATTTTAAGGTTCAACTTACCGTTATACTTAGCGATTTCTTTGTCAACTCCATCTTTTTTAGCTACGCTCTTGATCCACCTACGTCCAATGGCATCCTTACTTCCGAAAGACTCGAGTAAGTTTACAGCTGAGGCTGTCTTCGGAGCAACGAATTTTAAAGGAACAAAAACATCCTAGAATAATATTGAATGAAATTATAATGACTAGGAAGGGTAACTCTACCTTGTCTTCATCGTTTGCAAATACTGTAAGTCTTATAAACAACGTCAGAAACAGTAAGCCAATTCCCCTCATTTCTGCAAATGGTGAATAAGTTTACAAAATAAACAGAACATAACAGGGCAATTATGACGATTTGTTAGATATTAAGAGATATCAAAAAAATTTGAAAATATTTACAAGTAAATGATCGATGCGTTTTATCGATTTTTCTCTTACACACAGCTCCAGCAACAACGCGTCGTGGTTACCACGCCGCGTTTGCCTACTCCATTCTTCCAATATGCTTCGGCTGCTTATGCGAGTGACCTACGCTTGAAACATATGAATACTGCTTGATATTCGATATTACTATGCTAATTAAAATCGAATTTTACATTCGTAAAGGTTGATTAAAGCTTTACACTATTTGAATTTACTTATGTACAATATTGATTTGCATGTCACAAATTGTCATAGGAACGGGTAATAGGTTTGGTGGCACCGTTAGAAATGCCATATCCCTTTATAAGTAAGGTTTTAGGAGGAATTTAAGAAACGAAATAAAATTTATATAGACCCATGAAAGAGAAACAGTTTACTGAACCGGAAATAAAAATGGAGAACAATTATCATCATGAATTACTTACGCGCCTACTATTAACGCCAGTCGAAAAATGCTTACGTGCAGTGATGATGAAATTGAACATGAACTGAGCATTCATTCATTTACAAACTTTATAATAATAAAAAACATGTATGATACGGATTCGTATTGCAAAAAACAAAAATGACTAAAGGACCAAGAGAGGAACAACCGTTCTATCGCTGCCAAGAATGAAAAATGAGAAATTGGCGGCTGTGCAAGCTCACAGCCAAGAAGATTGCAGTGTTCTTCGGCCTATTCTCTCAAGGCTATGATCAAGGTTATCACATTGTCGCATTAATGGAGCAGCATTTTGCTAATTCAAGTAGTTATAAAAAAAAGAAGTGTAAGGGAATGTTAGATTTGGAACTAAACTCCAAACTTCCTTTGTTCGCATTATGTACGAACGTATGAAGAGTACATCTCCAGTGTGATTGATATGCATTCGCCATCGTTTGAGAATATAAGTCGCATAAATTAGGGTTTGTAAAGTTGCGAGTACTAGTAACTTGTTCAATAATCGATTCAAGGTCAATATCAAGCGCCTATTATCATGTGTTAGGCATACAATTTGAGTCACGATAATTTATGATTGACAAAAGCATGGCCAGGGAAAAGTCGTCTACATTACCCTTCTAGAGACTAACCATATGCTATGAGCACCCGAATCATAGTTATACCTACTTACTTTTTCATATGCAAATTAGTAATTCTAAATAAGATATGGATTGAACAGGATCAGATTTCATGAAAATTTAAAACAAAAGAAACGATTATGTGCATACATGTTGCCGGTGTCTAACAGGAACTATGCAAATACAAATAACCATATGCAGACATACATATCTTCAGATACTCATTAAGTCTAATTCAAATTTTATTAGTACAGATGATCTAATACAGGAAACAATAGCTACACGAACTTCTCTCCTGGTATATAAGCAACGAGCAGCAATTCAGAAGCATCCAAGTTTGCAACTCAGCAATGTTTTCAAAGATTGTTCTTTTCGCTTTATTCGGCTTATCTTCTGCCATCATCGACTTAAACTGTACCGATGGAACAAACGTGAGCTATACCTTTATGAATATTCTATAATGTTCCAATTTAGTGGGCTAATAGAGCGTTTAATTGCGAAAACGTTTATTCGGACAACGTTTGCGAAGTTCTTTACGCTGCAGCTGCCGCATTAGAAGTTGGAACAGCAACCACTGACAGAAATGACAACTGCTACGTGAGTCGCGGATTCAATAACTCTTCCAGCGCATCCAACACTGTTACAGAGTACCGTTACTCCTGCCACTGCCACTACAGTCAATGCCGAATTGAAAGAAATTTCTGTAGCCAACTGCCCTAAGACTTGTGGATATTGTTGCCTCACAAATGAATTCCAGTGTGAAAACGCTAGACGTAAGATTTGCGAGCAAGGGAACTTGATAATTACAGTCAATTTTCAGTTCCTCGAATCAACTGTAACACAGTTACCAGCCGAATGTGCAAAGATCCCCTCTGGAGAGAAGTCATTGCTGCTGACTGTCCAAATGTGTGCGGATTCTGTCTGCTCGGTAATCAAAGCAAATGTAGAAGCTGGTTCACTAATTATTTTCAGGAGGATGTATCGATGCTGCTCCAGATTGTGCTCTCAATCCAACAATTTGTTACACACGTGGTCTTGAGTCGTTCTCCAGCGTGAGATTAAAGCAAATGCCTTCCTGTCTAAAATATAAGTTATAGACCAACTGTAAACGCACCTGTGGACTCTGCGATTCTACTTCAACAACTGCTGCTTCTGTCACCAGTTCTACTTGCGCTGACACCAACAGAAAGTATGCTAGCTTTTAAAGTTAAGAGTCCAGAACACTACCTTTACAGCTGCGCCGGATGGGTTAGAAATGGCTTCTGCACGAACACCTTCTACACAGCCGCCCAAAGAAGACAGTTCTGTGGTAGATCTTGCAACTTGTGCTAAACAGAACAGAACCAAGGATTTCATATCAATGAGGGCTTTCAAACACTTTTCTCTAATACTTTCAATCATGTGGTTTGACCGCACATGAATAAACACTTTGCTTTCAAATGTCTTTGATTAAATACGGAGAGAAACACATGGACAAAAAATATGAAACAGCCATGCAACAACAAAATAAGATTCTCTTTCACGGCTCATACTGAGGAAAGCAAACTACGTCATAGTTCCGATCTCTTGAATGGGATCAACACTTATCAAAAATCAAATCTTCGATAAGGAGAGTGATTATGACTAAACAGTAATATCATGGTTTTAGAGTCAATGAGGATGAGACCACCGGTTACTAATACTGTTCTCATGAACCCTAAAGGTATCAAGAATCATTGCCAAAAATCTCAAACACACGAACTTTAACTATTCTTCGATGTGGAGATCATGAGAGAGATCATTGAAAGATTAGTCAACATTGTGTTGATTCAATGAAAATTAAAAGATGTTTAGATTTGAAATCGGAGATTTGTACTTATCACATTGAGGTGTTTGTCATATTTTTCACGAGAAACTGTATTCATGAGACGGAAGACAATACCTCGGTATTTACACAGATGTGAAAATGAAGGTATAAGGTGAGAAACAGTTAGTACGAAGATTTTCTATAAAAGGAACTCTAGTGTCAACGGAATCATATCATCTCAATGAAAATGATTACTGCCTTTGTTGCTCTGACTTTAGTCACTTTGGCACAATGCACTATAGTCGATCTCAACTGCACGTCTGGAACTGCTGTGAGTCACGAAGATTCGAATTTTCCTATTTATGAGTGTTCAGTACACCTCAGCTGCGAACAACTGTGAGGATGTCTACGATACCGCTGCCTGTGCCGTTCTTTACAAAGACTCGAAAGTTGCAGTCGACGGAACCGACGAAAGACCCACAGCGTGTTTCGTGAGTCCTTTAACGTTTTTTTAGTAATATGCAACTTCATAAAGTCTATTGACTCGAGCACACTTGCTGTTGATACTGAGTTAAGAGATATCGCCATCACAAACTGTCCTAAGACTTGTGGATACTGCTGTCTTTCGAAAGAGTGGAATTGCCAGAATGCACCTAGTAGGGTCGTACACTTCTTCCCCTCTTAACTTATATTTATTACTAGTTCCAAGAATCACCTGCAACTTGGTAACCAAAGCTATGTGCAAAGACAAGGAATGGAGAGAGATCATCGCTCAGGATTGTCCTGCAGCTTGCGGCTTTTGTACACTTGGTAAGGAAAATACATTTGTTCTTGAAGCCTAAGAACCATAACTTACCAGGAGGATGCATTGATTCTGCTGTGGACTGTGCTACTCATCCCACAATTTGTCACGTTGATTCATTGAAAAACTTTACAACACATAATTGTCAACGTACCTGTGGACTATGCAGTAAGAAAGTACATTTCATATGATCCCATATTGAACTCTTCAGCTGGAACAACAAGCGGTAGCTGCTCCCCTTCAATGATCGAAAACCCTAAGTAAAATATTTCTGATTGATTTGAATTGATCAAAAATTAATATATTCAGTTGTGCAAGTTGGAAGAGAAATGGTTTTTGCACCAGCACGTACTACACTGATGAGCATAAGAAGAAGTATTGCGGTAAAACCTGCAACCTGTGTTAAGAGAATCTTTATACAAATTGGGAAAAGCTGAAAAATGCATATATGCATGAATGAGTAACATTTACTTTGTAAGAAATAATAAAGATTTGATGACCAAGAATAATGAACCAACTTATGAGATAACTAGCAACCGTTCCTACCGCTCCGTAAACTTGAAATAACGTGCTTACTGTTTGTTGGCGGCAAAACCGCACACGCTTTTTACGCTGATTGGCATAAACTGTTTTTACATGTACTACAGTGGGGAGCATACATCCTTCTGGTTAGCCAGCTTCATATAGTAGTCGAATAGATTTGTGATTTTGAAAAGTTGACACATCCAAATGTACTTTTAGTTGAATCTTTACATAAGGAAATATGTTAGAACACATGATTAGTTTACACAAGAGAACTGTACGAATTATGTTTTCTTCCTTTAATCACTGAAATGACCAATTGGTAGAGCAACGATGTTATTACAAACATACTGAAACAAAACCGCACTAAATTTCCTTTCAAACGAATTCGAACACTCAACTGGAAGATCTCATCTAAGGCGACGTGAGGTTTGATCAACAATCTTTATAAAATGAAGCTATAGTTCTCAACTAGCCATTTGCAAACTTAGAACAGATAAAAAAAGAAACAAAGAGGACACTATTAGTTCAGTCGTCTGTGAATTACGTTTATTGTGAAATGAATAGAGTGACCGCAGTATAAAAGGGCACCCAACTAAGACTAAATCATCAGCTCAAAATCAACCATGATTTCTTTCTTTGTCCTGTCTAGTCTTCTCATCTCGGCTCAAGCCATCATCGATACCAACTGTACCGATGGAACCAACGTGAGTTGCTTGATCGTAACAACTTCTAATAATTGTCAGCTTTCTAGCCAACTAATGCTGCTATCAACTGTAACGATATCTATTCCACAACTGCTTGCGAGAAGCTCTACACTACCCCTGTTGCCCTCGATACCACAGAGAGAGAATTCGCTTGCTTCG
>CALQYR020007486.1:655617-704634 GCA_943334845.2 Auanema sp. JU1783 | reverse complement strand
GTCTTAGCAAGGAATACAACTGCAGAAACGCCGAGAGTATAACTCCTTAAAAAGACTCTGGAAATTCGAATTTTTCGTTCAGGACCAAGAATCACCTGCAGCACTATCACCAGAGCTATGTGCAGAGATGCTACCTGGAGAGAGATCATCGCTCAAGATTGCCCAGCTGCTTGTGGATTCTGTCTCCTCGGTTAGTGATATCAGTCAACCTTATATATGTGGAAAAACATTCTTAAAACATTCTAGGAGGATGTATCGATAAGGCCGTTGATTGCGCTACTCAACCCACTATGTGCTTCATTGATTCTTTCAGAAGCTTCGTAAATACCAACTGTCAACGCACATGCGGACTTTGCAGTAAGATTATCTTAACCAAACACGATAGTTTCAAAACAAAATTCAGCTACATCATCGACCACTGGTTCCTCATCCACCTGCACCACCATTGCTGATACCAGTCCAAAGTAAGTAACCCAGGAAAATGAACTACAGCTAATGCCTCGATATTTCCAGCTGTGCCTCATGGAGAAACAATGGATTCTGTACCAACACTTTCTACACTGTCGCTCAAAGAAGACAATATTGCTCCAGAACTTGCAATATCTGCTAAGTGTTAACTTGTACAATAAGCCATCAAAGCGTGAGCATGCTTAAAATCAAATCTAGAGACATTGTGGTCTGACCAACCAATAATAAAGAAATAAACTCTTTAGCCAAAAACTTTTATTCAATTTAACATGCAGCATAGAATAATTACACGTAGTTCCAAGATATTCCTACTCAGGATTTCAATTGACGAGAGTGATAGGAGCAACTTGGTTACCTGAGTAACCAATGGCATTCCAAGGCAATCTATAAACAATATTCATAAAATTTGCAGAAGTGCTACAACGATATCTAGTATCTTATTTCATTCATACTCACACGCATCCCTGAGAAGAACAGAGGTTCCATTTCAGGAAGCCCATGCCTTCCTCAGTGAGGATATGGAAAGCAAATGTATTGGCTGATTTTAAATTCTCTGTACGTTTGATACAGAGTTGAACTATCTAGTAGTTTACACCATCATACTACTTACAGAAAATCTGATCGGTACAGAGTTGGTTCCTGATATGGCACATAATAGAAGTATACACTTTTCCAATTTTTTGTCAAAAACGCTGACCAGAACCCAAATGTTGTTGACTAGATAAAGGCATGTGTGAATAACGGTTAGACACAAATGTATTACTTGATGAGTTATAAGATATGAAGAACACACTTCGCTGGCTAAGAAGAGATCCACACCGCTCTCATTGTCACTAACGATGCCAGTCTAGGTGAGAAAGCTTTGAGCAACGCATGATGAGTTCTATACCTCAATCTTCCCCTTTTTCGTCAGGGCATGCAGCATTTCATGTAAGAAAGATCTATCATCACCAAACAGAAGAATTTTCTTTTTTTTCTGAGAGATCGATCGATAAGAACGTAAATCAAAAAGAACATACTTCTTTAACTAGAACATACTCAGTGAGTGCAAGCAACACTTCTCGAGGAACTGTCCGATTTATTCGTACGAAATCCGTCATTCTTATATGTGCACAAAGTATTCCATCCGACGATCGTCTGTCATAACATTCATTAATGGAAACATATGAACTAACTCACAACGCATTGGCATCCATGTATCTGCGTCCCTTGATCTTTATTTGAGAATTGAATTCTAAATATTTCTTAAATTCATCAATGTTCTCATAAATATTCTTAATATGCTGTGTAAACGATGTGTCTAACATTAGAAAAGGACTAGTCTCGCTGGCATGACTGAAATGGATATATTTGGTTCTTTTGAAGGAATTCGAGTCATACTCTAGAGGATCTTGATACCTACAGCAATCATCTTTTCCATAAAAATGACTATGTGGAACGACTTTCTCCATTGATTTAGGTGGTCTCTATAATGCATGTTACACACCATCTGAATACTTCTAACTTACAATGTGCACATACAGATCCTTCAAACGTGGAAAAATTCTTTCAGTGATTATCCTCTCTTTCATAATCTTATCATGAATGTCTACATTTTTTGAAATGTAAAATGTCCTATTGAGTGCTTTCGCGAAAGACAATCCAGCAGCAAAGGTCCACAGCTGAAAAGGTTCCCATATTACATCATATGCTAAGTGTTTACCTGATTTCCTATTCGTCCATGGTTTCCTTTAACTGACAAGTATTTATCTTTCAATACAGCTTTCAATATCTCTTCGCAGTCATCATTATAAAGCGTTGATATATAAACTACAAACTCTTAAGATAAAAACAAAATCGAAACGTATAAAAGGAAACCTTGAAATAAATGAAGATTGATAGCTGCTAGTATAAGTAAAACTATAATAAGAATGAGCCGCAAAATTCGTAATGGCTTTCGTGACATATCAACATGCTTCAGAACTGTTTTGGGAAATGCAAGCAAAAACTGCCGCCGTTCTGGTGCTGCCACCTTTTCAGACTGAATTCTGTTATAGTTAAATATGATTATAATATATTATACATAATTGATTAATAGAAAAGAATAATACATTCACATTGATTAATAATATAATATATTTTAGAATACGAGTCAATGGGCAAAACTTAATAATGTTAAAGTACAGAGAGAGAAAGAGAGGGTGAAAGAGAGGGAGTCACAAAGTAAACACGTCTCGATAACGATTATATGAGCACATTGTGCGTGAAGCACTATAGAAAGAAGATCAGCATAGAATCATTCAATTGATACATCAGTCTACCTATAGTCATATATTATTCCTTTTTTTTGGCTTCACGTTTCCATGCTACGTCCAATAGGTAACTATGGGAGACGATTTTCAAAACAATTGATCGACACGCATATTTATTGTCTTATCATAAAGTAAATGTTAATCTGTTTCTATAAGCAGCCTTTATATGGTTTAAAGGTCGTGAAATTAGAATTTTGAGACGATTTCTCAAAAACCATTTCTCAGTTTGCACTCTGGATAAGCGGTTGCGTTTCAATTTCCTATTCATTCGAGCTAGCAGACGTTTGTGTGTGTGTGTGTGTGTTTGTAATTTTATAACTATATGCATATTCTCTTTTCTTATTTAAGAAGGTAAAAGTTGTTCTGAAAATGATTTATAAGATGTATTAACATTAAAGCTCTGTTCAAAATGATTTGTAGTCGAGATGTCATAATTGTTAAAAATGGAATTGCATCAAGTCACTCATCAGCGACTAATAACGGCACGCAGATGTTTGTTGGATGAAGTTCTGTTCTCTGTAAGAATGAAGAAAGAATGAATATAGAGTGATGAAACTAGATATAGACAAACCTTGAATGTATCCTTTGCAGACGTTTTGCCGTCGTATTCAACCAGTAATATGCATAATCTATCTTTTTTCACAGGCCCTTCCAGACGGCCGATCTGCATAATCATGCTATGCATTAATAGAATTACTCATAATACTTACATTCAATGGTATACATCGTCCTGGCTCCAAAATAGCAAAAACAGGACTGACACGATATAACGCATTATCTGAGCATGTGATTTTCACAGCGAGAGGTGCTGAAATGAAAATTGGTATTACTCTCAACCCAAGTTTCTTGCTCTATGAATCTAATGGGCATTTCATTTGATTGACAATAACTGTCTTTGGGTTTCGGAATCCTTTGCAGTGAAACAAAAACTATTTAGAAAAAAGAAAAATCGAACTTTTGCTCGTATTGCTCAGATTATGTGTAGATATGCCTCCTTGGGGAGTAAAGACAGCCTGCCGTGGAGAAATCGTCACATCGTTCAGCAAATGACAGCTACACTGACAGCCTGGTGCTCGAATAGGTCTACAAAATATAAAAATAATGATGTTATGAGGGAGGAGAGGATATGAAATGAAAGAAGTGAAATATAAATTTGAATTACCTTGATGTGACACGACCCGACCGAGACGACTTAATGAGCTGTTCCATGTCCGACAAAGCAATAGCTGAAAAATAAAACAGTCAAAGAAGTTATATTATAGAATTATGATCAGAAATGTTCTTCGTTGGTCTCACAACGAAAATGGAGGCAAAACGTATGGTTTTAGGTTATAATATCTCACCTAAGTTCTCAAAGTAAAAACCTATTACACGCACTCACATGAAATTGCTCCAATTTGGTATTATTGAAACTCATTTCAAGAATTGGAAAGAGAAATGAACTCGGGAACAAACTATGAAGAGCTAAGATTTTGATTCGTCTATCTTTGCAGTTTGTCTGAACGAAACGTCGGCAATGTCAAAATAAATATTCTAGTGAAACAACAACAAGCATTCCCTCTTAACTCTTAACATCTTTCCCTAACTCAATAGAAACTTTCATAATTTTGTTCAAAAATCAAAAATTTGTTTCCTTTTCATGAAAATAACTTATCCACGAGGTAATCTAGTGATCAACTTCTGGTCACGGAGAGCAGCTCACATGGCTCTCAGATCATTTTTGGTGTTTGAGAGAAAATATCATTAATAGAGAAAGAACTCACTGAAAGATCGAGAGACTCTACTACCCGATGGATGAAGTGGTTGAGGGTGTACCGAGGAAGCATTTCGAAACGAATCCATACGCACTAATGAAAACTTTGACTTTGATGGTTGCATAATGCTCTCAGATGTTTTTCCACCTTTGAACAAGTTACAAAGGGCTGAGGTAGCAATGAAATTGAGCAGGAAGCAGAAAATAAACGCGGACTGACTCGTGTGTTATGAGTGTGGGTAAGAGAAGAAGAAGCACTAGGAGGCGGAGGAGGAGGAGCAGTCAAAAGAAACGATGATGCTGCCAAGATCTGAGTTGGTTGTGCCTATGTGGCATGACAAAGCAAAAGAATACCAACATCCATCAACAGAAGACTTGAGGAGGAGAAGATAGTGCTACGCATGAGATGAAGCTAGAAATGGGTCAGACACACATGTCTTCATCTGGAGACATCGTAAGTTTGCTTCTATATGATTCAGATGTCTCTGCTGTCCATTACTATAATCTAACCATTCACACATTCTCCTAAGACTTCTTTGTCTCTCGTTATGGCAGCAGAATCGCAACTGCTCTGCTTCTGATTTTTGATAAGCATTCTTTTCTAGATCATCTTAACCGATATCATTCTTTATTCGGGGCACTTTAGGGATGTTTCGAAGAAACAAAACAAAAGCATTCAGATGGATTGCTGGAATTAACCAGTCTCAGAACTACCCAAACTTCTTTTTATGGTTAAGCCATGTGTTGCTTGCCGTCATTAAACTCTCGAGTCTCAATGAGCAAACGGAAAATAAGTTCTTTCCTCACTAATTCCTTCAAATCTTTGAAACTTTTTTTCGTCTTCATTCTAATCCACGATCTTAAACAACTCAGATTCTCAGATAAACATTACGACTTTACGCTCACAATGAGGTGATCTGAATAAAAAATGAATAAAGTTGAACAGATGACGCTCGAATCACGGATTATAATGAGAGGAATTCAACGCATGTTTCTGGATATCATAAAAGTGAATATTCGAAGAAAAGAGCTTTTTTGATAACAGACAACTGAGAAGCTACAATTCAAAGTGCTCGGTTCCTCATTTCCAGACTCAAACTTTTTTTTAAACTTTTTATGCTTATGAGTCGGCTAGACATGCTAAAGTGCTTCGTTAAACATCATTTATTGGTTTCAAAAGAGAAGTTCATGGAGACTTCGCAAGATCAATCACAAAGCGAAACGTGGTACAATGGGTTGCAAACAAGGGATAAAAATTAAAACAAACCTATCATAGCTTCAGGCTTATCATCGTCATCCTGGCGTACAGTTTCACGTTCTGTAGGCTGTCGAGCAGTTTTAGCGGAATAGAGACCTTTCCAGTAAGACATTTCTAAAACTGCCAACTCCGTTTGAGGAATGAAGAAAATGAAAATGAAATGGTAGCGATTCGAACTTTTAGTTTATAAAAGGAATTTATAGCGAATGTTTTATTGCTGTAGAAGAGCGCATGGCTTGCACCTACAGAGTTCATTTTCATTTTGCATTTCATGATGAACGGTTGAGCTCACGTCCTTTCGGCGCAACTACGTCGAAACAACTTTCTATTCTACTTAAAATGAGAAATAATGAAAGAGAACTCAACAATTCCGATCAGAGAGTAAAGTGAAAATAAGGCAGCTGAACCGACAAGAAACCATTCGTTCAGAAGGAATACACGAAATCCTCGAAATATTTCGAGTAAGACTCCATGCCAACCTGACGTTAACAAGCCAATTGGCAAGGGTAGAAGCACATGAAAGTATTTAGAAGGACAACGGAAACGAGCAAAAGCCAAAACTAAATAAAATTGGAACTCGCCATGTTTCGCACCGGAAGCTAATTGTTTGACTTCCAAATCTTCGTCATTCTTTGTTTTATTCTACACGATTTTTAAATTCTACAGACCTTTTGGAAATGAGAACTCCAACAGTCTTGATGTTTGAACGAAGAGTTGGTCCAACTGCGTTAGAAATTGAAATATTTTAATTGCGGACCACGAGAACAGAATCGAATATTCCTTCCCCATCAGTTCATTTTGGTTTCTCCTCTCCTCTCATACATGAATAACAAATGACCAGACCGGACCAGACCCACTATGCCAACGTACCTCCAGTTTTGCCATGTATTTCCTTCTTTCGTATTATAAATGAAGAGCAAGGAACTTTGAAAGCTTTATTCACGGCGACATCGTTGGCGGCAAAATCTCAAAATACCTACCTGTTTGGTATAAATTACCTGTGCCAGCTCAAGTTCCTCGTCCACACCTGAAATCCAATTTCTGTTCTCACTCCTCTCCAAAAAAGTTCTAGCAATCCTCCAAAATAAGTTCTTAGCAATCCTCCAAAATTTGATTCCCATTTTTGAGTATCCACACCAACGAAACAGAAATTGTTGAGTTGTTTCCAAAGCTCCCTCCTAATACTACAGTTCCTCCCAGTTAAATAGCTTCTATCGCGCTCCCTCCTACTGCCGCAGGCTGAAATAATACCTTTTATTCACAATGAACAAAGTAACTTGGCGACAACTGGATAAAGATAATCAAAGCTTACATATCAGTATCAACTTAACGATAGAGTAAAAAAGTATGAGAAAACATTTAAGAGCGAGAACGGGAACGAGAACGGGATGGAGTAGGAGAACGTGAGCGTGAAGGAGAACGAGAACGACTTACAGAGCGACTCTTTGATCGCCTAGGACTGTACTTAGGGGAATTTCTTCGTTCAGCTGAACGAGAACGAGAACGACTGCGAGATGAACGACGTCCGCCACTGCTTCCACTATCCTCCTTTACAGTTATGTAAGCTGTCTCTCCCTGAAACAAAAACTTTAAATAAGAACTTAGATCAAGTCAAACCTCATGAGATCTGAACTTAGTGTCGTCCAATTTTTTCAAGGCATATTTCATATCATCATATCTCACGTATTCAACAACACCAGTTCCATCCTTGTAAACATCAGCATAGCAAACATCTCCTGCATCTCTCATATGATCCTAAATTTAGACATTTCGAAATTGTCTTTATTTTCGAAAATGTACCTTCAAGTCTTGCCAAGAACCACTGGCTGGAAGGCCACTAATTACAACTCTGTAATTAGTTCTGCGAGAACCACGACGTCCTCCTCCTGCGGATCCTCCGAAACGATCTCCATATCCTCCACCGCTTCCGCCACCTCTGCGGTCACCACCACCGCCAAAACGACCTCCACGCTCTCCTCTAGGGCCGTTAGCGCGAGTGAACTCAACTCTCAATCGATTGCCATCAAAATCATAGCCATCGCGGCCTTTAACGGCGTCTTCAGCATCTCTGAATATAGGACTTAATTCAAGTACAAAATAGCAAAAATGTACCTGAAGTCTTCGAACTCTACGAAAGCATACAAAGGACCACGTCCGCCTTTAATGTCGCAGAATCTTATTTTACCGTATTTGTTAAAGATGTCAGTGACGTCACGCTCTTTTACGTCAGTAGGCAGATTTCCTACGAAAATTCTTGGATTACTTGAAGGCATAGTACAGTTTTCTGAAAAGAGGAATATTTAATGAGATGTTAAGTTTGAGAACAGCAAAAGGAAATACGAATGCATCTATCAAAAAAGACGCTACGTCGACCTTAGGCGGGAGAGAAGTGATAATGCGCGCCACGTAATGCGGCGCGTGCGGGCTAACGCGTCGCGTTTTTTTCAACTAGAGCAGTGTGATGAGCGGAACATAAAGATACAAAGAAAACCAACTCATGTCTTTCTTCCATTCCTGCAAAGAGGACCAAGTCTCATTACATCCTATTCTGACTTTGTGAGAGAAAACTGAAATTGCAGTGATCTTTTGGAAATTCCTGGGAGACTTTCCTACGTCCCCCTTAACGATATAAATGGATGAGAAGGATAAAAACAAAAGTGCAGGAACAAAAATTATATCTTCCTCCACCAAAATGATGATCACTTCCGGAGATGTTAATTCTTTACCTTCTAGCTTGGTACTATTTGGAACGAGAATGATAATTACTTTTGGGTCAGGGGTTGTGAAATCCGAAAAACGCGGGAAACCTGTTTATTTTATTGGTAGCTCTCTACCTCTACTCGTTGATTACAATATTGTTTAAATCGGTTGACTCTGTTTCATAGAACTCTACGTGGAGTTTTTCACCTGACATCTCTTTCTTTCGCTTCTCATAGATTGTTAGTGTTGCGATACTCTGAGTAAACATTCGGAAACGATAAAATCTTCACAAGAAAGAAAAGCTCAGGGGGTATTTCCTTTCGGAACTGAAAGTTCGAACTTACAAATGTTGTTACCATGCTAAGTGTAAAGCATTTATTTATTTTTATACTTAGTTTATTTATAGTCGGCTCAATGTTAGTTGTACAACAACAATCGTCCATAGTTTGCACTGTGCAATTCTATTAGACTTGAATGTTTCCTAGATCTCACTTTCGCTTCTATATTTGGTAACAATCTTTTCCGCATCATGAATCGGGCAAGAACCATTTTAATGATGTTTGATACCTCATGGCCTCGGCAGAACAGAGTTGCAGATACTTTTACGAGCGTTTGCGATAGCAACAAGCTGTTGTTTTGCCATTGTGATATCATTAATATAAATAGCAGAGGTCATCTAAGACGGCCTGTTCGACGCTTCTTTGATTTTATCCAAATCCCCTGTTCTAAAGAAAAAACAATTTATTTGTGCAAAATAAATACAAAATCTAGCATCCCGTCAATTTTAATAACACATAGTTGGAAAATGATATGATAAGTTCCTCTGACTTTTTCTTAGATTTCTTCATTTCCTGGGATCTCGAACTTGCTGGCGAAAGTCTCGACTTTCTGAAATGCGGGTTACTATCGAGAAAGAGTGGAAAACCATTTTTTACCTCAGCTAAAGCACCAATCTCTTTCTTGAAATCTTCGTTCGTCTCAGTGAAAGCCTTGAAATCTTTGATTGTTTTACCGGCTTGAGCGTTGTATTTGAGAGCAATGTTCAGGGCTGTAACGACGAATATCTCAACAAATCAATAGCTGAAACTTACCTTCATCAATGAACACAGCAACAGCTTCGAAGTCAGTTTCCTTGAATCCTCTGGAAGTAAGAGCAGGTGATCCCAAGCGAACACCTACAAATTACTATTTATACAAAATATAAGAAGCGTCCCTCCACCTCCTGGTCTCAAAGCTGAAACATCTCCTGGGCAAGTATTCTTGTTACAAGCTATGTGAGCCAAATCCAAGACATGCTCAGCCTTAGCTCCTTCTAATCCTTTTGGTCTCAGATCCACGAGCAACAAATGGTTTTCTGTTCCTCCTACAACTCAAACTATGAATGCACATCACATGAATTCTTTGAATTATATAAGCTCTTCAAGCCGATATACAAAGATTGGCACTTTTTATCTACGGATCAAAGTGTTACCTGTGGCTAAAGTATATCCTAAAGAAGCGAGCTTCTTGGCAAGAGCGTCAGCGTTTTTAATCACTTGTTTACCGTATTCAACGAAGTCGGTAGTGAGACATTGCTTCAAAGCAACGGCAATTCCTAAAACGAATGATGACTATCCAAAACATTGAAAGAGTACCGGTGATTGTATGATTATGTGGTCCACCTTGAAGACCTGGGAAGACGGCAGTGTTGATCTTATCAGCAAAATCGTACATGATCTTGTCTCCCTTAGCATTGGTTGAGCGGACGCCTATGAAAAAGCCATAGAGCATTTCTAAGCATCCCACAGTACGTACCTTTTCTGTAGAAAATGAGAGCTCCTCTTGGTCCACGTAGGGATTTGTGGGTAGTTGTAGTTACGATATCAGCATACTCGAAAGGTGATGGGATCAATCCGGCGGCAACAAGTCCAGAAATATGAGCCATATCAGCCATTAAGAAAGCTCCGCACTAAAAGAGCAATATCATAAAATAACATCAAAGCTGTTCCGATTACTTTGTTAGCGATTTTACGGAAGCGAGCATAGTCCAAGTGACGAGCATAACAGGAAACACCTTCAAGAAAATTTGTTCGATTTCAAAAATTTTCCAAATTACCAGCAACAAGAATCTTGGGACGGAACAACATAGCATTTTCTTCAATTTTATCGTAGTCGATCAATCCAGTGGTTGGGTTGACTTTGTATGGCATAGACTCGAAGAAAATAGATGAAGCTGACACCTTACGAGCAGGAGTGAAGAATCTGAAATGATGACCAGGTAACAAACTGATTCAACTCAAAATTACCCATGAGATAAATGACCACCATCTGGCAGATCGAGACCCATGATGCGACCATGGGGTTCAACTACAGCCGTGTAAACGGCAAAGTTAGCTGGGGTTCCAGAGAGAGATTGGACATTGACACCCCATTTCTCCGAGTCGAGTCCGAAAACCTAAAACAGACTCTCATGTAAAAATGTGTTTTTGACCAAAACCTCAAGAGCTCTCTTTTGGCAAAGAATTTCCATCTTATCGATGTATTCATTACCACCATAATATCTAGCCCCAGGATATCCTTCGGAATACTTATTACACATAGAGGATCCTAAAGCATCCATAACGGCCTTAGTGGTAAAGTTTTCAGAAGCAATAAGCTCGAGGCCTCTACGTTGACGCTTCTTCTCCTTAAATTCAATTATAAGGAAGTCAGTTGAACAATGAAATGACACATACGTCCTTCATGATATTGAAAGCTTCTTCATCAACAACCGAAATAGGATCTCGGATGATATTTTGACCATTGTAAGGTGTACGTTGAACAGGGACCAAAGGTGTGTGGACAGCCTCAGACATTGTGAACACGATGTTCTAAAAAAAGCAAATAATAATTCTTAGCAACAACAGAATGATATCATTTGATTACAGTATAGAGGATGGGATAACAGAGTAATCAATGCGATGGCGAACTAAATCTACATCTCATATAGGGTTTATCTCTATATTAGGATTTCCATCATTGGAGGTTTGGTCAAGTTAGATGAGCCAAGGATAAAACATACAACACCATTCGCAATCAAGAACTTTCAACAAACTGATCTGATCGCTCGGAATCGTAACAATGAACAGAGAAACGGAAAATACTGTTGATAATAAAAAAAAAGAAAAGAAAATGAATGAGAAGGGAACTCATAGAACATCCACTATCATTCACTGACCTACAAGTAGACAACGAATTTATATCTATAATGATCTCGAAATCAATTGCCTATACGCTTTATATACGAATTCTAACTACATTAACCAAGAAAATAGGAGATAACGATGAAGAGCCATAAACATCGACATAGATCTCCGGTGGTGCCATCAGATAATCATTTTTAACAATTTTTGCCAAAGAAAATATTATGTTGTTTAGAAAACGATCAATTGCCCTTTGGTAGAAAAGATAAATGTGTTTTTGCATTGCTGTAGAGAGAAGAAGGTTATTGACATGAGAAATGTGAAATATGATAGTTCACAAAAACTTTAATTAAATGCAACCCCCACTACTCATCACCCGAAAAATACGAAAAACTATATGCTCCGGTAGAAGCGCGCCTTTTCGCTCATTTGAATTGTGGAAGCGGTCAGAGACGGTTGTGCATTACTCTATTTTCAGTTTTGATAGCAATAATAATTCTGTTCGATGTGTGATTACAACGGTGGGAAGAAACAGTGTTAAAGATTAAAAACTTCAACTAAATTTTATTATTTACAGCGATCTTTATTATAAAATCAGATTTGACAAACCTTCGCTTTTAATAGAGCGGATGATCTCGATATGAACGATACAGTTCCTAGTCGCTGCATTGGCCTACAAAAAGAAAAAAATAATTGAAAGATAGAAAAATGTGAAATTGGCTTAAGAAACATAGGTCACGCCACAATGGCATCACCAACCAAGCATTGTGTATTGCTAATGCTGTGATAAGGCAGGCATCACTTAACAAGGGATACTGCTATCATAGTCCCAGCATGAAATGGGGCCCAGTTCTATTCTTTTATCGAACTTCACAACAAATAACTATCATATAAAGTGAAATGGTTCTGCATCATGTTGCAATTATGGAAGATTGATCTAGTGAGATGAGAATATAAAAATAGATCAGAAAATGTTATTTAAGAATATAAATAAGAAATCAGAGATATTTGAATAAGTATGCTCCGTTTACAAACACATATATGTCAGCATCGTTCAAATGATGGCACCAGTCGATAATGGAACATTTGAAAACTATGTGTGTGGTTTGGTTTCTCTCTTATTGTTTTTTATTATATTGTTAGTGCTCTCATATCTTATTATAAACCCTTTAAGAGTTTCATGAAGATAAATCTTACTCATAACACATTGTTAGTTCATTTCCTTTTTTAGAGGATTATGCAAATTTTTTTGAAGTTTATGGCGCACGGTTTCAAATCCGCTTTTTATAAATACGCATCAAGCATCACTGAACTTTCTCCAAATTGCTATATTGGTATCTAAACAGCAAATGTATTGGAAAGATGAACAGTAGCTCTTTCTACTTCTGTTTTGCAGAAAATGCATCATTAGTAAGTTTCTGTATTTATACATATATATTGCAAACCTACAATTTCTGCGATATACGCAGCTTGCTCTTCAAATTCAGTTGCTATGCAATCTTTATTTTTTTTCCATTATTAACTGATTTGTTCCATCGGCTCAAAATAAGGAAGCCCAATGATCTCTTACTTAATCTAACGATATATGATGCCAAGTTATGTTTAGCAACCTGAGTGTGTCTGGAGAGATGTCATCACATTCGTGCCTTTTCTCATTTTTTGGATTTCTCTCCCTGCTATATTCTTGAATACTCGAATTATTGGAACATACGAGACAGTTACATCGCGAAACTTTCTACGAACAGTGAGTGCTTTGAAACATTAAGCTATTGCATTTGAAATATTGTAAACAATGGACACAATGCATTCATCACTTCAGGCAGTTCTTCTGGCTCTGGCTATTTACTCGTCATTTTGTATTCTTTTAGACGATTTTACACCATTCTGGATTTTTCTGCGACTTTTTGCCGCAATATCATATGTAAGTTTGCCATTAACTAATATTGTGAGATTTTCAAGCCTTATTAAACATTTTGAATCAATTAGCTCATTAGCATGATGCGGCATACTCGTGCTCATCAAAATCATTTTTGAGTCAAGCGGTTGTAAGATGCGGTTGATTATCAAGAGAATTGATGATGGCATCTTAATATCTCTTGATAATGCTTATAACCACAGAAAGATATACTTTTTGAATGATGAAGATGATAAATATCAAGCGGAGCATGTAATTAAAAGAAAAAAAGTGGAAAAAAAGAAAATTTTTGAATAAGCAAGTGTAAGTTGGAATGGTAATCATTAGTATACGTCCTGTCAATGTTTGAACGAAAAAAAATTTCAAAAATGAAATACTGGAAAAGTTGTGAAACTGAAGAGACCGCGTGGAGATAAGGTCTTAACTGAATGAGAAGAGAATATGATAAAGCGAATTCATTTGGTTGTAAGCCATTGTAGCTGTATTTTAGGTTGGATTATCAGTTGCTGTTCAAGTACATGCATACAAAAAGCGGTTGATTAGTGCATCAATCTATATTGCTGTATCGTTTTTATGTTATTTCAAACTTACATCAGTATTAGTTAAGGTTAGCCATTTATGGATAAATATATAAACAAGAAACATCAATGTGATTATTGAATGATTGTTTAAGGTAACTGAATACTATTGGGATTTTAAAACACTTGGAGAGTTCATATTGCTTATGGCAGAAACGGTGCTGCTGTCCGTGTCGGACAAACAATACAAAGATAAAGTTTTTATTATTATGATCTTCTAATCTCAATGGCATTACTTCGTAGATTAAATGTCCGGAAAAACAGAGCTCATGGCTTTCAAAACTTCTTTTTTCCTGGATGACACCATTGGTTGTTACTGGATCCAAACGACCTCTCAATAATGATGATCTCTATGCTCTTCGTGATGACTGCTTATCATCCAGTCTTATGCCATTATGGGAAAAAGAATGGCACAAGGAGAAAATAAGTAATTAAACAACTACTCATCCATTACCTAACATCTTATTAACCTGAAGGACAGAAAAAGAAAAATGATTTATCTAAGAAAAATGAACCAGCATCTATTGCGAAACCATTCGCAAGAACACGAACGAAAATGATTATTCGCATTACGTTATGCAGATTACTATCTGATATCATACACTATGTGAATCCAATGCTGTTGAAGTGAGTGAATGGTTATTCTTTATCATGGTATGAAATGAAATTTTCAGAGAATTGATAGAGTTTATCTCACAGACAACAGGGAGCATCTCCTATGGCATTGGTTTAGCCTTGCTCATGTTCATATCAGCGGAAGTACGATCATTCCTATTGAACTATCAAGTTTACGGAATGTTCCGACTCACAATCAATTTCAATACCATTCTAACTTCTGAAGTTTTAAGAAAAGTCAGAACATTAATCATTTTTGTGAATAATGAGCGCTTCTTAAGACATTACGTCTCTCACCCAAATCCAGAACTGGACTTACTTCTGGAGAGATTCTAAACTTGACCGCTGTGGACATAGAAAAGATAACTTCCTGCGTTCAGTTATTACAAAACATCTGGTCTATACCTTTCCAAGTATAATTCGGAGAACAGAAATGTAACTAAAAACCGTTTCTGCAGATTACATTAGCGATGACCATGCTTTGGATCATAATAGGACCTGCGGCTATTCCTGGAATTTTGATTTTACTTCTTTTCGTTCCTTTGAACTACTATAGTTCTATTTATATCAAAAAAGCTCAATTGAAGCAAATGAAAGTGAAAGATGAAAGAACGAAAATGTGCAGCGAAGTGAGTTTTCCAAAACAATTATTGAAAACCCATCACTCTTCAGGTGATTTCTGGTCTCAGCATTATTAAGCTTCATGCTTGGGAAGAACAGTTTGAAGAACGTATACGTCTTCTCAGAGAGAAAGAGGTTGAATATCTCAAGTATATCAACTATGCGGGGAGAATGGTCGATGTTGCCAATGCATCTGCCCCTTTCTTGGTACTGTGATAAGGATCATTTCCGGTCTCAAGCCTGTGTTGTTCAGGTAGCAATGACTTCCTTCACATCGTTTGTGTGGATATATGGAGCAAATGAGCTGACACCAGCAGTTGCTTTTGTTTCTTTAGCTATATTCAACCAAATAAGACAACCAATGAGAATACTTGGAATGCTTTCGAACTTCCTTGTTCAAGTCTGACAATTCTTCTATTCTCTAAGTACCGTTCTAGTTTAGTCAATGGTTTCCAACAAGCGTGTGAAAAATTTCTTAAACTTGGAAGAGTTGGATAAGAACGCTGTTGATTCCGATGCTCGAGGACATGCGGTAGTTATGTCTAATGCTTTTCTCAATTGGGAAGGCCCATCTGTACCTGCATCTCTGAAAAAGATAGATCTGCTTATTGATCCTGGTCAAATTGTAGCTGTAGTTGGGCAAGTTGGTAGTGGAAAATCGAGTCTCTTGAATGCTATTATGGGTATGAAGACAAATGGGTAACAAAAGTACATGATTAACATAGGTGAACTGCACAAGTGCAGCGGTACTATACACGTCGATGGAACTGTCGCGTACGTGCCTCAACAACCATGGATTTTCAATAAAACTTTGAGAGAAAATATATTATATGGGGAAGTCTATGATAGAGTGAAATACAAGGAGGTTCACATTCAGACTATGCTCCTACTTCACACAATTATCTTACAGATTATCAGAGCTTGTGAGCTGCATACCGACTTCAATCAGTTTGCTCGCGGTGATCAAACTGAAGTTGGTGGTGAGGTAATAACAGCACTCTGGCAAAAACATTGTTGAACGTTCCAGGGTGTTAACTTATCAGGCGGACAAAAAGCTAGAATAGAATTGGCTAGAGCGCTATATCAGGTTAAAACTTTCTGTTTTCTCTTTTTCAATTTGTATATTCCAGAACCGGTCCATCTATTTGCTCGACGATCCTTTATCAGCAGTAGACTCCAACGTTGGGCGAGCGATTTTCAAAAATGCTTTGGGGGATCAGGGCTATCTGGCTAACACAACAAGGGTTCTGGTTACTCATAACTTACAGTACACAAAGAATGTAGATCATATCTTTGTAATGTTTGGTATTTAATTTTTGAGCCTCTAAAACAACATAACGAGTCCATTACAGATGGATCCATAGTACAAAGTGGAACTTATGAAACTCTGCGAAACGCTCCAGGTCTCTTTGCTGACTTGCTCCGTGAAACTCAGGAGGATGTTAACGATGAAGAAGCTGAAGAGAAAAGTAGTTTCAAAAAAGTTTTTTGTTGTTAAGCTGATTAATTCAGATGAAAGGAAAAGACTTATATCTCGAAGTGAATCTGTTGCGACAGATGCTTCTGAGAAAGGACCTAAGCTGATACAGAGCGAGAAAATGGAACAAGGAAGAGTCAGTGGACATCTGGAACTTGAACACAGTTTCTTTTGCAGATAAAGACAGGTGTATATTGGTTATACTTCAAGTCTATGGGTCTCATCAACTCATTCGGTTTCTTCGGTTTCTTCCTATTGCATTATACATTCATGATTCTACGATCCATCTGGCTATCTGAATGGTCTACGGAAAATATTAAAAATAAGTCAGATAGCAATGATACAGTGATTCCTACTCCGGAACGATTAGCAGTATATGCCGGCTTGGGTCTTTGCGAAGGTTAGATAGGTTAGATTTATAATTTGACAACACCTTTTCAGTCATAATGGTGACTGTCTGTTTTATTTTCCTTGTGTGTGGAACACTCAAATCAGCAACATATCTGCATAACCCTATGATGTCAGCGATTCTACGATCACCCATGCAGTTCTTTGCTGCCACTCCAGCTGGTAGAATTTTGAACAGGCTGACAAAGGTACAGAACCGCCATTCAATCTAATCTTATGATGATATACTTGAGGATATGGAAATCATAGATAACTTGGGTAATAATCTTCGGCAATTCACTCAAAGCATACTTCATGTAGGTTATGCTTAAGACTTATTTTATCTTCATTAGATTTATAGGTTATAATGATCTTCTTCTTGTGCTCATACTCTATTCCTGCTTTTACATTCTTTGCCATTCCTCTGTTTGCAAGCTATTTGGTCATTATTGTGAGTTCATTTTCAAATCCCATCTACAAGTATTGGTTCAGAAATACTTCTTCCCCACCATTCGTCAGCTTCGCAGATTGGAAAGTGTTAACCGATCACCAATCTTATCGATAATGTCTGAGACAATATCGGGAGCTTCTTCAATTCGGGCATACGGTAGATCAAGCTCAACAAATGCTAAAATGGAAGTTGCTGTTGATCAGTTAATCCAAAGCCGTTATCTTTCCATAAGTACTAATCGTTGGTGCGCTGCCAGATTAGAGCTTCTAGGAAATACTGTGGTATATATCACGAGATTACAGTATTAAAAGAGATTATCCAGGTACTGTCTGCTGCTGTCTTAGGAACTATTTCGTCTCGTTACTTTGGTTTGAGCCCTGGAATGGTCGGCCTGTCAGTCTCTTTCGCTTTAAATGTATGTCTGCAGAAGACTTTCTAAGCAGATTCATCCATTCTTAGATCACAGAAGTATTGAACATGGCTGTACGGTTGCTTGGAGAGTTGGAAACAAACATCGTCTCTGTAGAAAGAGTTAAGGAGTATCATATGCTTCCATCAGAAGTATGTAATCGGTTTAAGAACGATTCCAATACTATACATTTTGAAGGCTGACTGGATAGTTAAAGAAGCCGTTGGTGATAACTGGCCTCACAATGGTGCTGTATCCTTAAACGATATTAAGTTCAGCTATAGAGAAGACCTTCCTCTAGTCTTAAAAGGCATCAGTGTAAAAATCAACTCGGGAGAAAAAGTCGCCATTGTAGGAAGGACGGGATCAGGTTTGAACTTGAAATATAGTGAAGCTGACCACAATTTTCAGGGAAGAGCACCTTAACATTAGCTTTGTTCCGCATGGTAGAGTTGAACGAAGGTTCTATCGAAATTGATGGAGTAAATCTCAGTGGGTTAGGTCTTCATCAGATCAGAGGACGCATGGCCATAATACCTCAGGTGCTTCGTCTATTTTTGATGTTTCACAGTTATTTTAGCATCCAACTCTTTTCTCGGGAACGTTAAGATTCAATCTCGACCCATGTAATCATTATTCTGATGATCTTGTCTGGTCCGCAATACGTAGATGTCAACTGTATGATTTTGTATGTTCCAACCCTGATAAGCTTAACTTATCTGTAGCTGAACGCGGAAACAACATGAGGTTTAAAAGTCCTAGAAATGTTAAGAGAAATGCTATCTTCTAGTGTTGGAGAAAGACAGCTAGTCTGT
The DNA here is from genome assembly GCA_943334845.2 of Auanema sp. JU1783. Classification (NCBI taxonomy): domain Eukaryota; kingdom Metazoa; phylum Nematoda; class Chromadorea; order Rhabditida; family Rhabditidae; genus Auanema; species Auanema sp. JU1783. Next base: position 685,735 of record CALQYR020007486.1, on the reverse strand, counting down.
CTGGGTCGGGCTCTTCTTCAAGGAGGAAAACTTGTGGTTTTTGATGAAGCCACATCAGCCGTTGATCTAGCTACAGATGCGTTGATTCAGAAAATTGTACGAGAAGAGTTTGCCGAAGCCACAGTTCTGACGATAGCACATCGTTTGGACACTATAGCGGATTATGACAAGTTGGAGAAAGATAAATAAAGACTACGAAGATGATAAATTTCAGGATAATGGTGATTGACTATGGAAAGCTGGTTGAGTATGATTCTCCACAAAAATTGTTGGAAAACCCACAGTCAATATATTCTCAGATGGTAGAGAATTTCAGCAAATACTGATGAATCCTACGAATTTGTTTACAAACAACAAAAAAAAAGAAAAAAAAGGAAAAATAGAAAAAATTTATTGAAGAAGCCTAAGCTATAAACTATTATTAAATACACTCGTATTTGCAATTGAAATTTAAATGTCTTATTGCACCAATAAGTTCCATAAGTTATTGTGCCAATACTTGATATGACTAGTTAGTTTACATTCCTGAGTATTTTGGACCTTCAGCACCTTCAGGCGTTACCCAATTGATGTTCTGGGTAGGATCCTTGATGTCACACGTTTTGCAATGAATGCAGTTTTGAGCATTGATTTGTAATCTTGACAAGGATGGGTCATCCTCGCGGGGCAGAAATTCGTAAACACCTTAAACAGTTTTTTGCATCAGCAACCTTGAGATACGAAAATATACCAGCCGGGCAGAATCTTCCTTCGGGTCCATCGTAAAGAGCTAGATTAACATCCAATGGAACATTGTCATTTTTAAGGGTTAAATGAGCTGGCTGATTCTCTTCATGATTGGTTCCAGTCAAAGAAACTGAGTTGAGAATATCGAAAGTAATTTCGTTATCTGGTTTAGGATAGTCGATTGGCTAAAAACTATTATCAACAAGATAGTTTTCAGAAAGACAAACTTTGCATTGATCTTTGGGCAGTAATTTTTCGTTATCAGGCTTTCCATGATCAAGAGTCCATGGCTCCTTACCACGACCCAAAACAAAGAAAAGACCAGAGTACACAAGACCTCCAATCCATCCTTAAACACAATAGTTCTCCGCTTGAAAAATTAACCTTTCTTACCTAATGCAGAGTTGAATGATGGACGGACATTACGAGTAGCCTTCAATTCTTGCAAAACGTATGTTTTCTCCAAATCTGCACGGAAGTTTTTAGGCTCCACCGCTTAAATGTCATAATTGAGCTCAGAATAGCGCTTATTCCTTACTTGAAACTTCGTCATTCAGCTCTTTGAAAATATTTTCAGCAGCTACCATTCCACTCTTCATAGCGTTATGAGTTCCCTTCAGCTTAGCTACATTCATGAAACCAGCGGTACATCCAACCAAGCATCCTCCTTTAATAATAACAGTTTTCCAAAAAATGTGATAGCTAAATTTACCAGGGAATGAAAGATGAGGAACTGATTGATAGCCGCCTTCGTTTAAGGCTCTTGCTCCATATCCGATACGTTTTCCACCTTCGAGTTGTTTTCGAATAGAAGGATGAGTTTTGTATTTTTGGAACTCCTAAAACAACATTTTACATACAAAACTAAGAAAAAACGAAACCTTGTAAGGATTCATATATGGGTTTTTGTAATCGAGAGCTACAACGAATCCAATTGATACCAACGGTAAACCTTCATCTTCAATGTGATATAGGAAAGATCCACCATATTGTTCTTTAGGCTGTATACGGAAACAATGTTAAATATATGCATAAATTATCCCACCAGTGGCCATCCCATAGTGTGCTCAATGTATCCTGGTCTATGCTTAGCTGGGTCGATTTGCCAGAGTTCTTTGAGGCCGATACCATAAGTCATAGGGTGAGTTCTGAGGTTGAACTTATCCAGCACCTGAGAAGAGGAATAAACCATGTTATTAATTTGTTCCTCAAAAACGAGCACCTGTTTAGTCAAATGACCGCGGCATCCTTCAGCAAAAACAGTGCATTTTCCATGTAACTCCATACCTCTAGCAAAACCATCCTACATATATGATAAGTGTACGAAGCAATATGACATGAACCATACCTTTGGAGCACCATCCTTTCCAATTCCTACGTCATTAGTAGCGATTCCTTTAACACTGCCATCTTCATTGTAAAGAACCGGAAAACAGAAAAGTTATTGATATTAACAATGTGCACAACCGCGCTTCATCTACGTAAAACACAAAATGAAAAACAAACGCGCGCGACAATCAAAAAAAATAATCAAATTCCCTCATCCTACTATTGGTCAAATATGTTTTACAGTTTTATTTACGCTTATCATTTCTTTACTTACTTCCGATGCGGCGATTCCGGGCCAGATCTCTACTCCTGCAGCCTCTGCTTGTTCGCCGAGCCAACTAACAACATGTCCCAATCTAACGATATAGTTACCGTGATTATGAAGGGGAATTCCAGGGAAAACTGGCAAGGGAATACGGCCAGTTTCCGTGAGAATTCCTAACGATTCGGACTGAATTTAATATAGTTCATGACATATTTTCCCTCGGAAATACCGTGACTTGTTGATGAACTGGAGCCCCTAGCTCTTTCCAATTAGGGAAAAGCTCATCTAGAGCTTTAGTCTCAATAACAGCTCCGGATAAAGTATGTGCTCCGATTTCTGGAGCTTTCTCAACAACACAAACACGTATCTCTTGAATGAATTATATCAAAAGAGTATATCTTGTTGTCGAACCTTTTCCCTCCTTCTCAGCTAATTGACGTAGCTTGATTGCCGCTGATAATCCACTAGGACCTCCACCGACAATAACAACATCATACTGATCAGATTCTCTTGCCATGTCAACTTCTTTCCATCTAGGATCATTTTGACGATCCTACAAAGAGCTCTTAATGTTTTCTCTGAGATTTACCAAAAAAGACCTTAACAGTGTAATGGGTTGTTGTCCATTTACCATTAACTACATTTCGCAAGTTAGTTGTGGTTGAAAGAAGGCGATAAGGACTTAATCTCATCTGAAGAGGTTCAAATCAATGGTTAAAAGTAAGCTATATATGCATTTAAATTGTAAATCTATTAAGTGAAAGACTAAATTAAGAACGCTGCTAGTTAACTAATATTTTCCGTATCTAGGGTTCGAAGTCCATCGATAGCCGTAGAGCGCACATATCGACCGGTCTTATCGCCAAAACTCGCTTTGCTTGTTTTTAAGTGCAGAGAACGATCACATGGCTTTAAAAAAAGACAAAAACATGGTTTATAAGATTTATTATTAAACGAGGCTGTATGAGGATTTCATTGATGAGATCATGCAAGAGTGCAGCTAATTACAAACGAATGGCATAGTACATAGATATGTGCGAAATGCTTTAGAAATTTCTTAAAATGTATTTCAATTTCAAAGTTTATTCTGTTGGATTCGATACTTCCGTTACGTTTTCTGTTTTTTCCGTTGTTGACATTGTTTCGTCGAAAGCTTCTTCTGCTGTCTCGATAGATTCTGCTTTGCCATTCTTCAACCAATTGACGAAGTTTTTAGCCTGAATACTGAACTTTGATCTTTGAAAAAAAAATAAAAATGCCTTCGAAGATATAGTGGCATCTTCTGTCTCCGAAGTGTTCGAGTTTATATTTTCTCCCTGAAGTCAACACCAATTACTGCAAATCGCCTCCGAATCATTTACCGGTTTTTCCTCGCTAGAACTGATCGAAGGACTGGAGGTCGATGTTCGCAACCAGGTAGAAAATCTGTTGGTTTGTGGTTTGGACGGCTCACCGCCATTTTCCGGAGTTGTGTTCCCTCCCCCGCGGAACCAATTAGTCAAACTTTGCTTGACATTCGCACCTTTCTCTCCTTAAAGCTCGATGGATCAAAACAACAAAGTTAATAAAAACCTATTGATTTTCCCGTCGAAGATAAAACCGTCAAAGCCTTTCGTGCTCCTTCTGAACCGGAAACAGCATTGTCAACACGCAAAACAACATCGTGAAATCCCATTTGGCCAGCAAAAGCGTGTCTGTTTGATTCCGAAATGTATGATATTTCGAGAAAATTTAGTACCCCAAAGGTGTTCCAACCAAATCTTCGTAGTCGCCATTCATCCACAATTTATAATTTCTGAACACATAAAAGTTAGTCGGGAAATAAGCATTTAAGATTTACTTCGTCTGCTTCCATTCATTAATGAAAAGAGAACCAAAATCACCCAGAGAAGAGAGCAAGTCACTACGAGCAGTAGCTCCTAATGAGAGTAAATAATTCCGGAATTGGAGCTTAATCCATTCGTCTCCACCTTCAAAAACTGCAAAAACAATTTATCACCGAGCTTTTCGGAGTCTCCTTTACCAGCAGAAGCTTCTCTATTAGCATCTATATTCTTAATAAGATAATCTCCGAAGCGTAAATCGGCAGCAGTGAGCGAAAGCAATTTCTTCAACTCCGGCTTCAAAACATCAACTTGTCCTATGCCTTGTTCATCAACCTTCAATTAAAAAAAACGATAGTAGAAAGTTTTGAAGGAGAATTTCCTACGGTTATTATGACATCCCACAAGTCTTTCTTGGTCATAAACAAAACATTCGTAGCTCCCACAGTAAATCCACGATTAGATGGTGTTCGTAAGAGATCCAAATAGGATATGGATGCATACGGTTGAAAACAATTTCCCTCTGTGAAAATAGCCAGCGGAAATCCAAAGGAATCGTGCTGTTTTATTGTATCTTCTAAAGGACTGGGTGGTCTCACTACTATTTCGTCGTCTGCAAGTTTTACGATTGGGAAACCCCCCTTGGATTGTAAGAAACCTTCAGCATCAACCACTGGAACCTCTTCAATAACATTCTCCTGAGTATTCGTATTTTCCATAAAACAGGAATGGAGCAAACCCTCTTCTAACAATTCTTAATAAGATATGAATGAAATTATATTGGAACAAAGACTAACTAGGGAAGAGCGACAAGAGCCCGATGATAGTATCTCCTAAATCCTGCACTGGGGTAATATTGAATAAGACCTGAGGAGAGGATTAAGAGAACTATGAGTGATTTTAGTGTTACTTTTTTTTCCAGCAACATCAACTTGAACAGCAAGATAACACGATGTCGGAATTTGGAGAAGAGGTCTTGAAGAGATATGTCTGTAAAGAGGGTATAAAAACTCGGTGATGTGAAACACTGTCTTCTAACCCATGGACGCTGCTTGTCCATCCACAAGATCCCCTTCAAACATGTCGCAGAGATTCGTGTACATCTGAGCCAAGACTTCAACCTCAAAAACACATCTGTTTCTTTCATATATCGAAGACGATCAACCTTGGAGAAATCTCTTTCATTGAAATAAGCTTGTGTAATTAGTTGTAGTTTAGCTTTCAGAACTCCAAACAAGGGTGATCTTGATATGACACAAACACTTTTCTGCACGGTACTGCGCGTGACATCATCGGTTTTGGCAACCAGATCCTACAAAAAGTTGTTTTCCAAAGATGTTTAACGGGCACAAACAAACATTTGCTGATATTTGTCGATAACACGAAATTCCGAAAACAGTTTCACCTGGTGAATCTTTGGATGGTAAGGTGAAATAGATGACATCTGCAATAGAAATCGAATGAGACGGTGAATCCTTTCAAGACTTCCAACCACTAGCCGTATTATGAGCTCCATCTGGAAGGGCTAGTGCGGGCAGGTGCGCCCATTGTTCTGGTAAGGAAGTCTCCGAATCTTCAGATAAAGGAGGATAACAATATTCGACCTGAATAAAAAAGGAAAAAAACATAAAATCTCCGAATGAAAAAAACCTGGCACCCTTTTTTGTGATGGAAACCAACTACGACAACATGCAGGACGTGGCTCATAAAAGCCTTAAAAGAAAATGACTCAATGTCGTTATTGGAATGAGTAACCATCAACGAAAAAACGTTCCCAAAATCATAAAAACAAACTAAATTCCGAAACTTTATTCCTGAGCAAGGTTAAATAGGAGCACAATGAAAGATCGTTCAGGTAAACATTCATCAAGCTGGCAGAGATCGTATAATACAGGATAATGGAGGTATTGAAATTGCTAATATTATTAATCGACAATCTAACAGGAAGCGAAATTGAAATAACTGAGGATAACTGAGGATAACTATCAGAAGACACTTCATACTTCCCGTAAAGAATACTCATCTCAAATGAGGTAGAAGAGAAAATATTGCACTGGATTAAATACAGAGTAAGGCAGTGGATACTTGTACGATTATTGATATAACTAAAGGCTAAACCCATTATCTGAATAAGTCTTGGAAGATTGTATAATACACAGGGTACGGTGGTGGAACCGTTTTGTTTGGAACATATTAGGTTGTCATCAACCAAGGGTTTTTAGCGATCGTTTCTGGCGAACGATCTCCGTAGTCATATAAAAGCTCTTCGTTTACTTTTATTTCGCGTTTAGCTACCAATATCAAATGATGAGACCCATGGAAGTCGACTACCTTAAGATTCATTTGAATGCATCAGTGGCTGTAAAACTCGCTTACTTTGGTTCTCAAATTTGGTCTAAGATAACTATGATTAATTAGACGCCCTTTGTGTTTGCTTTCTTTGGTAGCATCAATACACCACCTCTTATCTTTATAAGTGAAGAAATACATGTAAGACCCTAAAAAGTAGTTTTTCAGTTGCATTCTTTCGCAACTTTACCTATGTTCGGGTCTTGTGAATATTCAATTTCGCGATTCTTCGCTATGGAGTACTCCATCATATCGCCTGAGAAATGCTTTAAGACTCGTTCAATAGATGAGTCAAACCTTTATATTCTACTACGAATTCATTCTTCTGGAAGCTACGTCCTGCTTTAATTCCACGACCTTTCACAGGGTCACAATATACAAACAAATGCTCCTCGTTAGAGCCGGTAAAAATGGCTTCTTGAAGAACATATCTTTCCTCTTCCTACAAATAAATCATTCATAAGAAACAACAGCACTAGCTTTCAAACCTCTATCTGCTTTCCAGTCTTTCTACTACTTCGACGAACGGGAAAATACTCAGTAATTTTGTGGTTAGATACATCTTGAACAGCTTTCCTTCTACAACCAAATTATTAATAAAGTGAACTAAAGTGAACACTATGAGACTGCTAGGGCGATCATGTTAATTTCCTATGGTCACCGTATGGGATTAGAGAACAACGAGAGAAACGGGAATAAATTCGTAATAATATATTTGGGAAAAAACTAACGTTTTCCGAGTATTGGAATTATGATCTTTTTCCTTTGGAGTATCAGGAACCATGGAGGCTCTCTTTTTGCGGCGTCCCCCCCGCTTTTGAGCAACAACGTGACCGAGCATTTCCACACTCGTTCTAAAACATAATATTGTTATGAATTCGATCAAAACAGATATGAACTGTATGAGCTGTCTACAATCAACCAATCAAAAAAGTTAAATACTACACAAAAAGTCTGGAATCAAACGGAAAATTATTGTTAAACAACTTTTTTGTAAGTAGCGTCGGTATGAGGACGCGACGCGTACGCGCGCGGTCAAAACCAGTCATTTTGTATGAATGTAATAGGAATAAATTTGGGAAAGCATTGAAGAGGATATCTGAATAGATCAAGTTTTAAGTTTCTATAGGAGAATCGCAGGAAATATTTAAAATAGAGAAGTGTGGGAATTCCCTTATTTGGTATCAAATTAACTAAGAAACACTTTGTTATTGAGCTGCTGGTGTGCACAATGATAACTACCCTCGTTGTGAGCATATTTCATAATTTTGAGATTCGGTCGTTGTTATGTTTTCTATAGATTGAAAATCATCGCTGGCATTCAGATAGACTAGTCATCATTTCAAAAAAAAGAACCTTGACGTCACGTGACTTTTCACGCGGTGGTTCATTTTTGCGGTTATTTTACAAACATCCGGCGTACGCAACGGTACCTCAACCTTATTTTCAAAAAAACTTTAATAATTATCTACTTCTAACAGTTAATGTATTCTAAATTTAGCATATATATTTATTTATAATTCTTGAATCGCGTAATTGCGAATAGGCGGAGCTTATCCGCAGTCAGATGGAGCAGGCGCGCCCTGCCGACCGGTCAACCACTTTCTCTCTCTTTTCCTCTCTCTTTCCTCCCATCTCTCTCTCTTCTTCTTTCTCTCGGATACTTTTAGTTTCATTTTTAAAACTTAGGCTTTACTCATGAAAATATGTGCAAAATAGATATCATAATTATCGCCGTCATTGAACTTTTTTTAAAAATAACGTAAAAAGCGAATGTCACTTCACTTGTCTTGAAAGGATGAACAAATTAATTTCACTTTTCAATTTAGTAATCATTCTGGTATATGGATGATTTGTTGTCAGTAGCCTTAAGCGAAGCTGGTTTAGATGAATTTTTTCAAACTGAAACTCCATCGGATGCTGTTACTGGGTATGCACTTGCATGACACTTTTCATTTTTTTCATTGTTTCTTTGAAGAACAACTGCTTTAAATAAAGATACTTCGGAGGTATCCTCATATAACGAGGAACATTCGGAAACTCCCTCGAATGCCGTTACTCCAGTATCAGTGGAAAACAATGGCTCCCCTACTTCATCGCAGCCACCATCAAATGCAGGAGTTACGGCAGAAGGTTCGTATTTTATTTCGCAATCGCGTTCACTTATGATTTTGTTTTAGTTCCCAGTGCGGGAAATAGAATATCCCATTCTGCTTCCACGCCAGTTTTACCCTCAGAAGCTGTAGAGCAACAAACGTTTAACAGTAATCCCGTTCCGGAGAACAGGTTGACTTTCAGTTTCACACATTCAACTTAATTGAAAATTACAGGAACGGTAATTTTCCAACAGTTTCATCTGAGAGAGTGCTTTCACAACCTAATAGGAATATTGTTCAAACTGCAAATGGCTCACCACTTATACGCTCTTTCCAAACTGTATGTTCCAATTTTTACAGTCTTCTTCATTTTCTTAATTCAGGAGGATGGTCAAACCATTTTTCGGGCAGTACGGGCTACTAACGGGAACAGCATTCGCTTAGTTGGTCGAGGGGGAACTACAACTGGAAGAACCGTAGCGACAACTATATCCACTGAGAGTGTACAGCCTTCTCGGGTTGTTGTTGTACGACAAAGCACACCGAATGGTAATCTATCTAGGCTATGCTCTTTCGTATATAGTAATATTTGTAGGCACCGTTTTTGTGCGTAAAACCGTCCCTCCGGGGTCAATGATAACAACGAGTGTCGGACGAGGTGGAACAATAATAAGGAGACTTGTAACCCGTGGAGGTGCTACAGGAATCAGACGTGGTACAGTTGGAGCCACTCCTATAAACTCATATGCAAGGTTTGTTTTACTCGTCTGCTTGTTTAGATAATTTAATTGTTTCTTGTAGAACGGCTACAAGCCATAATCAAATTCATGTTGAAACTGGTCACCAGTATACTGCTTCTACACCTATTCCTTCCTCAAGAGCTAATCCACGACTTCTTAGAACGCGTGCGGGTCAAGTCTTACCTCGTGGAACCAATGTCTATCGAGCTCCGGCTAGTCAAATTATTCCTCGTACGAATGGAGGTAATACTTTTCTTCTATGTGGTTCACTGTTTTTTGATCTACAGCTTACACCCCGATATCCTCAAGGCAGTACAATCGAGGTGATTCCTATGTTGTTCAACCCTTGTCTAGGAATGCATATCCCCAGCGATCAGGTTTAATGCCTATTGCTGGAAATTCGGCATCGTATCCTAATATGGTTTGTTAGATTCATATACATTTAGCTATGATTTTATCTTCAGTTTGATGAAAATGAAGCCGTTGACTCTGTTTTTGAGCCTAAAACTGTATTCAGGGAATCAAATTCGAACGCTAATGAGATAATACAGGTAGTATTCTGGAAATTTAGTTTTTTCTACTTTTCAATACTTTAGGGTACACATATAAGCAGATCTCATCCTCAACTGTCATCATTATCAATAGAAAGAAGAAAACCCGAGCTTTCAATACGACCTGCTCCTTCACCTCGTGCTGTAGCTGGATCAGAGCAGTTCAACAGTGGACCCAACTCTGCCGTTCACTCACCTAGCCCAGCTATCAAGGTAGAATCATAGTTGTGTTTGTTGTAATTTCATTATTGTTTGTTAGGATGGCGGAGCGAAAGCACCCCCTTCAAAACTGCAAAGAGCTAAAGATGAGATGACTTCTGTTATACAAGCATCTAAAGACAATTCGGATCTTATTGACGAAGAGGTAGTTGTAGATGACTTTTTCCGTTTCTGTTTTTTTTATCTGCTTTGCTCACGTCACGTTAAAGTGCAACTATGAACAGATGTGAGAAAAAACTCTTTCTAACAGACATTGCAAAAACAATAGGACAATTCGTTCTTTGAAACTTTTTATTATCTTTTCAATGTGAATTTATTCATTTAAGGAGGAGAACTTGGGATATGCTGAAACATACGCGGAATATCGACCTTCCAAATTGAGATCTGGATTGGCTCATCCTGATAGTGTTGTAGAAACTGCTTCTTTAAGTAGTGTTCAACCTCCGGATGTAAAATATCATTGCACTATACCCGAAGATGTAAGTTTGCTTTATTCCTTATTTTTTTTCATCTCAATCTGTTTGCACTGTGTTAATATAATCGTATTTCAGCTGATTGATACGGGTGCCATATCTGCTTTACAACTAGAAGCTGTTATCTATGCTTGTCAAGCGCATGAACAACGTCTTCCAAGTCAAGAGAGATGTGGCTACCTTATTGGTAATTAATATGCTGATATATACATTTGTATGGATATTTGTCCTTTGAAGGTGACGGTGCTGGAGTTGGAAAGGGCAGAACGGTTGCATGCATAATTTATGAGAATTATATGTTGGGTAGGACACGATCCATATGGTTATCTGTGTCTGCTGACCTTAAGTATGACTCAGAGAGAGATCTCCGCGATATTGGCGCTGGGAGAATAAAGGTTATTCATTTCATCATCTGTCGCATTAACAATAATATTAATATTCAGATTTATGCTTTAAATAAACTTAAATATTCCAAAATTTGTGGTAAAGAAAACGGTTCAATAAAACGAGGATGTATTTTCGCGACCTATTCCTCTTTAATTGGAGAGAAGCGCTTGGAAGGTTCTAATTACCGGAGTCGTTTAAAACAATTAATACAATGGTTTGGTGTGGTATGTCACATCGTAAAAGTAAATTTACGAGCTTTCGACATTTACAGGAATATGATGGAGTTATTGTTCTTGACGAGTGTCATCGTGCCAAAAATTTGTGCCCCATCGCTGGTGGAAAACCGACGAAGACAGGTCAAGCAGTTCTAGACTTGCAACGTTGCCTACCTAATGCAAGGGTTGTATATGCATCTGCCACTGGCGCAACAGGTGGGAGCAAAACCATATTTGTATTTGAAGAGGGAACTTTTAAGAGCCAAGGAATATGGCATATATGACACGAATAGGATTGTGGGGACCTGGTCAAGCTTTTCCCGAATTTTCTGATTTCATCAATGCAGTTGAGCGTAGAGGAGTTGGCGGTATGGAAATCGTGGCTATGGATATGAAGGTAATTATTGCTGACTATTGTTTCCTATTACCGTTTGTTTCTCAGCAAAGAGGGTTATATCTCGCTCGTCAGCTTTCTTTCCGCGGTGTTTCATTTCGAGTAGAAGAAGTTCCATTGTCAGATGAATTCATCAAAATGTATGATGATTCTGTCAAATTATGGCTGGAATGTCGTCGACAGTTTCAAGTATGGCCAATGTGTAAAAATATTAATCGATTTCATTCCCAATTTCAGCTCGTTTTGAGTACTATGTCAGATGAAGAGAGATCAGCTTGTAAACAAGTTTGGGGACAGTTCTGGGCTTGTCATCAACGCTTCTTCAAATATCTCTGTATTGCTGCTAAGGTATGCCTATACAATCATCTCTTCAAACATAAATCTTAAAGGTCGAGACCTGTGTGAAAATAACCAAAGAAGCATTAAAAAATGGGAAATGCGCTGTGATAGGTTTACAGTCAACTGGTGAATCAAGAACATTAGAAACATTGGAAGAACTGGGAGGGGAACTTACTGAATTTGTGTCTACTGCAAAGTACAGAAACACTTTCTTTGTTATACTTTCTTCTTTAATTGTAGGGCTGTGCTGCATGGATTGATTGACAAGCATTTTCCAACTGAGAAAGGGCAATGTGTTGATGTATTTCGAGACTTTGACCGCATGTTCGATGACTTTGATAAGCCTAAGAAAAGAAGTATTGGCGTGACCTGAATCTTTCCATTAATCCAAATGTTAAAGAGAACAAGCGTCGAGCAGGGTTTGATATTCTTGATGAGTTGGGACTGGGCTTTGGTCCAACCATTAGTGATTCTCCTGAGCCTAAAAGATCTCGTAACGATGATGATGAATCTCGCTCTGTTGGATCTTCCGATGGTTCAGGCAGCAGTGATGACAGTGATACAGATGGTGAAGTAAATCTAGGTAAGATCTATCTCACAATTCCCATACAAACTTGTAATTACAGGAGATAAAGAAGAAGATTGGTTGAATGCATTGAAAGCAGAAGCAGAATCTAGCGGTTCGGAAGATGGCAATGATGATAGTGACGTCGACAAAGATGTTTGTGATATTAGCGGAAAAAAAATGAAGCCTCAATGTTTCTAGGGAGACGATGATGCTAAGAGTAGTGCTGATGACGACGACGAGTTTAATCCATTCAATTGTGATTTTTCTGTTGGTATGTTCCCCAGGGACTGTTATTTGCTATGCTTTTCAATTCACAGACGATCCTTGGGCTGCCAAGCAACAAGTAATCGAAGACTCTCCTGAGAAAAAACCATCAATGACAGAAGAAGAGTTATTATTGAGGAAGGAGAGGCGACGGGAACGTAAAAGGAAAAGAAGGATGGAAAAAGAGAAGGAGAAGAAAGTCGCTGCCAAAAAGCGGGAAATCAATAGTCAGGCTATGGTAAATCCAAACTTGGTGTAAATTTTCAACTCTCATCATAATTGTAGAAGAGTACAGCTACCCAGTTTTTGAGTTCTTCTCGTATCATCGATGACAGTGGAATGGGATCAGATATCAACCCCCAGATGATTAAGGTATATTCCTGGTAACACGACGAGTAGACTGTAATTGCTCTTTCTCAGGCCGAACTTCTGGCTGCTGTGGAACGGTTAGGACCTGCACTACCTGCTAATACTCTTGATCAATTGATCGATGAGTTAGGTGGACCTGAATTTGTTGCTGAGGTATGATTCCTGACTGCGATCAGCGCGTTCATTCGAAAAATTTAGATGACTGGAAGGAAAGGTAGAGTTGTCACTCGTGAAGATGGAGAAGTTGCATACGAATTGCGCTCTGCCGGTGCCGATGTGCCTTTAGAGTTGATGAACATGGACGAAAAAGACAAATTTATGAAGGGAGATAAGCTAGTAGCTGTTATATCTGAGGCAGCCTCCAGCGGTATCTCTCTGCAGGTCAGTAGTTTAACTGAAAAAGACAGCTCAAAAACTGATTTTTACAGTCTGACAGACGTGCTCACAATCAGAGGAGGAGAGTTCACATAACATTGGAGTTGCCATGGTCTGCTGATAAAGCTATTCAGCAGTTCGGAAGAACCCATCGTTCGAATCAAGTCAGCGCCCCAGAGTATATATTTTTGATATCGGAGTTGGCTGGAGAAAAACGTTTTGCTTCAATCGTTGCCAAGAGATTAGAGTCTCTCGGAGCTCTAACTCATGGAGATCGTAGAGCTACCGAATCTCGAGACTTATCTCAATTCAATCTGTAAGTCTACATGCATCAAGTTGTGGTTCACAGTTGTTTTTTCTAGGGATAATAAGTATGGTAGATATGCTCTCGATGTTCTTTTGAGGACAGTAGTAGCTGCTGCACCACCACTCATTCCCGCTCCTGAATACAAACCGGGAGATTTCTTTGCTGATATGAGGCTGTATATGGAAGGTGTTGGATTACTATCAAGATTGGACAATGGTCAATACGTTATCGAACGTGAAGCTGCTACAATTCCCAAGTTCCTTAACAGGTATGATATCTCCTAACGATTTTTTTCATTACTTTACTCTTAAGGATTCTTGGTCTTCCTGTACATGCCCAAAACGCCTTGTTCGGTTATTTCACTGATATAGTTAGTGAACTGATCAAGCAAGCCAAGCATGACGGAACCTATGATATGGGAATTATGGGTTTGTTGATCATTCGGTTGAAACCATTATTCATATTGTTTTGTTAAGATCTGGGAACCGGCGGTGATCAAGTCAGAAAGTTAGAAACTAGGGTTTTCCTTGGAAGAATGGAGAAAGGCAGTTTCCGAGTTGAAATCCATAAGATTGGTGTTGAACGAGGAGTCAGTTGGGAAGATGCTTTTGCAATTTATCATGAGCATAATGTTGGAGAGGTAATAGTTAATCGTTATTCTTTCGAAATTGAATTCAATAATTTCAGGATGGTTTCTACGTTTCCACCTCTTCTGGTCGAAAAACTGCTTCTTTGGTTTATGGTATTGGCAAGAAAAGATTGGAAACTGGTGCCCGGCTATATGCCATTACCAGACCTTCTACTGGCCGTTCACCTAAGCTAGAGACTTACTCTGAACTGAGCAAACGATTCACCAAAGTCACACCAGATGAAGCTAAGCAAGTTTGGCTGGATCAATATGATGGTATTGCTACCCAGTAATTCTAAGTTCTCATGTTTAATTTTATAGGAGCTAACCAAATGTGTCAACATAGCTTTGTTCATGGCAAGTGTAGGAATGAGCAAAGTGGTGTTTACTGCGAAGTTGGACGAAGAACAAGAACATATTTCGTCCTTTCTGGATCTGTATGGAACTTTTTTCTTGAATATTATACTAGTATCTCTTTCATTGTAGGTGCTGTCTGTCTGGCCAGTTGTTGAAGATGTTTTGAGCGGCAAAGATAGACGAGCTTCCCGAATGCAAGTTATCAGAGTAAGAACAGATCAAGATCAAAAAATTGTTGGTAAGTTCCGAGCACATCGTAGAGCGAAACTGAAATTTGAATTAAGGTTTACTGGTATTACCTCAGTTTGTTCGAAACTTAGTGACACAATTAGAAATTCATTGTGGCCGTTGTTTCGTTGAAAACGAAGGTAACAAATAATTCGAGTGATGTACGGGTATGATAGGTTTTCTAACTTGGTTTTGTTTTCTGTTGTTATACGTTTTCAAATTTTTACCAGCCGTGTACGTAACACTACGTGTTGCCTTTCGGTTGACCGACTATTTTTGTTTTGTTATCATTTTTTTTATTTGAAATTTGCAAAACTTTTACTTTATATATGAAACTATACCTCTGTTTGACTTTTGAATCCATTAGTGCTGATTGAAGCGCATCTCTTTCTAATTGCTAGACACGGTTTCATAAAAAATTAAATACAATACATATTTAGGCTGATTAGACAATTACATAAAGTGTAAAAAGAATAAAAAATAGGAACCATTTCTTGGATCTCTACACAGTAGTACACATGCAAACATAATGAAATGAAGAAACTAAATGAGAGCTCAAACTAAACTATAACAAAATTTCAATTCCATTCGAGACTCCGTAATCTAATGGTACAGTCCCAGAATGATCCGCTCAGAACTCATTCGATGAAAAAATAGTTTATTTATTAAAATCCAAGTTTTTGGGCCGAAAAAAAATTAACGAATCGTATACAGTAATCCAAATTACTGGTGTATCGAACGGGATTGGTGCGAGACATTTTTGGTGGCAGTTTAAAAATATTTTCTTCCTTCAAATAAGGTTATGAACACCCGGGAATTTTTTCTACTTCGCAACCCAGGGTTATTGAGTTTGAAAGAAAGTTTTCCATGGGTGAAGTTCTTCAATGAGTTGAGGAGGGTGAATACTTCTATCTCCTCGTTGAATCTTTCGTTGGACAGGAGAAGAAAAGATCCCAACTTCCCTATCACTATTCTTTGATATCTTTCCTGTTTCAGGATTCGTTGTTCTGCTTTTGTTTATTTGCCTAATTTTATTATTTTCGTGCTGTTGTATGAAGGCTGCTCACACTTTTTTGTTGATAACAATAACGTCTTAATGTCGTGTATCATAAGCGGTGGGGCTTGCTTGCGACTGATCTTAACATTATGGATCATAGTTGTTATTGAACGAGAAACCTTTTTGAAAACATATCTTCATATACGGAATTATCTAGAAGCAATAAGGCTCTGGACACAAAGATGATTGAGTGAAATATTCATATTTGCTGTTAACGAGAATTATGTCTCCACACTCGTAAAGTGAATAGGCAGAATGATTTTACCAAAGAAGGGGAAAATGATATTTTGGTGGGATAATCTAGATGATTGCGATAGGGATTTGTGGCATGTGGGTACGATTATTATCCATATCAACTATTCGGAATGCTTCTAATAACTCGTTAAGGTCAATAAATCCGTCTTTGTTGAAGTCTATTGACTCCGCGATTTGGCGCACATAAGCAGCTGAGAATGTTCGCTTTGTGTACTTTCCAAGAACCTGAAACGAACATGATGAGCATTTTCGAAAATTCTGCGGCATTACTTCAATAGCATCTATGAACTCCTGCATAGACACCTGTCCGGAATTGTCTTTATCCATAAACCGGAATAACGTCTCCAATGTGTTCTTATGACGGTACAAAGATTCAACCACGTCAGAATCCTACAAAACGAATATGATATTTTCGGATATCTAGAGAAATCACCTGGGTGGTAGCTGATTTTCCTACTTGGACGCATGAATTGTTTTCATTGTACAAAACATATCGACCATCTAGTGTTAACGTTGCCAATTTCATGGCTAATACCCTCCAAGGTAATTGTAATCCGGTCACTCTCTGTACTGTTTCGGCCCAAACATGAATAGACAGCTGACCTAAACAGAATAGGATAAGCCGGATTGTCTATCCTCAAAACCTTTGTTTTCATCATCAGCTGCCTCAAACGCCTTTTGTAATTGTGATTGGAACGAGCTTAACTTTTCACGCAACTCTTTAATGGCTGATTCTTCAACCAATCCGAGTCTGGAAAAAGAAATTGAAAAACAAAAATGGAGAAACTGGGACCTCTGTCTTGACGTCGTTTTTCTATGAGTTTTACTTGCCATGTATTGTACAAAATGAGGCTGTTTGGTCTTCCCAATCAATTTGACGTAAGCACCTCTGTTACTTCCTACTTCGTAATAGTTCGAAGCGGAGAACACTGTTAATACCCTGAAAGCTTATCACTACTAAGAAGTTTGTGTGTAACTAATTTACATATTGTTGTGTGACCATTCATAGCCTTCAAATTTGCATTCATGAGATCGTATGATCATCTTAAACTTATTCCTTAAATTGCAAATTAGAAACATATGAGAGGCGAAGAACAACCTTTGTAAGAAGTCGGCGGAGATGTCCGCACCAAAGTAAGAGCCACCCCCACGAAAAACATTTGGCCAACATCCTGATAGAACAGATGCCTCATTAAAGATTTATGAAGAAAAACCTTTGTTCTGTTTCGGATCGCTCCATAAAATATCCAACATTTGTCTCCATTCATCAACGTTGACGCCGTTCTTTCCATCGTCTTTAACAATTGGTGGTCTCAAGACGGAATGATACTGAGAGAGAAAGTATGTATAAGATGAAACTATATCTTGTGACTTGGTCTACCTTATGCCTCGGGATCTTTTCTAACTTCGAAATATCAGTTGTATCAGATATTCCGCCATGAACAACAAAGACTTCGTTGTCAATGATGGTTGCAATCGGAAGCCAAGCAAAGACATCTTCCAATAGCTTTGTAATGGGAGTGGCGTATTCCTGAAACTCAATTGGTTTGCTACGCTTCTAATGGAACTAAGACCTTATACTTAGTTGTCAGTTCTTTAATAAATCCATATCTCAAATTCATTATATGGTCCTCATGATTTCCTCTGTTTAAAGTGATGGAATTTGGATTGAGAATCAGTAATGAGAATAATACACACATGACCTATCAAATCATCAGGTTATCAAAGATCGTAAACCAAACACTTCAAACTTCAATAGATTGTCCGCCGCGATCCACAAAATCACCATTGAAAATATAGGGATTGTCGACTGAGGGATAGCCATTCTAAAACAATATCGTTAGACAAGTTTTAAATAATCAACATCATAGCTGTGAAAGAGGTTCCAAGAATTATTTTTCAATGAACTCAAATAATTCCTTGCATGAGCATGATGATAAACTCACCTTATACAGAATGATGCAGAGATCATCAAACTTTCCATGTAAATCTCCACAAATTGTGATCTGAAAGATTATCATTAAGACTTATTCTACATGTATTGCCAACTTGGTTCGATATGGAAGTGGACAGTCGAAGTACAGAAGGTAACGTCTTCATAACCCTTCTAGCTTCATGTAGGATTGTTAAAACATATCTGGGATGCATTACCTTAAAGTTTTCATCATTATCATAGTCTACACTATCACAACTCACTTTATTTAACTTGAAAGCTTCAATCATATTAACTATTTGGTTTTTATCGAGAGGTAAGCTGATTGTGGGTCCTTTATACCCTTTCTCAATTTGGAAATGGTTTGGTTGGGTTTCTTCCAATAACTTTTTGGTTGTCTCCTCATCATCTTCTATCATTATCATCTAATTATTGCATTGAATACTGTAAATCAAACCTCTTGAAGAAAATGATTGCAAAGCTGAAAAACAAAAAATAAGATTAATTTAGCTTGACGACATACCGTTTGTAATTGAAGAATTGTTAATCTCAGGTTTTGAATCATTGCTAGCCATTGCAGTGATTACATCACTGAAGAAGTCGTACAACTGAAAACTGTTATTTAGAACTTTGCATGATGGCGTCTGATGATGACACGTAAGTGACGTGCAACATATTCATTTTCCATTTTGTAAGTCGTACAAACGGTTGTGCTCCCAATTTTTTTTAAGAAAATAACGATGCAAAACGTTCATCGCAGTTTTTTTCCAGATATTCAAAAACAAACTTGTAGCTGATCTTGCTCTCCAGCGTATTCAAGAGTAGTGAAGATACTCCATGTTGCTCTTCGACGAGCTTCCAAACGAGCTTCACATCGTCTATACCATTTTTGAATTAAAATGGCTGATTTGATAGCTAAAAGATGAAAATAAATTACAGAATAGTATGAATGTAATTAAGATAAAGTGCAGATCTATTGAGTGAGTGGCATGCGTTGCGTAATATTCAGTAAATCTGTCTGCTACAATGCTAACTAAGTTATTGATTAGTTCAGTAATTGAACAGCTAGATGTCATTTACATATAAAGCTGTGAACCCCATTAAATCTTTTTCTTCATGACTCTTATTTCTTTTTGCCGTGTACTGGATCGTGGAACAGAGCAAACTTGTTATGAAGAGGAAGTATAATGACATTCTTCTTTGGAACTTTTATTCCTAATCTGTGATTAGCAAAGTGAATGTCGAACTCAAAGAGCCGAGCATGGGCAATACTGAGAAAGATTTGCCCCAGTACAGAATACTCTAGTTCGTAATTATGGT
The DNA here is from genome assembly GCA_943334845.2 of Auanema sp. JU1783. Classification (NCBI taxonomy): domain Eukaryota; kingdom Metazoa; phylum Nematoda; class Chromadorea; order Rhabditida; family Rhabditidae; genus Auanema; species Auanema sp. JU1783. The sequence goes on along the minus strand of CALQYR020007486.1, from coordinate 666,168 downwards.
TTTTACATGAAAGACTTCCAGTTTCTTCAAATTCTGGAAGGTTGCGAGTACCAATCATTAATTACTTGAAGCAGCACGGAAAGTGGCATTAACACGAAAGGTTATTGACTTCGAAGCATGCAAGACGAAGATTAAATTCTATTTTAATTGTGTGATAAGCTGCGTTTACTTATTAGTCTCGGATTTTCCTTGTCAAGCTTTCATGTAAATACTTCTGATCCTTTAAGTAGCTATGACCATTCGAACTTTTTGAATTTTATATCCACGCTAATTAGCATATGGCTCAGACGTGTGTGACGTTTGGCGCGCACGTTTTATTTTTAAAATTTCCATTTTCATTAATCTCCAAAGATGCAGATAGATGTTGCATTCTATTTCCCTTCAAGTAATTGGTGTGTTTGTTCTCAATATTATATTTCGAAAACGAGCTTGAGTGCATCTATGAGCGTGAGTGATAATGCATCGGTGTAGAGGGATTGAACTTAACATGGGTTATTAAATCCAGCAAGCCAGTTTCGAAACATTAGCATCGTGTTGCATCACTTATTCATTTTTCGAGAAAATATGACGTTCAGTAATGTATATAGGAAGAATGAGCTTGAATTTGGCATGAAAATGCTTGATCTGTTGATCGTGTAAGTCAAACTAAGTTCGAGCTGATAAATGTTGCGATATAATATCAAGAAAAGCCGTATGAACACGCAATTGTATCTATTTATAATCCTGACGTCTCAAAAATTTGTTTATTTTCCTATCTGATGATATTCATGTAACGTTAAAGAGTAACATAGTAGTTCTCGAGTTTCTTCCGGCTTATATGTTTCCTTGATTATACGCTCACTTAGCTTCTGGGAGGGATATCGCACATTTCTGATATCGCATAAATATGTTTAGACGAAAGCATCATGTGATAATGCAAACATTTGTAATATGTTTGGAGTTCGTTAAAGTTGTGCAAAAAAATGAATGTTTCGAAACTTAATCCGCTCATAAAACATCTGTGAATGTGTTGAGGTTGATGGGATATGAGGACGGGAGGGGGGGGGGGGGCAGATGGGATTGTCAATCATGTTTTGTGCGATAGAAACACTAATATGTGTATCATGCTTCACGCGAACAATCATCAACATAGTTTAATCCTCACTGATTTGAGGGCCCTGTGGAGGCGATTTCGGACGTTTTATTCTAGGTGAGCTCTTGTACAAGGACGGTTGAGCAACAGGGCTTGCTCGACGAACCACAGAATGTTTTTCTACAAAAGTTAGACATTTCTTTGTTTAGTTAATTAGCTTCTTTTTTTTTTGCATATAATTAGTATTCTGAAGGGTTTACTTGATTAATTTAAAGCTGTTGATGATGATGATGCTCAACTTACTTAGCTCGGTGTTTGGTGGAGGTGGTCGACCACTTGATTGCCCGCAGCCCATGAGCTAATAGACAATAAACTGAAAATAGAACTAGTTTATCTTCCAGTATTGTGTTTTGTGTATGCATAACGATAATGATAGCAACGCATGGAAGTGAGCAATTTATAAGAAATGGAGAAGGATTGGATGCTCAAATTTGATTCCTTTGAAATTTGAGATGATATAAAGTAAACGTCGAAGATATAGTTGGCTAGCATAACAAGTTTGAGAATGAAGTTGAAGCAGAGAAGAGAAAGAAGCAAAAGAGAAAAAAAAACGTAATTTGACTTTGTAAATAAGTGTTGTATGTTGCTATGTAGACGATTTTCTCATGAAAAAATCGTTTTTCTTTCTTTTGTACTGGAAATAGGTAAGAGGGATGGGACATGTGGGAAGGAAGGTGCACGTGCAATCAGATTTTCGCAACTGGGAGCACAAGGCAGTATAGTATGTGCTAGGTTAAGTAACAAACACGTTTGTCATTATAAAAATAGAAAAAATATATTAAAAAGGGGTAAATAATAAAGAGCAAAAAGGAAATGCAAGGGATGATAGTCTTTGATGAAGATAAGTTTAGAAAGAACAAAATTGACGTAAAGAGAAGAGGCTTGGAATAGATGAAACATATGAGGATGCATGGAGATATATATAAATATAGATAAGAAACATAATCTTTTGACGTCAAAAGGTGGTCTGAAGTGATGTTTCTAAGATAAATGGCTTCCTTAACGAGAGCTGTACGTCGAGAGAAGGTGAATTATTATAATAAGCAGATGGGAGGGAGAAGAGAGAAAGGAAATGATCGAAGTGAGGGAGGACAAAACGTACTAAGCCATTTTGAATTCGTTGTGATAATTTCTATTAAGGAAGTATGCGTAATGATAGTTTTGCAATCGAAGCTTCTATGATGTTATACCAACAAGCTGAATGAAGTACGAACGAATGCAAATTGCATTGAATAGAAAGACAAGAAGAATACATTAGATAGTTGGAGAAAATGAGAAAAACTTGCAACGACGAATTGAATAAAAGCAATATGGTTCTTCTTATCGCTTCACTCGTTCATCTGGTTCAAAGAGAGATGGCTCTCAATGTGTTTCAGTTTTCCTCGTGTGACATTTACAAATTGATGTACGTGAATACAACTGTCTGTACTTTACTTCTTCGCCTTCTTCTTCTTCTCTTAGCTTCATCTTCATCTTCGCCTTCTTCTTCTTTAGTATATAGACTAGAGAGGATGATATTATGGATGAAAATGTCATAAAAGAGATAAAAGAGAAAACAAAAGAGAAATCTGGGCATGTTTTCTATTCGACATAATGCTTTTCGAATAGTAATTATAGGTTTCAATTGCATTCAAAGCTCTATGAACAAATTATTCGAACAGTCGACTATTTTAACAGTAAATATCAAAAAAAAAACAGAAAAGGAAAAAGAATCAAAAATGTGAATAAGCAAGTTGAAATACGTTGCTAAAGAGAGCGCATATGAGAGAGAGAGGAAGAGAGAGGGAGGGAAGAAAGATCATGGGTGATGAGCTTGTTAATCCTTAATGGAGCTCTTCAGATTCAATCTTACTAGGAATGGAAAAAAGCTACGCAAAATCGTTAAATGAGAAATGAAATAGAAAAAAAATGAAAATATTTAAAAAAAAAAAAGAAAAAAGAAAAAAAAATAAGCAAAATATGATGAAGGCTGATATGGTTGTTGGTATAGGACAGGAAAAGAAAGAATCAAAAACATGATCATGAGCAGAGGAGCTTCCGAAATATCATTCGGATGATGATCCTGATCATCGTTTCAAACCAAAACGAATCTTTAGCGGTTTGGCATCATATCGGCTACTACTTTCGACTCGCCTCCTCTGTTTTCTCTGATATTTACGTGGATACATGTGTATGTCTTCTTCCTTCCTCCATCTTTTCTGCTTCTTTTCTACTACTGTTATACTGCTCTCTTTCATTTCTCTTACTCTATTGGAAGAGACATATCTCTCTTCGTTTCTCTATACCTTTCCATATTCATTCATTGCCATCGTATGCTTACTCTCTTTCAGCTTGAAGTCTTCCATTCCCTCTCTCTCTGACTCTATCACCCTTTTTCACTCTAATTCCATTCCTCTATCTCTGTCTCTTCTCTCATATTTCTGTTATGATAATCTATCATAAACGCTTATTATAATTATTCTGCAAATCTGTTCCATCACTTCAATCATTCACTATGATGTAACGTTCAATTTCAAAGAATATCTGTCTACCTAACTGAGTAAGTGAGCAAGCATCATCATCATCATACTTGCGACCCCAATTAGTATGCTTGCTTTCACTTATTTTCAAAGAAAAACAGAAAGAAAAATCTTCTGAAGTTGACGTTTGAGGACGAAAAAAATTAACTCCAAACAGCTCACGAATCTGGATATTCATTTCAATAAGAATGACAGTTCACTCAACTGGAAAACAACAAATCTTAGAAAATATGTTTGTTGTCTTGCTTTTCAGAAGTTTTTCTTTCCAACTTCTTCTTTGTGAATGGAGTGGGGGGGGGGGAGGCGAAGGGCTAACACAATGATAAAGATAGATATGAATGTGAAAAGAGAAGAGAAGGAACAAGGTCATGCTGAAGAGAATGGATAATGAAAAAAAAACTGAAAAAATAAATGAGCTGAAGAAGTCAAAAATCCAGATGCTAGAGTATGTGATCTCTCACATATTGTGCTTATAATCAAGAGAAGGGAAAACGAGACAAAAAGAGAGGAAGAGAGAGAGAGGGAGGATGTGTGGCTATGAAGAAAATGAGACAGAGAATGAAACAGAGAAATCAGAGAGCTTGATCTTTAATGAAGAGAGATGAGGCAAGGGATATACACAAGCACTAGGTGTAGGTTCTAGTTGTGAACTATTGTGTAAAAGATGATTCTGAGTGAAGAGAAAGCCACAGAATCAATTCTGTTTGAAATCAATGGAAACAAGCTTCTCGAAACAGCTGTTTTGGCTAACATTTGCAAATTAGATACTCATTTCGATGCCAGCCATGTATGATACACGGATGACCCTGCTACGACAGGAAGCTTTAGGTTATTATAGTAAGCTGATTGTTTTGATAAATGTGCGAAATGAAAGAGATTACGAGAAGAGCCTACGAATCACATTTTTTTAAGGTGAAATGGGATAAAAGAAAGAAAGATTAAAGTCTATGAAAGGAATAATAATAATCTAACCAACAACGAGAAGACGTAGCATGTGAGAATGACTAGAAGCTGACTGAGCTATCAGCATTACTCCATTACATGCATCAAACAAAAAAGAAAAGCAAAAACGTTTAAATCATGTTGATGTTGGAGGTGGGATATGAGGCCGGATGGCTCTCGTGATTTCATCCAGTAACTCAATGGATCAACAGAGAATTTTTGATGATAAAAGAGCAAAAATATAGAATGAGTAGATGAGACTCTGTGCTATTTCAATCGGCTAACCTTCATTTCTCTCCAACTTTCTTTCTCTCACTCTCTAGTCCTCTCTTTCTCTCTATCTCTCTTAGGAAGCTAACGGTTGTATTGAGATCAAGATTTCTTTTGAAAGGAAAGGAGGGAGGGAGAATGGAAAAAATGAAAAAAAAAGGTTCTCCTCCATCATTGTTCTGTTCCATTGCAATGACGAGAGGTTCATTGGAGGTATTGTGGATGACTTGGTTGTGCTGGACTTCAGATATGATGAATTGAACTGATTGGGATATCATTTCATCTTTATGACATATATCAATCAACTAATTTTGCTTTTCAAAGAAATAACGACATTAAATTTGCTGTTTTTTTTCTTCTTCTCAGCTTGTCCTCTCATTCTCTCCGTCATCATCGGCCCATGAAGAAGGAAAATCATATTGGAGATTAGTCAAGCTGTAGCCATGTCCATATGATGAAGAGGAAAGAAGGAAAGTAATAAATGGATAAATTAGAGACTGTTACATTGTGGATGAAAGGCAAAAACACGGTTCGAAGTGCCTTTTTCGTTCAAGGACTTGTCCACTTCTTTATCCTTCACCTCACTCTGGATGAAAACGAACGAAGTGGACAGCAATCACTCACTGCCATCGCCAAATCACTTTTTATTTCTTCTTTAAAAGTTACATTCATTAATTATATTAATACATAAGAAACATTTCGTTTTCTTTTACTCATCAAATAACGGCTATGATATGCAAATTGAAGAGAGAGAGAGAGAGAGAGAGAGAGAGAGACATCGTACACCTTCTTCCTTCATCGAACATTCCTCGCGACTTACAGACCGTTTGTCAGTCGAAAGTCATTAAAAAAAGTTTTTCCTTTTCTAGAATCCTATGTCCTTCACATCATTTCTGTGACTTATACTTCATTCATAAATCTCACACATCTCATTGTTTACAGTTTTTGTTAGAAAATTTCTTATTCAATACATTCTGAAAGTTATTCATCATTTTGATTTTTAACAGAAACACTAGAATTGAATGTTAAATATCAAATAATATAATAAAGAAGAGGACGAAGAAGAAGAAGACGTCGAGCAAGAGGAAGAAGAACTGTTTGAATGAATCAGGAAGACAGCATAAACGAAAACAACAACAATCTTGATGCTCTGGAGGTGAGACAGTTTTCATTCCATTCTAATTGATGTTAGTAAGTGTGCTATAATGGTAATTTCAAAAATGACGCCAGCCGTTAGTTGCGTTATGCTAATCAAAATTATTTTTGATTTGAATTTTGGGAAGAGCGGTTGTGTTCTAGACGATTCTATGATAATTAAGTTATTATTTATTTTTAAGATATATGAAAAGGCTCTGATTTCTCATCCTTTCAATGCTGTTCTTCATTCAAACATATCGTGTATTCTCTTACGTTTAAATAGAATTGATGAAGCTGACAAGGAAGCCGATCTGGCGATACAACTGCGTCCGGATTGGCCAGAGGTAATTATAAGAATTCGATGCTTTTATTTGCATTTTTTTTCATGCTTTCAAGATTTAATAATAATTATTATTGCAAGGAATGTTATTGTTATAGGCATATATAAGTAAAGCTGAAGCACTATGGAAAAATGGACTGTCAGCTGATGCTTTGGTTCGATTTTGCAACGCCATCCGTCTTGAGGAAAAGAATATGGAAAACATACAGAAAGTTCGAAAAAGAGCGATAGATGCACTAGGTAGTTGGAGATTTCATAGTGAAAACTGAGTTAAGAATGGAAATTCAGATGAGTTTCCTATCGATAGCTTGAAAGCATTGGATATGGATAACAGTGGGTTCATGATTGTATCAATAATTGGAATACTACTGGCTAGACAAGGTCATTGGAATGGTGAGCATGAGGATATATTTCAATCAGAATGAAGAATCCATTCAGAAGCCACTCAGATTTTAACAAGTTGCCTTCAAATGAAGGAAGGACATCCAAGGATGTTGGAGATCGTCGTGGAATATCTCGCCACAACATATTTCAAACTCAAAAATTATAGAAAATCCATCGCATACTATGAACAGTTGCTAGAAACATCTGATGATGAAAAAAGTGACAATCATCTATAATAATTACTTAGAAGTTGTTTTGTTTAGAAATAGGAGTGAGAAGGAACATAGCAATGGCAGCTGAGGCATCACACGATTTTCAATTAGCAATTATACAAAGAAGACGTATTTTGGAAAGTGAGGTATGTCGTTCTGCATTTGTAACAAACAAAACAGAAAAGTGGTTAAGTGGGCGAATGAGCTTAACATTCTAGTGATTCCATTTTATCATTTTCATGTTGTGATATGAGAAACTAGTTTTCCAATTCAAATGGAAATGACCTTAGAACGTTCATTGAAAATATCAACGGAGATAAACGTTTGAAGTTTGAATTTTAAGAATCTGGCTGAAGATGATGCTGTATATGAGACTGTCCATATCTGTGAACTTCTGCTGAACGATGGTCAGCCAGAGAAAGCATTGAACGAAATAAAGACGATTAGCCAGCAGCAGTTTTGCAAGAGAATATACGTTGAAGATATGATTCGTGTCTTAGAAGCAAGTGCGTACATGATACAGGTATGAAAAAATTATTTTTTCTTCTCTCTCATAGTTCCATTCATGACTATGCGTAGCAGAAGTACGATGAGTCGTTGTCTCCTTTTCGCATTCACGATCTTCAATGGTCGAGAAAAAAAAACTGCAAAATAGCAATTTGTGTCAAGTTAGATGTCTAATATTTCAACAGCAGAAAGCTGTAGTTTCTGTGCATTATGAGGGACTATTATGTATTTTTGGAATTCATGAAAAATAGTAATACTTCAACCGTACAGTTAACAACAACTAATGTACAAGAATGTGAGTATATAGTACGGGTAGAGGAGGTGTAGAGAGAAAAGGAAGATGGGGGAGAAGGAGTAGGAGGAGTGAGAACAACATGACTAACAATCTGTGAAATATATATTTTTTCCTGTTTTCAAATCAAAAACTTACATTTTTTTTCAGGGTAGAACAGCAAAATGTCTTTCTTTGTTAGAAAATTTTCAATCTGACAATTCTGAAGTAATGATACGTTGTTTGGAATCGGTTCACATGAGTTTAGTAAGAGATGGGCGTATTGATGATTGTATTCGATACGTGACGGAAATTATACAAATCGCATCCGAAAGAGCTGATTTCAGATTGGTTAGTAATAATAATTCGTTTTCATAGTCAGATGATGTTATATTCTCATATTTGTAGAGATTTAAAGCAACGTTGTTATTAGCGAAAAGTAATGCTAACAAGAGGAAGTTTTCGGAATCTCTCGTTTTAACTCAAAGCTTATTAACGACCGAGAATCAAATAACACCAGATATGCTGAAAGATGTTCATAGAACTCTGATGGAAATACACGAAAAGAATAAGAATTGGTCAAGTGCCTTGGCATCCTGCAAGGTTGCTTTTGCGCATCAAAAAAATTCAAATGAAAAAGGTGTGTTGTTTAGAAACTGCTAGAGAAATGTGAAAGAGTCAGTGTGGACTATGTGAACTGTTGTTTGGACATTTCGCGATTTCTCAAAAATCTTCCACAGATGCAACAACAACAAAAATCTTATTTAATGGTACAAAAGTTCGACTGGCAAGTTATAAACTAAATATTTACAGATGGCGGTTGAGTCTTCCGATTTGTGTGCCCATCTACCCTCAAAGGTTTTATCACGTTCAGCATTAATAAGGTTCTTAGTTGAGCAAGGATTGATGAAAGAAGCAGAAGGATACATTGATGTCTATAAGGATTTTCTCGAATGCAATATGTGTATGATAATTCTACTTTCATTCATTCATTCTATTGACCATTAACTCATTATAGCCAATGCATTAAAAGCTATTATTATAGCTGATTTGACAAAAATGAATAATAATGGAGATTTCCAAATTAACTTCAACCAGATAGAGGTTTGGTTGCGATGATATCATTTTACATTCATAATTTAGGAGAATCCAATAAACCAAATTTTTTGTTCAATCGAGCTGGCCGAAGCTGAGATGAAGAAAAGAAATTATGAAAGAGCAGAAGCGCTTTTCAAAGAAGGATTAGAATCAGCTATGAATGTTCATTTAGCAGAATGGGTTTTGAAATGTTTTGTCAAGCTATCAAAGTAAAGATTGGTTGATTGACTCAGATTCACTAACTCTCTTTTAGCTTATATATGATTGTATCCGACTTCCCAAATTGTTTGCTTTCCGCTGGAAGTGGACTGAGGTTGGCAGACCTAATGAATGATAGTCAAGCTAAGTCAGAAATATTGTGTATAAAGAGTCGTATATACTTGGAAAAGTTGGTTGTTTCTAAATTTATCTCTTACTACGTATTATTCTCAGAAATATGTTGGAAGAAGCTATACAAACTGCCAAAAAAGGAATGGCCATAGCTGAGAAAGACAACATAGCAGAAGAACGTATAAGATGTTACAAACTTTTAAAACGAATTTTCGGAATAGCAAAGAAAAATGATCAGGTGAATGAAAGCCTTGGTAACTTGTGGGTAACTTTGTCCTTTCAGGTTATCAAGTATGAGAAGAAATTGGATGATATTATCAGAAATTAAAAATAATTAGTTAGTTCAATCCTTTCGCGGCTAATGCTAATGAATAAAGCAAATTATTGTTTCATTTCTCGTCTGCTCTATCGAGTGCGTCACTGTGCGTTTCAGTTCTAACAATGGTTATCGCTACCATTGTGTGTAACACGTTTCATTTAACGACCATAAGGTCTTAATTGAAATATTATACAAAAAGTTTAGATATCAAGCCTCATTGGCTCAGGGGCAGAGCGTCTGTCTAGTAAACAGAAGGTCGCTGGTTCGATTCCAGCATGAGGCATCCTTTTTGGCATAATTCTTTCAAATTGTTTCTGCTTGATCAGGTTTGGGTATGACTTCATGTTTGCAGGGGTAAAGGGAACTAGTACGAGAACAAAATAGTACGAGTTATTATGTTGTTCCTAGGAGTTTAATTCAACTTCAAATTGCTTCATTTCGTTAGGCATTTTTTACACGGCATGATTTCGATTGAAACAGTATCTTTTCCATAATGCTATTTGTGAATGTGAATACGGTTCGTTCGTCTGTTTAACGAATAAGTTGCACGTCACTTTGTGAATATAATTTGTAACTAATAACTGATGATATTAAGAATAATTACTTTGCGTTTGTTGTTCCTTCCTAATTATTGAAAAGCTTTTGCAGACAAAAATTTTATTGAAGATTTCTTCTACTACTTGTCGATCAGTTAGTATCAACAGCAGTTAGTTGTAAAGCGTATTGAACGTTGTGCAACTCAGTATAGTACAAGCAGAAGTTATCATCCTTAAATTGCACAAGTTATGATGGAATGGAAAGCATTGGCTTTTGAACTTACGTAGTATGATTCTCCACTTCCAATTCCGTCAGCATAGCAGCTGAAGAACCATTTTGGTTTGTTCAATCCATATAATAATGTACGCAATATTCCCTTGAGTAGAGCTGTCGTTACACTTATGAGAAGGGCAATGCTACCTTGCACGAATAATCGTTGACATTTGAGAGGTTCTGAGCGATTTGTGCACGAAGAGTACCATTAGCACATGTGTGTGAATTAATATCATCTGAATCATTTTTTGGCTGATTGTGAAGAAGTAGTTCAACCAAC
>CALQYR020007486.1:546664-642630 GCA_943334845.2 Auanema sp. JU1783 | reverse complement strand
AAGTTTTTTGTTGGCGATGGTGGGGGGGGGGGGGGGGGGTGAAGAGGTGAAGTGACGGAAATAGAAATCATCTCTAGCTTCTCCTCTTTTCAGATTATCTCTCTTTCATCTCCAAATATGGAAACAACAGATATTTGAAATTGTCATTTCATTTTATTTAAATCGAAAGTTAATTGTTTAATCAATCAATTATTTTAACTATTTGAACTTTTTCAGACAAGAACACTAAGAGAGAGAGAGAGAGATAGAGAGAGAGAGGGGATAGAGAGGTAGTGAGAGAAAACAAGAAATTGAACATTTACTTCTTCACCCCCCACCCCATCTTTCTTTCTCGAGAGATGTGACAGCCGTGTGTCGTCAGTTATTCACATCCATCCCCCCCCAAACGATATTCTGATGGTTTGTCTAATCACTGTCATGCTTTGAATACTCTGTGTCCATCGTCCAATCCTAATCAAGTATCATGTACGTTTCATAACTGATTCAGCTAGCGTGCTTTAACATATCAGATACGATACAAATCCATAACCCAAGTCAAACCACCCTCTAATCCTGTTTTGATAAAACTCCAAATCAAACTTGTTAAAGTAGAATCTTGATATCAGGACGTTACCATCTTTGACCTCATTATCTCATCTTTCTATCTCTAATATCTCTTATGTTTTATTCAATAATTTTGTCTCTCTTAACTAGTCGCTTCAGTATTTCTCTCTAATTTTGTATTTTCTTCATTATTTCTCAACTATTGGCTTGTGAGACCGCCCTTTTCTTTACTCGGTTACCTCCATCTGCCCACCTCTATCTGATTCTTGTCCTCCGTCCAGCCTTCGTAACCAAATTAGGAGTTGATGACTTCATATACGAGTCTCTCACTCAATCTTTACCGCAATCAACCAATACTAACATTCTTTAACTTCGCATCTCTCTCTATCTCTCTCTCTCTATCACTACCTTCTTCACATTTTCTATGTTTCACTATTAGTACAACGTTTGTTGCATTTTGTTTTGTATTTTGGAACGATCGATTACGTATGGACCATATCAGGCATCCAATTGATTGTTTTCTTTTTCTCTTCTTCTCTTTACTCTTTCCTTCAGTTTTTATGTTGAAATCAGTTTTTTTTTATCATTTTTTTGAACATTATCTGCCACTTGCTTGCTCATTTCTTGTTGCCTTGCTATCCTTCCACCCTCTTATTTTGTTATTTTGTGTCGTCTGACGTGAGTTCACCAAATTTCGTATCTTATCTTTAAAGCTGTGAACTAACAGCGTTTCGATGTTTGTTCACATACAAACATACAGATCTTAACATAAAGAAGACAAGATATGCACAATCACATAAAGAGAGACAGAGAGTATGAGAGAGTCAGACTGAGAACGATAGTCAGATGAGAGGGAATGAGAAGAAGAGAATTGTGCGAAGCCAAAGACCCTTATGTTATTCTTTCTATTGGTCTATCTTGCTCTTATACTGAAAGCCCTGGATAATATATAATTATAGATGAAATTATGTATATTTACTATATGATTGTAACTGTACGTAATGTCACTAAACTCATAGTGTACCTCTTTCACTTAGCTAAGGCATGCATGTTCAGTCTTTCTAGATCTCATACGGACCCTTTACAACCTGTCTACTCATTCTGTTTCGAGTGTTGTTTCATCAGATTTATCTTGCGCTTTCAAAGTCTTTTTCTTTAATTGGTTTCTTCCTCCAATATTCCTTTTCAATTTGGTATTTCGACGTCATAAGAGTCATCTGATAGCTAAATACGGTTGTCATGGAAACAATCGATAGCTCTATGTGAAAAACTTATTGAAAATATGGCATTTGCTTTCATTCAAACTCCTTCTTCACGCATTTCATCTTCTCATTTCACTTGTTAGCTTTTCATTTACTAATTTTGTTTGTTATAATTAGAATAGACAGAGGGTCATTAAATGACCACATGATTTAGATTTTGATGATTTCACATAAATATCTTAATGAGCTATTATGTTGTAAATATTTTAAGCTTCAAGCTCTCAGGTAGTCCAACACCTGTCTTAAATGGCGAACATGGTCTTTTCCAATCATTAGTATGTACGCTGTTTCAATACAACTCACAATGCGCATTCTCCACCACTTCATTCAAGCTTTTTACCGTAATTTCATGATGGGCGGAGCTTAACTCATTTCGAATCTTTATCTATTTTTTTTTTGCATTTTTATTGAATGTTTGATTATGTAATAGTAACGTATACTATCTATCTCTGTCTTGCTCCTTTCTCATGTCTCTATCTCTCGTTAGCCTTCCTCTCTCAGTCACCTGGACATCATGGGTCATTTAGATCAATTCTCCTTCATTATTATATAACTTATTTCCCTCATTTATACATCTTCATTCTATTTCCTTCAATGGCTTCGAAGACACGTATTGAGAGTTTTCTCTTGAACATTTGATGTCTCCATTAAATTTTTTCCGCAGCTAAAAGCATCTTCTTGTGGTCTTTTCCCACCTTCGTATTCTCTCTGTCTCTCTCTCTCACAGTCTCTTTCCTCTCTTCAACTTTCGTTGTTCATTTCCTGGTCATTTTACCTTCATTGTGACCATCTTCTTTCGATTGCATGTGTATATTAACGCTTACACGCATTAGGCAAGACACTTAGCTCAAAACGATGCCTCTTGCTGCAGCAACTATTACCTCATGAGCTCATCGATGTCTGTCTCCAGCTCGATTCGTCATTTCACCTTTATCCCGTTTAGCCTCGAGCAAATGGTAGTAAAGAGATTTGCTTAACTTAACTTGGTCTTTTGTATTTCTTAAATCTTCGACATTTCCGTCTCTTTTACTTCTAAGCTTCTATCCCTTCTAATAATGTCTAACGTCATTGTCAGACAAACAGGTCGTCCCACCTCTTCTACCCATAATGTCCAAATCTCTAATCCCATGGATTTGAACAGGCAGCTGTAATATTTCCTTATTAAGAAAGTAGCAGTCAATAGCTTGTAATATTAATATTTATGCCAATTTTTGCCGTTACTAGCTCTGTTTAAAACAGACATTTGGCCCGCCTGTTGTCACACGAATTTAGTTTCCATTTGTCGGCTGTTTGAGTTTTAATTCTGGCGTTTCCCTTCAAAGGTGCTTCTGATTGCTTTCTCTTATGCGAGCGACAGCTAATGTAAATCTCATTTGTCGGTTACCTGGTGCTAATTATGGGATTAAGCATGAAGCACATTCACAGGAATTCAGACGTTACTGCTGCACATGTTGTATACTCACACGTACAGCAGCATATGCTCCTATCTAGCATTTACGTATAAGCTAGACATTAACTTATTCAGACTAATATACTTATCTATATAAAAATCATTTTATATATCCTAATTTGATTTATTATAATAATTTCATTTTTACGAACTTCACTCCGTATGTCGTCGCACCGTAATCCTAAATATCGTTTTTAGACAAACGATTTGTCAAAATTCTTTTTTTTTCAAGCTACAGCGTCTGTTTATGCTAATTTCACGTAAAAATATTGAAAAAAAAGTGAGAGAGAGGCGTGGATTGTTTTTTGTCAGCTCATTTCATTTCTAATTTGGCCGACGATTAGAACGGTTGTAATTTTTCTTTATAATACAGCGGAAATGATTAGTTTCCTTTTTTGTAGTTTTGTCTCTTTTTTTTCATCTTCTTCCTTTCTCTCTCGTTGTCGTCTTTGTCTCTGTCTAGGCGAAATGATCGAAATATCATGATTTTCGTGATATATGTTATACGTAAAAAGCCAGTTGATAACCTTCTTGCTTAGTCCGTCTTTAGCATTTTTCAAACGTTTTGACATTTCGTCTTTCATTTTTTTGCCTTTTATAACTTTCATATTTAAAATATTTTATTATTTGAAGAGCTATGAATCGATTGGAAGAACAATTATTCGAACGATATGCGGAGTTAGATCAACGCGTGGCTCAATATCGAGAAGAAATGACCATATTGGAAGACTTGTTAATTGAGATTGCTACAAGGTGCCACCATTACCAACATCGGCTTATCTCATGTTTTTCTTTTAGAAGAGATGAAGTCGAAGCAGGTGGCGAAATTATTCCAAATGATGTTGACACCCGACGAGAACGCAGACTTCACAGGTAACTTGTTTCTTATCAATGAACAAATGTAACTGTATGGTATGTCAGAAAACGCTCAGCAAGTCCATTATACGATCTCATTCGCATTGCAAGAGATGAAATTCCTCCCGCAGATCCCTTCGTATCTTCAGATCAAAAACGAGAAGAGGAGGAAGTTGTTACAGGACCAATTAAACGGTTTGTTTTTGATAAAGCTTTTGCATCTCTCATTTATGAAAAACTTTAGACTCCGAACAAATGAGAGGAGATATCCATGTGATCAATAACTTATAAATTATCTGTATATACATGAAAGTCCGGTGAAATACCGTCGAAATTCTAAGAAGAAGAAGAAGAACTTAAGAAGATTCATTTGCATATTTGAAGAAAAAAAACTTTTTTTTGTATGTTTTATTTTCATTATTTCATATTCCAAAAAACTCGAACGATTCGATAAATGTTTAAAAATTCCTAGTTACAAGTCAAGAAAACCTAATTATAAATATTTATGTACAACAGGAGAATGGCATTGCACACAGCTATAGATCATCATCACATCATCGAAGGAACTAATGAAGGGAAATATATAATCATAAACTAACATGACACTATTCCACAATGAAAGTTCAATTGAAAACAAAAATAATACAACCGATTGCCAGATTAGCCAATTACGAAATGAAATGCGAAAACTCACTTGCTCGTACTACACATCACGTACATTCCAAACAATTTTTTCTCTCTCTCTTGGCAGCTATAGGTTTCAAATGACCAGAAGTAGTTTTCTTTATGAGTCATACATTTTATTTATATTAATTTAAAGTATCTGATCGCCTGAGAAGAGGACGATAAACATGTCTCCTCTTCGCTTCTATTACTATCGCCCAATCATACATTGTTGTTGTGGTTGTGGTGACGTCATAGATATCAGGTAAACTATAAGAACATCTGAGATTTTTCCTCATTTTTTCTCACCCACCTGTATACCTTTCGCACACGTTTTAATCGTTTCGTGTTTTCGTTGTAACGGCTAATATCTCTGAAATGTTTGCTCAAACAGATATTTCCTTTTTTTTTCTGACCTCGAAGCAATGAGGACAATTGAATTCAAATGTCGATGAACTTCGATTTCAAGTCGCCAGAAACATGTGGAGCCTAGTTTAGCATCTCTAGACAGTCCCAGACTCCAAGAGTAGTTACTGCCCGCTATGTTTTCGAATCTTTTTGTCTATAAAAGGATAAAGCATTAAAGATCTCTCTGCGCTTAGGTGGCTGACTGAGTGGTCAGTTTGAGTTTAACAGTCGCTAACTTGATTTTTGCGTTTTTCGTGTATAAACAACATATAGATCTTGAAGCATTGTTTTTGGAAATTTTTTTTTCGCAGGAGCTTGTATTAGTCAAGCTAGCCTTACGAAAGCGTTGAAACTTTTGGGGAAACACGATAGCTCCCAGGTAGATCATAACATTCCTTTCGAATTCTCAGATGTTTCTCTTACTCTCCGGCATGTTCTTTTTCTTTTTTTTCTCATAATCTACTTTCCTCTCTCCAACATTACACAACGTTATCCGTCAAGTCAAACGAGTAATGCGGATATTGTCTGTCAGCTGTCAAGTAAGACAGAAATTTTCACTATTGGCTATAAGAGAAGAATCGGATTACGTGAAAGATTGAGGATCCATCTTTATGTTGAATCTCGGACATTACATGTCCATCTGTTACATCATCAATTCTCGTACGTGAACTTAGACCCCAAAAGTTTCTGAACTTAACAAACCGTTCCATTCTTATCGCCAGTTCCGCCTTTGTTAAATGGTAGACATACAACAAATTTTTCTCTGGTATATGCTCCATGAGCTAAGCCTTAAAAGACGAGAAAAGGATTTCATGAGATACGCTTGAAGGCGCTACCTTCTGTGCAGAATGGCCATGACCAAGCAAAACAACGCTCTTCCACAATTTTTTCAAGCTTTTCCTCATCAGCAACCTGTAAGTAACAGAATATTATCTCTGCTCAACTTGTATAGGATTTGTAAAAATAAGCATTAACATCACTTCAATCATGCACACAAAGCAACTTCACATTAAAGCGCTCTAACTGAAATTTTAAAAAGAAGCCAAACCGAATTACTTGATCAATTACCCGATTGTCGTTGAGATCATATTTTAATTCAAATTTCTTGTAATTCGGAAGAAGGTTGGTATCATTGAGAGTTGAAGAGCGACGGAGAGTTCCACAAGTCATTATTACCCACTAAACGAATATTTTATTTTGTACAGCTGAGAGAGAAGAGAGAAACAAAGGCAAAAAACGCTGTGATAAGTAATTGGCAAAGTGTAATATGTTTTGGAATGATTTCAAGAAGTAAGTAACTGTTCGATAGCTTTCAATACATTTCGAACTCCTAACTAACTACTCTTACTTCTTTTGAATAGAATTTGAAGCTCTGAATTGGAAAGAAGAGGTTCAGTTCAAGGCAGTTATGATTTTGAATCAATGCATGGGTGATAATCAAAGAATCAGAGGAAGATCCTCTGTATGAGTATGAGTCAAAGCAATAAGAAGTTTGTTTCAAAACAAACTAACTGAAAGGGAAGACTTTATCGTAAAACACCTAAACGTTTTTTAACGAAAAAAGTAGTCAAGCTGACTAGTGCTAAGACTTCAGCATCTTCTTCTCTCAAACTCTGCTTGTCCCTCCCATTACAGCGTTCAAATTCGAGACAGTGGCGGAAGAAGCGACAAAAAAATAAAATTAATTGAGGAAACTATCAAGAATGGGCAAGATCAAATGAAAAAAAAACCATTGGGATGTTCCATAGTGCATAGAGAGCAATGAGATTTCATTACAGTATTCAGGAGGTTGTGTTTGTCAAAATCAACCAGAACACTTGGAGGAAAAAAATTATTAAGACAACATTTTCTTTCAAAGTTTCTTTTTCATTTCGCTTTTATACTATGACCTCGGTTCTTTGACATAAGACGTACACATTCTTTGATATCCATCATCTGCTATCATTTTTCGTACTTCAGTAACTCTTTCTTGAACTTTCAAACTCGTGGAATTCTGACTCATCAATCCCAGAGATTGTATTACTCAGAACTCATGAGTAATTCGGAAACATTATATTTCAAGTTCCTGGATACAATTTGGGTGCTTCCTATCTCACAAAGCTGTCTGCAACCTCTGCAATTAGAATAATCGCACAAATGGAACCTCACGCAGGTCATACACGGCGAGGAATTTTATTTCCAATGTTTCTCACACGAAGAACGGTTGTCTTTCTTCTCTGTCTCTATAACGAGATGCTACAGTACGGTTATCTGCTACTCCATTGATGAGATGGAGAGAAACATATGCATGCTGTTTACATCGAAATTGTGTAATCATTGCAGAAGGTATTCCAAGTGCAATTTTCAAAAGTAAAATTCATTTCTTTTAAGCATTTAAATTATTGTAATGAAAGTATGCTGAAATATAATTTTTATCAAAACGATTATTAAATTGTATTTCTTCTTTGTATTTCAGAGTATGACCGTGTTCACCGGGAAATCAGAGGCTTATAGCAAACTATTACACGAAGATGTGTTAAAAGTTTTTCAACAATCTTTTTCAAGTTTCACAGACGTACAGGTATGCATTAGTCTTTTCAATTTCTTTATTTACATGATTTATCATTGGCGTTATGAACTATTCCTTCTTTGCCTTCCAAGGGAAAGAAAATATTCCCGCAGGTGTGGGTTCTCCCCAATCTCTATTGATAGTTATGTCGTGTTCTTTAATTTCTATTCCTACAACTCTCGATAGGAATATTGCTGTTAATATAGAAATGACAATAACCAAGATAGCGAAAACGTAGAATGTTTCCTGAAAGAAATATTTTGTATGAATGATTTGTGTGAGCTTCTTACTTCATCAAAGAGATCATTAAATCTTGGAACGTTATTGTTGACATGGTTGATCATTTCTAAAACCCATGCTGCTCTTCCTTTTGGTCGTTTTTGCTGATAGTAGTAATCACCCCATCGTGGATCTTGGTTGTTGCTCATCTGCAAATTCCCAGTTAATTTAGAGCAGTAAGTATAAACGGCGATAAAAGCAAATCTAAAAAAATTTGGGAAATTCAGAAATGAAAACGTTGAGTTAGCTTAATTTACTTTTGAATAAGGGTGAAGTAGGGATAAAGCGCACAGATCGATATTGTGCGATGCAGCAGCTGGGGTGCAAACAGAGCACGATTTAAGCCAGCACACCAGGAACTACGAAAATGAGCTAATTGATGCCACTTGCAGATCAAAGCAGGAAAGGAACTTCTCACATTTAATGACGTTATCGTTGAATCGCCCACAGGTTCAGGAAAAACTTTATCGTTCCTTCTCCCATTATTCACTCTTCTCAAAAATAGAACCAAGGTGATAGTTAAGAAGTTTTTCGGATAACCAACTTGGGTTTCAGCTAGAAAAATTGGACATTGGAGCACTCATTGTTTCTCCTTCAAGAGAATTAGCAAAACAAATCGCCAATGTAGGTTCCCATTCTTCAACTGGATTAAAACATCTCATTCAGGTGGCTAAGCCATATGCAGATGCTTTAGGGTATACCATTGGAACCGCTATAGGAGGATCGAAGTCAGAAAATAGTTATAAATCTCTTATTAAAAATGGGTACGTTATTTCCTCATCCAAACTTTTCTGAAATCAACTTCTTTCAGAGGAAATATTTTGATTGCTACCCCTGGCCGTCTCTACCAAGTTCTTGAAATGGATAAGGATGAGAAAATTCAAAGACGCTTAAAGAAACTAGAAGTGTTCATTGCTGATGAAGCTGATCGATTCAACGAGACACAGTTTGAAGTTCAGTAAGTTGAAAACATTTGAGATGGTTATTTAGTCATTTTTTCCAGTATTAAAGCTATTCTTGCTGCCATACCTAGACAAAGAAGAACTGGTCTTTTCTCCGCTACACAGGTAGAGTTACTCACAATGACGGAGAGTTCAATATTTCCCTAGGCTAAAGAAAAATCTGATTTGGCCGTTTTCTCTTTGAGAAATGCTAAAACCATCAAGCTAAGAGAAAACAACGATACCGTTGCTCCATCTTCTCTCAATAATTTCTACACTGTAAGTGTCTAGCTTAAGACCACACTTTGCAAGAAATATCGTTCTAGGTTTGTGAAGCTGCAGAGAAACTCATGTGCGCTATTGAGTTCATTAGAAATCATAAAGATAAAAAGATCCTTCTCTTCTTCCCATCATGCTGTGGAGTAGTCTATTTCAGAGCCGTGAGTTCCTTCGCTCAATTCATTCTTACATAGTGTTCAGATCTTGGAACATGTCAAACTGAAACGCAAAATTTTCGCTGTTCATGGTAAAAGTAGTCAGAAGCAAAGAACTGACGAGGTAGGAAACGATTTGATTTTTTCTGAAAAAATTCGTTCATTCCAAGATTGCCAATTTCCGGAAAAACGATAACAGTATCATGCTCTCTACCGATGTAATGTCAAGAGGTATTGATATTGAAGACATCGATTGGGTAATTCAATTCGAAATCCCTAAACTTTCAAGGTATGTCCATGCGATAGGAAACATCATCAAATTGTTAATTTAGTTGGTTCATTCATCGAGCCGGAAGAACCGCACGCTGTGGAAGAGAAGGAAATGCCCTCCTCATCTTGACACCACAACAAACAGCGTACACACAGTTTTTGGAAACTCACGAGAAAGTTGCATTGAAAGAATTGCATGTAAAGACAAGCAATGCTGACAAAGCAAAACAGCTCCGTGAGAAAATTATAAAAATGGCTTGTGCCGACAGGTTAGTCCGTCTTTTCGTTAAATCATGACCGTTTTCTCTTTAGAAGCTTTTTGGAGAAGGGTACTAAGGCTTTTGTGTCTCATATCGAATCTTATGTGAAACACGACTGCAATGTTGTGTGCGGCTTGAAAGGTTTGTAAAATTTTCATTATTCATATGAGCATGCATGTTACAGCTCTCGATGTTCCTGGCTTAGCTCATTGCTACGGAATTTTGCGTTTACCTAAGATGAGAGAGCTCTCAGAAAGAGCTGACCTTTCCAAGTTTGAACGTAGTGAAATTGATACATCTACCATTCCATATTTGAACGAAAAAATGGAAGCTAAGCGAGAAGAGGTATTGTTTTGTTGGTGTAGATTGCCTTTATGATATGTTTCAGATTATGAAAGTAAAGCACGATAAGAGAGTTGCCTTCAAAAAACAGAAGGCTATAGATTTAGCGGAAAAGAACAAGAGAATGAATAAGGGCAAAGAACCACCAAAAAAATTGACTAAAGAGGAAAAGGCCAAGGCGGAAAAAGTTAGTTATTTGCTAAAGTTCTCCGTCTAGTTAACACAATATAGGATGAGAAAAATCTGAAACGAAAAGCAACCAAAGAAGCCCAGAAAGAGCGTGATGACTTCGAAAGTGATGTTCAGCTGATTAGAAAAATGAAACGAGGAAGATTGAGCAGAAAGGAAATGAATGATTTAAGAATTTAATTGTTATAACTATTATTGTTGACTTGTTTTGTTGTCCAACTTGTTATTGTTGAAGTTTGCATTAAATGAAAATTTACCTCACTTTTGACTGTTACCAATGTTGTGTGGTGCTGCTGGCGGTTTGTTTCCTTGATTATCTGAATTACTACTAGTCCAAAAGGAAAATGCAACCGGTCAACTCTGGTCTTCTCTCGAGAAATGAAAAACTGACTGGTTCAACTCATTTCGTATTCGTCTCATCTCATTTGCTTGTTCGATCTGTTGGAGAAATGCAAGGTGGGGTAAAGTATTTTATAGATTACAGGGTAATTACAGGTTGGTCGAACAAATATAATTTATATCACAACGAGGGAAGGAGATTCGGAGTTATTAGGGAAAGACTACGCAGACTTCTAGTTTTGGTTATAAGGCACCGTAGCTCTGCATGAAATTTGTTCATAAAAGAAACAAATTAACAAATAACAAAAATGAGGTAAAACATTGAAAGTATAATATAATGATGATGCATAGATTGAGAATTGGATTTGGTGTTGATACTGCCATTATCTACCCGCGATGATGCCTGTGTGCTGATACTTCTGCAATACTAGGTATTATTTAGTTTTAAAGTAAAACCTACAACCTGGATGTATAGTTATTCTCACAGTGATGTCGTAAGAATGTGTGGATTGATCGGTAGACCCCTGATGAGCCGCAATAATTCGAGTCAAGTAAGCTTCGATCCTTAATTTTTATTTTTTTCCCAAAAATCTTTTTCTCTCTTACGGGATGAGCCTGCATCCATTTGATGTGACAGCCACAGTCAACTGTGTTCTCTTCAAACCGTGTTTGAACAGCGTCAGACAGTATGCTCTCAGTTGTTTCGAGAGATTTTATCATGTTACGTGCTATTCGTAATCTTCCTAAGTTCACCACTCCTAAAAACATACAAGGGAAGTGAGAATGATCTCGCATGATTGATGTACCGGTGAAAGCTCGAGCTGCCAACGAATTAATCTGATTATCAAATAGTTCAATGGTTTCCACTGTATGAAGACCATCAAATGCCCCTGATGCTATTCTTGAGATCTTACATCGTTGTATTAATAACTGAAAGTATTGTTCTTTAAGAGTATTTCTTTTTCCTTTTTCGGCAACTATAGAGAGTAAGATTGAATGAAATGCTCTATAAACGTGCAAGCCGAGGGAGTGTTCTCAGTTTTATATTCAGGAGCTGCTAACAAACAGCTTCCGGATAGAATATGATACATGTTTCGTCTTCCCTCATTTCGCACATTACGTTTGCAAGAGATGAAAATGAGATGAAGAAAAAAAGCTTGGATTCAACTCTAAAATGCTTTACGGGTGGGTTTTATGTTTCGTTTGACAACTGTTTCTAACAGCTTTTTTCAAAAACAATTGTTAGCACGGACTGATGGAAGTTTAAGGGAAGAGTATTGATTGATAAATAAACGAACAAAATGATATTTTTGATATTAAGAGATTAGAATGCGATGGAGGAAGATTGATTGGATGATAATGAAGATGAAGACGACGATGATGATGATCATTAACACATTCTTTCATTTGAAATTACAACGTCAAAATTCTGAAGAACATCGGTCATTTCTCGTCAATTTGATGCTCATTTGACAGATGCTCAACTTATGTAAGTTTTCATCTCATCGTTGTCTACAAGACTCATAAGCTCGTAATTAAAATGCTCAGAGCATTTGGCAGTTTTTCAACTTTGACAGACTTGTAAACTTCCTTTTCAATTCAATCAACAACGCATCTTCCTCTTCCGTTTTTCTCGTCATAAAAAGGCTTTTATTAGAAAATTTTGTAATTTTAAGTTGATGATAATAGATCAGATTTCGAGACACATGTCATGTAAGCCTAACCTCGAAAGATGAAATGAAAAGCCAAAAGCTGAGAAAAGATTAATGGATTCAACGACTATGTGTGACATGATGAGGGCAATTGCTTTACAGAAGAAGCTAATCAGATGCATTATAACTGATTATATTGAAACTCTTCTCACTCACCTGATGAACATGAGCTAATCCTTCGAATGTCTCGGGTGTTAATTCAAATTGCGACTCTTTGATATGTATTATGTGGAAGCGAGTTGAATTTGTAAATAACTGTGGTTCAACCATCACGACGCCACTTAGCGTCAAGAAATCGAGCTGAAAACCAAATTTGGTTGAAGCTGTTGTCATTTTCTCTTGCTGTCTTAGTTCAGCTCATCTGGTTACCTGAGTAATTGAGGCGAAAGCGTGCCGGGATAGCGCCAAATCACTTCCAGATATGGATAACTCACGAATGTTATTGGCATGTCTTAAATGTAAACAAAAAAATTTATTTTGAATTCGCAAATGTCATTTTTCACCTGAATGCTCCGCCATGAATTCGTTGTATTGGAGTTTCATGGAAACGAATTTTCAAACCTTGCTTATTGGAAATTCCTGAGAAGGCTCCTTTGCAGATCTCATGGAGACGTGGACAGTTCGAAAAGCTGATAAGTCTGAAGTTGTTGGTTGATAAGCGCTAACATCAACATTCATTGTACTACTATCGCCAATGGAAATGCTTTCATTCATCCAAAAATGAGCTGTTTTTCAAGCTTTTTCTCTTTTAACAAGAATTTTCAAGGATTTTCTACGATGAAAGAGAAGAAAATGAGAAAGATTAGAATAACCTTATGTATTTCATTCCTTTGAAGGCGAACTTGTCTATCTGATCAAGTTGCTCTGAATTCTCAAATCGAACTTCCCGCAACTCGTCCATTCGTCGAAAAGAGTTTTTGGGAACGGAGCGAATGCTCGTGTTTCTCATGATCAGAGTGTGATATCCTTCAATAATGATTATCGTCGTTGTTGGCAGAAAGATGCAGAAAACATCTGGATGTTCATTTTACCTGATGGAAGAATATCCGGAAGTGTCAGAAGCAACAAGCCGCCACATGTCACCTGACATTCAATAGATTAGAATTGAAAAAAATGGTTTTTTTTTGTTGTAAAATTTTCCGATTCCTTAATGAGGTTCGCGTGAATGAAAAAATGCTTCTGTGAGAGAAAGATCAAAAGCAGAAGTAAAACTACCCGGAATGTGAGAGAACAGAATAGGGCCGTTTGAAGGAAAAATGCTGGGAGGGAGAGCGAGCATTAATTTGTTGTTTTAATCGTAGTTTTAGAGAAAAGACTGATTTTCAGCTCTTTTTTCCGGTTCCGTTTTGTAAGTTTGAAAGCTAATCAACTTGCTATTTGTGAATTTGTGTCTTTTCTTTAATATTAAAAGCTCCCTCTATTGGCTGATTCTGAATGATTTCGGCCGAAAAGGAAAGCTTGGAGAAGAAGAAGAAATTTTGAGAAACAAACATCTCTGGAAAAATACAAAAGAATCTGTGGAGACGTTTAATTAAAAACATTTGGTTTGTTATGATAGAGAGACGGGGAGAAGGGGGGGGGGTGTTCTGAAACTTTGGAATAGAGAGATAGAGAGAGAGAAAGGGCTTATGAGAGAGAAGAAAGAAAACATTGCTTGAGGCTAAATCATACATGTTGTGCAACCTTATAAACTAAGTTGTTCTCATTCTTTCGAAGGAGGAACGAAGTTATTGCCTGCTGACCGAGAAAAGGCTTTAAAAAAATGGAAATTTTCAACAATCTTTCGTCTAAGAATATTTGAAGTCGAAACAATCGAAATGTCTGCCACACATAATGAAGGGCAAAAGCAACGTAGAAAGAGTTTCTATAGTGAGAAAAGTGTTTGACTTACCGTTTTTTCCAATTCGTCGCATTCGCAATCATCCGGACATTTGCCACTCAAGACTGTGGTAGTGAAAAATATGAAAAACAATAATAATGTCCGATGGACGACGGTGTTTGTGGTGGCGAACAGAATATTCATTCCTTTCATGTCATTTTAAAGTTCAACAATTTATTTTTTATCTGAAAACTTTGCTTATTAACAAAATTAATGCTTCGAACAAAGTTAATTGGAATCAAGAAGTGCTGTCTATAAGAAGGGGAATAGGGAGCAGTAGAAGAGGGTGAGAATGAGAATTCAGTGAGAACGAGAGAGAATCAGAGAATGAGGTAATGTTACGAGAGAATGGTCGGCTGAATTCTGCAAAGGCAATGGACACGACGTTATTCTTAAAAATATTTTTAAGGAGCATAACTTCTTGAGAACATTAAGTGACTGTGTTTTCAAAACAATTTCCAAAAGGAAAATGACCACGAAAGTTGAAAAGTTGAGAGGCGGTTGAAATAGTGAGAGAGAAAGAGGGTAGAGTGAGGGAAAGGTTAGCGGATAACATTTGAACTCATTGCTTTAAGCTTATAAGTCGTTATCTTCAATGTTTTTAGGCGATCGGCTGAGACAAATAAGAACCACGAAGATTATTTAATAACAAAAAACGAAAAATACGAGACCGGAAATCACATGCGTTCACAAATGGACGTCTTGACGTAGATGGGTGACTGGCATTGCCGGCGGTGAATAGAAGATGATGGAAATTAAGGAAAGGAGAGAGGTAAGTACTTGTTTCATTGGGTGATGATGTGATGATTTTGATTGATGAACTATTTAAGAAGATGTTTACACTTTACAAATATATAGTAAACAAGAGATATGTAAGAGAACTAATCAAGTTCTCTGTCGGCTTCTTCTTCTTCGAAATGTGGCAACAGCCCCTTCGAGCTTCTAGGCTATCTCTTCCTTGGCTACTCCTCCTCCTACTCCTCCTTTGCCAATTCCTATGTATGTCTGTAGTCTCTGCACTCTTTTCTACTTTTCTTTCTTTCTTTTCTATTTCTATCTCTCTTAATCTACTCACTATTCTTGCATCTTAAGATCAAATGGGCGGTACCTAATGATTTAGCTTATGTTCCAACAGCTTTATTTTGGAAAATGATGTGCTTGCCAACATGTAATCATCTATACCTCTAGAAGTTTTCCAATTGACTTGAAGTCTTTGCTAGTTCTAATCTCCAGCCTGCCTCCTCCCTCCCCCTCTCTATCTATCTCTATCTGCATTGCCTTTTTTGGTTTTGAGATTTGGAAAAGATTGTTTTAGATGGCTCAATAACCAACTTTTGACGCAAAAAAAAAGTTTTTTTCTCTTCTCCGCTTCTTAATCACAAAGAAAGTCAAGAGACAGCAGCTGATTCGAAGAAAAACATTGGAATATCCAATAGAATTCACAAGTTGGAATCAACTTTCACGAATCTAATTACTGGAATATTTATAAGAATTGGATAACGTAGAGGTGTAGACAGGAGGAAAAGAAGCTGAAGATGAAGCATCTGTCAGATTGTATCAATTTACATATGTCGTACATATCATTTGTACCGGGTTGAACATCTCTGAAGATGTAGTTCTTAAAATCTTTCATTTCATATATACGTTAGGTTGTTCCCATCACACATATCTATGTACATCTCCCTCTTAATCCCTAAAAGCATCAAATAAGAGGGAATGGATAGGAGTAGAGATGAATGAAATTGGGGAGGACACGTGAAGCAGAGAAACGAACATGCTGAACTCTAAAGATTGAATATGGTTTTCCCTTGTAGGTTATAATGCTCTTAAGATCATCATGCACTCCATCTCTATCTTTCTCTCTCTCTCTTCATCCTTCTGCACTTCTCTTTCCATGTCTTTCACTTGAAGAAATGTGAATCTGTGAGTTAGTAGTGAAAGAAGGAAGAAGAATCAAATGAGATAAGCATATTAATGTCGGCTTATGCTTCAAACTTGTCTTCGATGAAAAGTACTTTGAAGCA
Source organism: Auanema sp. JU1783 (assembly GCA_943334845.2). NCBI lineage: Eukaryota > Metazoa > Nematoda > Chromadorea > Rhabditida > Rhabditidae > Auanema > Auanema sp. JU1783. The sequence continues at coordinate 626,232 of CALQYR020007486.1, read as the reverse complement.
TTTCCTTAAAAGCGACTACTCATATATAAAGTCATCAAAATCAGGATAGCCTCAGGCATTTCGCATTAGGAGCGTTCAGTCCAAATAATATTAAGACCACATTATCATAGAAGAATATTCTTTCGAGCTTTCAAGTGTAAAAACGATTTCACGTGAGTTTTGTTTTCATTTCGACGCTTCATCCACTGTTTTCCAAAACAATTTGAGGTTTTTTCGGAATTTTCGATTGAAATCACAAATGAAGAATGTTCAAAGGCTTGTATCCGCTTCATAATTCATTCCCATTATTCATTTCTGCAAAAAAATTTTGATAATCACAGGTTGCTCTTCTGATTCTTATTGAAGGGTAGGTCTTCTTACTGAATTTCGTATCTTCATTTGTTGATCTCCGAACAATCTCAGTTTACAAGACAGCTACTTTACTAGGCTCATATATGTCACTACAAGGTGTTCAAATACACCCATGGATGAAGATTTGTACGTGTTTTTGCGTTCCAAACGCACTCATGCACGAGAACATTGAACTTTCGTTTATTTTTGGCATAGTTAACATGTTTATTGTTCTAAGTTATATAACCTTTCCTTAAAGCTGTCTATTTGTTTTTAACCTATACCAGAAGATTGAAGAACTTGAACGCTAGCCAACTGTCAATTCTAGATTTTCATATTTGGAAATACAACTTCGTGTTTAATTCGTGTCAATGAGACGTCTCATAGAACTTTCCCGACTTGTGCTCTAGTCTCAACACATAGCCGCACTGTTCTACCCTTTATGCCATATTTGTGTATGAGAACCTTTGTTTGACTCAAATATAACTTCTTATTTCATGATATGAATGATTCTAGTTGTTAATGGGCTCATCCACATCTGAGAAGTTTCTCTTGCTAATATCTCGCTTTCCTCAATTCCCTCGAACTTCCCTCTCTTCCTAACCAATCGAGAGTCTGATTCTCCCTTGTCAATGTAGTTTAGTTTATGAGGTTCATGTTCAATCAGTCGATTAGTCTGTCATCCTTGTGTGGGCATATTACTTTTTCAACTATCGATTGTTTATAAGATAACTTATGGCCAGAACCGTCTTGTTAGATTTCAACCGAAATATTCCTTTTCGAGTGAAATCCGAGAAAATTCATTTTTCACGTTTTATTTACTCACTCTTTTCATTTCTTGTTAATAATATTTGGCGTTTGTGTGTTGTTTCTGTTTTCTTCATTAAGTTCTGATTTATAGATCCTACATGCACAATTTCAACTACTATGTTCGTCTCTGCTGTGAATAGAAAGGGAATTCTAAAGATGAGTTTTCCACTTCTGTTTTTCTAAACTGAATTTACGTTTTTCAGGAGTTCCTTTTCTGTCAGGAAGACCACAGGTAAGTGTGTTAATGAGTTCGAAGAGTGAAAATACATGGATTTTTTGAGAGATAACTTGAGCCTCTCAATCTCTGAAAAGTTCTTAACTAATTGTATTTTACATTTTCTCATGTGAGCTACTAAAACTGTAAATTCTGCTTGTTCAGTCCCACAGGCCCCACCTCGAGGGTTGAGCGAAATGATGTTACATTTTTAGTTGAAAACTTGATTGAAGATTTGAAAGAACAATTATCTGGCTTACAGAGTTTTTTTGAGTGTAGTCGAGAGAGAAGTTAGTAGTAGGACTGTGTGGTGAGGTGTGTGTGCCGGGCTCCTCATATAAGGAGTCGGTGATGGGTCTGTTTAGCTAGACCCCTCACCGAAGTGGATAAATCTTTTTTCGACGTTTTTCATCCATCCTTTTTGTAGGACATAGATATACTAGGGATATGGGGCCAAGTGGAGTAGGTGGTAAAGTGCTAGCGGTGAAAGGTACTCCAGGGTACGATCTCCGTTGAGAAACATCTTGAAAGGTTAGATCTGGGTAATACCCCGGGTAGCCTAGCCAGCCGGCCGGCCAGACATGAGCCCCGGTGTGGGTGATGTGAGTGAGTGCGGGTGAGAAGAGAAGATAATGTAAAATAGAATATAGAATAACTTTTATTGGAAATTTTTATTGTTGTTGTTTTTCTGTATTGTACTCCCTTCTACCTCTCTCTCCATCAACCTCTCTCTCCTACCCCTCCTCTCTTTCACTTCTCGCTCCTACTTCCCCTCCCCCTTTAACCTCTACCTCTGTTTCCCGATTTCTCCAACCGTTTAACCCTTGACTTCCTAGCTCTTCAAAACTTCTAACTATTAAATTGTACTAGGTTCTTTATCGGTTTTTCTTATCAACTTTTGGCAAGAATATCTGCACAACTTCCAAGTAATCTTACTGATTAGGGACACCTTACGCATTTTAAAGTTGATTCCGACTAAATCCGGTTAAACGGAACAGCGTACTCGCAAGCAAAATTGTACAAAATCAGAATTGACAGAATCGATTCAATCTTCAAACAATGATGAAGTCCCAAACTTTACCGATTACTCTAATACTACAAACAAAAACATTTTGAACAAAGTGAAAGGTTTCAAGTCTATGAAACACTTCACAGCTGAACAGAGAAGAGAAGAGAACAACTGCCAATCTTGATATCAACAATGGATCAAACTAATGAATCTCTCATGATCAAAACTTGATGAAAGTTCATAATCTATTATCATGACTTTTCGAACCGAAAAAAATCTAAGTCTAAGCCTACTGAAGGTCTCGTTCCTCACAAATTCATCACATAGTTCACTCACCCCTCCAACAAAAACCCACTCAATAAATTTTTTTTCCAAAAGTAACAAGAACTTATTCTGAAAAATAGACTCTCACACTGGCATCACCCTCGTACTCTCAGGAGAAACGAGCAAACAGTTTCATAGAGAGGAATAAGGCGATAGGCAGTGTAGGCGCCATTTATACGTACGAATTTAAAAAAATATCGCAATTGGAGATCGTTACATTGAGATCAAACTATCATACCAAACTATATCTTCAAACACAAACACCACTCCAGAAAAACTGAGATATACATTAAAAAAAACTATTATGAAGTGAGCAAAGCCTGACAGCACGACCGCTTTGTTGCTTTCTGTCTATGCTCGAATGAAACACTCTGAGAATTCATTGTTCTTCAGTACAGTTTTGATGTAGCGGTCGTGCTCATGAGCGCCATGAAGGTAGACAGCATACATATAGTTGAACAACAAATCAAGAAATTTTAAGTAATCTTTCTAACGATACGCTACGTACAGACGTCAACCAGAAAGTGGTTTGTAAAAAGAGTTCATTTACAAGTAATTACAATAAAATTGAAATAAGCTTCAGAAAAATATCCGAATTCATCTCTTCTCATCATTAGATGATTAGAATGAACAAGGATCAAAAAAATAAAAAGACAAGCAGTTAGAACTTTCTTGTTAAGTAGCTACATAATAATTAGAATATGAAGCCATTCCCAGTTGTAAATACATAGCTTTGGCGTTTCTTACAGTTCTTCTGATTCAATGAAACCATTTGTATAGACACGAAGCATGAAATCAGCTTCCTCGTTGGGTTCGAATGTTGATGGCACAATCACGTAGTTACCCGGTGGAACACGGAATCTTCCGGTCATCTGTAAATTTAGTGGTAACAAGATGAGTTCAAAAACAGCTAACCTCTCTGAGATTGATGAAAGCTGAACTTCTCATAGCAGATTTGTTACCTTGGAAGAATTGTTTTGATAATCTTCCTCTATTACCTCCCGCCTGAAAGAATATGAATCATGTGCATAATAACTATTCGTGAAGTGGTTATCAGTTGAAAGCTAAAGCGGTTAAAATCAACGAAAACAACAAAAACTTCAAGCTAAGATCTCTATTTTACCGTATCTTAGAAGATAAAAAATCTTACATTGATCTGTAAATAGTTGATATGACAACTAGTATTATATGATAAAGGTATGAATGATAAACTTACATCGTAGACTGCAAATCCAATTGGCACGTTGTCCAATCCTTCAGCCTTCAAGTTACGTCTATAAGCAAAATAATGCTTTAAAGGGGGTTCTAACGATCACGAGCATACCTGAACTTCTGCATGACGGCAAAGATGACAGTGCACAAATCGTCATCATCATCTGGATCTGAGTCTGTCAATTGAATTCGGAACTGTGGATTGTTGGCGAATGTATCTTGAAACAATTTCGATAATAATCATCACTCATCAATCTTCTTACTAATATAATTACGGCAACCACCAGCAGTTTGATTGGAAACCCAGGCTCCATCATGGGTATTGGTAGCCCAAACTTGACCAGCTGAGCGAACTCCTGTCATCTGAATGCTCACAAATTGAGGAAACCGAAATATGACTCAATTGGTACCTGATAAACTTCATCCATAACATCAGGACCTAAGTTACAAATTTCCATTTTTTGGAAGTTGCGAACAAAATCTTCGAAGCTCATCCAGAATTCTCCATCATGATCAAACTTGAGTCCCATTTGACTCTTTACGTTGTCATCAATAGATCTCCATTCACGGGAATTATCAGACCAGGGTCCATTCCATTCCTAAAAAGAGGTATACCGTTTCAAAACCAATATAGACAACGAAGAAAGGCTTACCTGTTCATTACCCCATGGGTTACGAATACGTAAGATACATGTTTGTCCATTTGGTCCATCAACCATTCTCATTCCAGTGATTGAATAAGCATGTCCCTATAAAGCAACAAGTGAAATCGTAATGTTACAATTAGACAGTTCATAATGATAAATTGTTCTTTAGAACATACTTTGACAAGACCATTTGGAAGTTTAGCTTCCCATTGGTTTGGATCTGCTTCGATGGAGCATCCGAACAATGATCCCATTTCGAATCTGAAGATACAGTTAGGAAATATTGCATCTTTCAATTTCGATTACCCTCTCATCATCATTTGCAATAAATTACGTGGGGGATTGATCAAGTCAATGAACTCGGTTAATCCTCCAGTCATATCTTCCAAAGCTTCAGAGGTGGTTCCACCCTTCAATGCTTCATACGAGCCATGTAACCTTAGAAACAAAAAAGACTTTAAACTTCTTTCATTGATCTTACTTGGCGTAAGCTTTCTCAAGTAGAGCACTCCAGAATTCTTGATTTGAAGCAGAATGCATATAGATGAGTTCACCATTGCTTGTTGGTAGACGATCGTCAATAACAACGTCAACCCATTTTCCATATTGCCAGAATTGGAAATGGAAAATACCTGGAGTAATAAAGAATTACGAGATATTTGTGTATTAATACAAACCAGCATAGTTTTCAGTGAAAGATTGATCTGGAGGAACAACACGGTAGAACAATTCATCTTTCAAAGTAAGATTGGCAGCGGCGGCAAGAAGCCAGCAATCTCCAAGTTCTCCCTAAACATCAAATGCTTAGACCAATAAATGTAATGAAAAATACTTGAATAACATCGAAACGTGATTGTCCCTCACAAATCAGTTGAGGTTCTTGGACAATTTCCTGAAAAGGTTGTTTGTAGGAAAATGCAACCAGCAAAACTGTTGAGATGATTATCGCAACAATGAATTCATATACTTACACCAGGTCTGAGCCATTCAATACGTTTTGATGGTCTCTTTGAGAAATATAAAGAAGAGTCTCCAGCTGGGAAATGAGGATCTTCGAAAAGTCTCTTCTCCTAAGAAATAATGATATGAATGAATGTTGTAGCTACTTCAATCTTACCGATAGGCATCTGTCTCTTTCATCGTAGAAGTCGATTGGCTCGTATGCCTTTCCAGGAGAGAGAGGACTTGGTCCTGATCCTCCTCGTGATGGTTCTGGACGAACAAATGGATCAACCTTTAAAGAGATGAATGATGTTGTTGCCATAAATGAGAATACATACATCACGTCTGAACTTTCCAGAAATGATGTTATCCAAGACAACTTTTCCAATATTTCCAAGAGAGTTGTCTTTACCTCCCAAGCCCATGATAACATTACCAGCAACGGCACCTATGAGAAGATAGATATAAGATGATCCTCTTCAGTATAATTACCAATAATTTTTCCTGTGTTTGGATCAACTCCAAGGAAACGATGAGCCGCTTCTCCGATCAAATTTCCAATCATGTTGGCCATTCCACCATTCAAACGGTTTGGATTAATGTTAGCTCCTGTACACGTATGTTTCAAATTGTCGCCGAGTTGAGCCAGAACAAACCTCCCCCACCGAATTGGCCACCTCCGCCACCACCGATGAGGCTTCCGATGCCACCAAGAATGGAACCAAAGTTTCCACCTGAGCCTCCGCTACCTCCTCCTCCGCCGAGAGAATTGATAATTCCTTGAATATACTCATATTAACACTATAAAATTTTAAGGAAAGATCAACCTCCAATATCATTGAAGTTGAAGCCGCCGCCGCCTCCGCCGCCGCCGCCTCCTCCACCACCAGAAGAGCCTCCTCCGCCTCCGCCTCCGCGGTTACCGATAAGGCCCCCGAGGATGTTGCCGAAATCATTTCCTTAAACAATACAGTTACAGTTTAATGGGTAAGCAATAGGTGGTGCAGAAGAAGTGGAAGAAGTGAAAAGCAAGGAAGGTGTGGTGGCACGAAAAGCATCAGATTGAATTAGATATTAACAAATACATTTAATTAGTTTCAAACTAATGAGTATGTATTTCTAATTCTAATTGAACGACACAATTAGCACGAACACAACGAGAAAACGTATGTTTGTAGAAGGAAATGCTTCTCTTCTTCTTGTTGAATGAGGTACCTCCTGATTTGTTACGATTATCATTATAACCTCCATGTCCTTGGTTGCCATTGGCTGGATCATTCTTTCCGGAACGGTTCATGATATTTCCAATAAGGTTGCTGGCTGCTCCACTTGAAATTAAACCGCCGATCAAATCCATTGCTTGATCTCTCTTTCTCCGAGGCTCCGATGGATTATTCCCCCCTCCTCCTTGATAGTTGAAGCCATCTAAACCACTACTTAGCACATGAACAACATAAAAAACAACAGGTTATACAGAGCAAAGGTGCTTTGGCACAGTAAAGCTCATTAGTTAACCTTCTAACTAATGCGCTTCATTGAAAAGGTAAAGCTTGAACAAAAAATCAAAAGAGTAGCGAAGGAGAAAGCACACGCTCTTCGACAGCTCACAAAGCATTTGCAGGTATCTGTTGGTCAATTTATCTAAGTTGCATACCTCCGCCACCTTGGTGTCCACCACCTCCACCGCCGTTGTTGAAGATATTTCCAGCTAGTCCAGCCAGAATGTCTCCACCGGGACCTCCGACTTTATCTCGGATTAGATTTCCGGCGATGTTACCAATAAGTCCATTGAACTCATCTGGTTTGACTTCAACCTAACCAAATAAGATAAAGATTATATGAAAAGATAATAAAAACCTTTTGCATAACTTCTTCCTCGTCCCCCATCTTGTGTGATTGGGTATTCTGATTTTGACCGTTTTCTTCTTTCTTTCCGTAAGGAGTTTCTTCCGGAGAAACGGCCCGTTCAGAGTCTAGAAAGTCCAAATAACTTTTTTGTTCGAATATGAAAAGCACATAAAAAGCAACACATGCAAACAAATCAAATATTAAAAGGGAAATTAATTTGCAACTCCAACCATGAGTGAAACGACTAAGAGCTTTAGCCGTCCGTGTACATCAGAACGCATACAACTTCAAACTTAATTTCAGGATCAGAAATTAAGTTATTCGTGCATTTGAAACAAAAAACGAAGGAAAAAGAAGAAGTTGGGAGAAGAAAACAACCAACGACGACATCCAAACATTGGAAACAAACTGAATGAGATAGGAATATGAACATCATCTTTAGGGAATTGCTTCCTTTCTTTGACATCACACAACGAACAAAAACAAAACAAAAATAATGATAAACTGGTTGAAAGTTACAATTGGTGAGAGGCCCTTCCCCCTCTCTCTCTCTCTCCTTACCACACTACCCTGACAACATATAGAAGCAGAAATCAACTAAAGGGAAAGTAAGTGTTAATAAAAGTTACAAAAATGATTTGAAATAGCACTGACGAGGAAGAAATCAATAGAAGCAACAGAAGAATCTATTCAGATTTCCCTGTTTGCAGCGAAAAGAAGAATGAGGAAGAGTCATAAAAGGCAGAAGAAAACAGTTTTTTTCACTCAAAAATTGACAAAAGATAAGAGAACTGCAAGAGGTGCACAAAAACAAGATTGATATGAATAATGATCCATTTTATATGACTAAGACTAAGCTTCATCTAACGCATTATAAATCTACATCATGAGCATAGTATTGCGAAAGCTTAATGACGAAGAGTGAGGAACATATAGTGAGAGAGGGAGAGAAGAGAGTAAGATAGTTGAAAAGAAATAGCAACAATATAATTTTGAAATTGTTAGCCAATAGATGGCTGATTACTATAAATGGTAAACATATAGGAAAGTTGCTTGAGTAGTAGTCATTAACATCCGACTCTCTCCGTCTGACTCTCTTTCAGCTTTTTTTTTTCGAAGGAGCAATAACGTTGTTTTCTGTGTCGTTTGGCATTGCATTGAAATCGATTGAAGCCATGGGCACAAGTAGACAAATATATGAAAACGACATATTTTCTAAAAGAAATCAAAAGAAAATAAAAGTTTTGAACGGAAATCAATCACTCTGCCAATTACACTGGAATCTATATGAGAAATGGGGTTTTACTGCAAAAAAAAGGAAAGTTGAAAAGTAACGTGTAGAAAGAGAAGAAGAAGAAGGAAATTTGAAAATGAAACAGAGTTGGAAGAAGGTCGAAGCTGGAGTGGAAGAAGAAGAAGAGGAAGAAGAAGAAGAATGAGGAAAAACAGCTGCAACACGTTGAAGTCGGATGCATTACCAACTCCTTGTTCGAAGAACGGCAGTGTTGAAGAAGGGCATGGGAAAAGCAGAAAATACGTTTCATCAACATTTCGTAGTCGTCCAGAAGTAATGAATGATTGAGAAGAAAGAAAACACTGAATGTACATGAGAAGAAGAAATAAAAAAAATTTTGGCAGAAGTCTTTGAACGGACTACAAACATCGGAAAGTAAATAAAGTGTGTGGTGAAGAATCTGTAAAATGTACATAATATGGGAAATGAAAGGTGAATAGTCTATGGAAAACACACAAGCAGTTCGTCAGTTACACAAAACTCAAAACACATTGGCACATGCTTTTGCCATATTCGAATATATATATAGGAATGCAATGTGAATGAAGCTTACCCATCATACAGCATTGAAACAAGCTCATGGCGTATATGTATTAGACGCGAGTAAAATAGTCTTCACTGACTTTGTTGGGAAAATATGTTGAAATGGACAATTTGCTGCACCAGCACCGAGACCGATCGTTTAAAACTGTTGGTCTGATTCTATTTCCCAATGAGCAAATGCTATCTCTCTGTCTTATTTTAGTAAGCTGGCCAAGAAACAGCTTGTCGCATGGAGAAAAAAAAAGAAGAGGACAAGGATCAAGCGTGAGTCAAATCTAGGCTTGAGCCTAAAAGAGCAGAAAAGAGAAAGAGTGGCTCGTTTCTCTATTCAGCTACTGACCAAAATTGCCCTTAGGGTTGGTGTGGCAGTAGGGGGTGGATAGATAGAACAGACAATTCATACACACACTCACTCACACAGGCAGACACACGAAGAGAATAGCCAGTCAGTTGTTTGTGATGAGAAATGAAAATGAGATGGAACACAGAGTCACTTTGAGCAAAAAAGCTAAATTAATAAAATGAAATAAAAATTAAATTGTTGTGAGAGCATCGAGATGATTTCCGGAAGCAGTGAGTGCTTCTCACATAGCTTCACATGTAATCCAATGAAGAGAACGCAATCCAGAGGAACTGATTGCGTCTAATAGAAGTTTCTTCTCTCTAGTACATTTTTTGTTGAAAATTCTTGTTTTCCGTAGTTTTCACTATGATATTTGAAAACCAGGTATCTGTTGAAGCCATTTCTCTCAATGAGCTTCATCAAGGTCTCAACAGATGGACAAACCAGTAATAACTGATAGAATCAGTTGACCAGCTCATCCGAAAAACGGAAAAATCGAAAATATTCCTCCGATTATATTTATCAAAGACTAGAAGATAGAAAAGACAAACATTCATTGGAATTACTCCGAACGACAAGTTCTAGTTTCTAGCCTCATGCTCAATAGATAACAGCTTGAATCACTATCGTGCAAACTATGAATGAAAATGAAAAGATCAACAACATCCTAATAGTGTTAGAAGTAAGTAAAGACAATGAAATATCGAGGAGGAAAGGGGGAAAGGATGGATCAGATGTGATTGATCAGTGATCGACACCATTTATTATAACTCATCATGTTAATCAGAATAAGAGCAGCATAGGAGGTTTGAAGAAAGAGTAGGAGTAGATGAAGATAAGAGAATCAAAGATATTCCATGTTATATCATTTCATTATCGAATCATTGTTTCAATAGAGAAATGATTGCCATTTGATAGTAACATTGTAATCCATTATAGGAGAAACTTTCTGACAACTATCATCAACAATCTGCAAAATAAGGAAACTTCAATCTTGTTTGTTTAATTGCTCTGTTATCACATCTCTCAATACGCAATTTTTGACAAACAAGAGCAGAAATCTTCATTGAGGATGTTGAGTAGATGATGAGTCAGAAATTAATGAGCTATCAACATATGCATTTTCACAATAAAAATCGTTGTTGAATGAGAAAAATGAAGAAATGAGCATCAGTGTATAATAATTTTCAATTCGAAAAGCAAATGAAATTAAAACGAAGAAGAAACAGGAAGAAATAAAATGAGGACAAGTGTGATCAGCCTCGAAATGACTATTGATCTTGCCGGTCTCCCCCTTTCCAACAAACATACACATAGAGAGACAACAGACAGAAACACTTCGTTTCATCCCTTTTTTCATTTTCTGCTTCTCACATAATCACCTTGAGCTTGAACTAATTGTAAGATGATCACAGAAAGGACAACTGATATTTGGCTAAGTATCAACAGAAACGCAAAGATTAGCTCGAAAAAAAGGATTGAAATTCATCTAAAAAGCTATGAAAACACTTTTTTTTGTTGAGAAGATGAATGAGAACTATTCTGAGAAGAAAAGGAAATGCCATCAACAGCTAGTTTGCGCGGTGATAACGCCCTCGAAAGGTCAGTTAGATGAAACCCATGTTGTGTTTGAAAGGCTTGAAGCACAAGAGAAAAAACGTGAGCTACCCACAAACACATGAATAAAACCTCATAGATCAATGAATATATATCTTTGAACTGAATCATTTGTAAGTGAATGTAGAAAAAACGGCAGAGGAGGTTAGGAAAACTTCAACCATAATAGGGCGTGCCGGTAAGAAAAACATAACTGAAGAGGACAGCAAACCGGTTACTTACAACAGTGAATGCAATCGATGTGAATTCGGATGAAATGTGCAAAAAAAAAGAGAAAAAATAATGAAAAGAAGAGAAATCCATGTGAGAATGGACAAAAATACAAAAAAACCAAGCAACCGTTCTGAGCGTCTCAATTGGTCCGTATAATCTTAATGGAAAATCACGTAGAATAGTTTGAAGGCTAAACCATCACGTGTAGCGAGACAGTGGCAGCGAAGAAGGATGAGAAAGACAGAAGGTCAAGATCATTAGAGTAAATTGAATGTAAAATTATGGAATGGCATTGATAATATCAGTTAAGAATGATCAAGTCATCAAGATATTCAGACGGGTGACAAGTGATAATGAGAAAGCAGTGAAATATGGAACAGAAACATTTAAAAAAAAAGAAAAATAAACAGAAAGCAAAGTATGAATGCAGATGGTGTGATGAACCAATACGACTGGAATGCTCAAACTCTTTCATATTTTTATTAAAAGGGAGAGGGGGCATCAGAGATAAGTGCAATAACAAATGAGATTTTGGCAAAATACAAACGTAATCAACGGGTTCAAACTGAAATCTTAATATGTATGTCTATATATGTACGCTTATAATTAATACTAACAATCGTAACATCTTAACTGAGCTCATAAAACAAGTTTCCTGAAACATTAAATGCTAAAAATCTATTTGTAATTATTATTTATATCATCATATGTAGCTGTTCCTCGATGTCCAATATGAGGATCGTATTTCAACATTAGTACTTTAATGAATTCTTTTTACAAACTTTGTATATCAATTTTTGTGAGCTTTGGCGTTTTGGCTTTCCCACATGTGGTAATACATTCCTTTTTTGGCCATGAGAGTTGGATGACTGAAAGAGCATTCAAGTTAGCATTATACGATCTTTTCTGACTCACTTTCCACTCTCAACTACTTGTCCTTTCTCTAATACAAGAATGCAATGAGCATTAACAATCGTACTCAGACGATGAGCCACAACCACACCAGTACGAGTTGAGCATAGTTCTTCAAGGCATTTTTGGATAGCTCTTTCAGTGTTTGTATCCAAAGCAGATGTTGCCTAAATCATATCATAACTTTTGATCTATTGTAAAGATGTACTTCGTCCAAGAATATAAACTGTGGCTGTTTAAGAATTGTTCTCGCAATAGCAACTCTCTGTTTTTCTCCTCCAGACAGCTTGAGTCCACGCTCACCAACCATGGTATTGTAACCTATCAATGCTAATGTAAAGCAATGCTTGAGGTTTTTAAACTAACCATCAGGCAAAGATAAAATTTTTTCGTGAATCATGGCAGCCTTAGCAGCATCCATGACTTCTTCTAAACTGGCGGATGGATTTCCAAAACGGATGTTGTATCTGGAACGGTGCTGAATGAAAGTCTGAACACAGCGTGCATCTTACAGAATGGTGTCGTTGAACAACACTGTATCTTGAGGAACTATTCCTATAGACTTTCTCAAAGACTTCAATTTGATATCTCTAATTTCATGTCCATCAAATGAAATAGATCCATCACTCAGTTCGAATAAACGGAAAAGCAGACGAATCATCGTACTTTTTCCACTGCCAGATGGCCCGACCTGAGACACACAAAAGGTTGAAACGTAAGTTTAAGATGCTCTTTACCAAAGCAATGGTTTGTCCACTTGAAACCTCGAACGAGATATTATTGAGTACTTGATTGTTCTCAGTATAATGGAAACACAAGTTCTTGACAGAAATAGTTCCAGATTTGGGAGTATACTCTATAGCTCCAACAGTATCTTGAACTTCAACATCTTCATTCATCAAATCAAACATGTTTTCCATATCGATGAATGATTTCTGAATTGTTCTGAAACAAAAATGAGATGTAAGCATCTTCATCTCAACTCAATACCTGTAGACTGTTCCGAAGAAATTGAGTGGCGAATACAATTGGATGATGTAAGTTGAAAACAGAACATAGTCACCAACCTAAATGTAAAAAATAATTTTTCTTAACAGCAACAAACATACGGTGAGCTTGTTGTCAATTGTGATGAGGTAAGCCACTAAGAGAGATCCCGCTGTTAGACCCATTCCTATAATTCCATTTTGGAAAAAGTTGAGAAGGGCTAAAGAAGCTGCTGCTTTCCATTCAGCCACTTGGAAACTAAATGATAGAATGAGAGGAGAAAGCAATTGTAAACTGCCACACCTTTCGATAGATTCCTTGAACCGATTGACTTCATAGTCTTCGTTTCCATAGTATTTCACTGTTTCATAATTCAACAAAGAGTCAGTACCTGAAAAAATAAACTGGTTCAAACAGATTTTCTGAAAGCTAAGCTCGAACCGATGGCACTGCTAGCATTTTCCTTCTCGTTCATTTCCCTTCTGAATTGTGTTCTCCATTCCGTTATATAAATGGTCAAAACTAAAAGAATGTCTTCAGTCTTCTGATCCCGAAAAGCCAACCTACCCAAGTATAATGCCATTGTAACAAACACAATCATGCCAAAGTAACTGTTGAATGTCGTGAAGAAGAAGACTACAGCAATGATTATATCAGCAATAGTAGGCACAATGTTGAATAGTACATAACTATAATAAAAAACCAAACGTTGATCATAATAGACGCCTGAACTCTCGAAGATTAAAAATTTAATTAGCATAAGAGGCGCCAAGCCATTCTTCCTGGCAAACGCATGGCACCGGTTGTTGTTTGTTAATTAATGTATCAAAATCTAGGCTCACTTCAAAATACTGTTAACCGATCCTGTTCCTCTATCCATAACTCTCAACACTAAACCAGTTTTTCTTGACAAATGCCACCTCAGGGATAAGGAATGCAAATGAGCAAAGAGCTCCACCTAATAAGATATGAGATAAGTTAGTAAATGATTTTTCAATCACTTCTAATTCCTTAGTTGTGTACTGTTGGATTGGAGTCCATAGATACGTTCTTATGGTGTTCAAAAATCCTCCCATAGCACCTCCATTCCCTTGTAAAAATTTGAGGAACGTCGAAACGATAATGAGTGAAAATTGGAAGTTCTGGGGATGACTCAAACCATCGACTACAATACAGATAAAATTCAAAGAATTGTACTTTCTGATATGTGTGTACCTATCCATTTACTGTACAATGGCAGAACTACATTGATAAGACGTCCGATAAGCAACAAGAAGAGACAAAACACCACACGAAGTTGCAAAGGAATGGACTTTTTCGGCCAAATGTATGGGAGGATCAAGGAAATCTTCCGTGAAAAGCCATTCCATGTCTGAAAGATGTTTGACTGTAACACATAGCTCATTGAAGATTATTACAGAGTCGGGGTTGGACTTTACGAAGTTTGAGCACATACTGAAAAGGAAGAGAATGGCGATCATTGCAGATTCGACCAGATAGAAGGTGAATTCGCCGTCTTTATGATATCTGTAAACAGGTGTAATAGTGTTTTTATCCCCCGAAAGGATTTACTTCTCGTCCACATATTTCTTCCAATAAGTCAGAGGAATAAGTTGAACCAAGCAGACTCCTGTGATGGATAATGCCACTGATGCATGGAGATGACTTTCTTTGCAGTACTTGATAAAGACAGCTAAGGTTATAAGCCAGAAGAGCTAAACAGAGAGTTTACAATGGTTCTCTCTCTCTGAGTTGTAAACCTCTTTCGCTAGAAGTAGAGCAGCCAGAACATAACTGTATTTATGAACATAGAAAGCGTAGAAAATGTAAGATGTTGAAAGAGCAATGATCAGAACAGTCGTCAATACTGTTCCATAAAAAGATATAGGTAATCCTCCTCAAAGAAATTCGAATATACTATATATTTTGAAAAATGACTCACTAAGTCTTCGATAAGAGGAAGTGATGGGCAAAAAGAACAAGATCCCATTAATAACACTGAACAAGGCGAAGAACAGAAGCTCAGCTACCTGGGCACACTGAGGCTCCAAAGGCCACCCATGTTTGCAGGACTCCAAGACGGGATCCATCTGAACCATACAAGTGGAAAAAAATGATGACAATGGCGGAAAAAATCAATAAGCATCTTATATGCTTTAGATAAAGTTGTAACATAATTGATAAACTATTTCTTGCATAATAACAATAACAATAACATGACAACAATCAAATTAACAATAAATCCATAAAAACAGCGACAAACTTTCCAAAATTAATGTTCTAAGAGTTGTACAGTTTCCAAGACTTTATATGAGAGTGATAAGAGAAGTATCAACTGATAAAAACTTTTCTGAAGACAGAGATAAAACTCTCGGAATCACCTAATCCATGCGGTAGCTTCAAGTATTTGTTTGCACTTCCGGACTTGGGCCGCTTTTTTGACCGTACTCCAGTAGCCGTAGAGCTTGCGTTCAAAATCTTTAACTATAAAAGCATTTGGCTGATTATCAACCGTCCATGAAACCTATAAACAAAAGTTTGATGGAAATCTGGACAACTTCAATCTTACCGTTCGAAGAATGGATAGCGTTACAGTAAGGTTCTTGCCTGCGGTGTCTTCAAGTATAACAGCCGCTGCAAACAATCCACTATTCAGATAATCAAAAGATAAACATACTTAATAAGGGACACAAAACTGCACTCAATGACAGTATTGATTCTGGTAACTCAAAAGGCGAAGCGTTTGCAGTAACAGAAGTGCTAACCACAGGGAAATCGAAAGGATTAACCTAAAAGCAAATATAGAAACTCTCTAATAAACACTCTCTAACTCACTTTTTTAAACATTTTAACCATATCCACTTGAGAGTTTGTGGTGTTGGTTTCAAAAGATAGGGTCTTCTCTTGAAGCGCGATGTTGCATCCTGCACTGCTGCAGTCATACACCTGAATAGAAAAAAGGCTGACATCTTCAGGTATTTAGATCATACTTTCATAAATATATGAAGAGTCTCCAAAAACTTAGGAGAATTCCATGCAGGTTTTCTAGGGCTACCCAGGAACTTCACAAACCTAAACTAATGAAAGTATAAATGGAATAGAAAGTTTACGAACGATTGAAACAGATCCATACTGGTTCCACACAATTTAGGGTATGATGTCATAACCATTGAGAGAACAGTCACAGCAAGATTTCGAATGCTGAAAACGTAGAGCTATTATGATAAATTTGAGCATGTGAAACCTCATTTCCATATGTGTCAATGCTCTAAGAATATGAGCGATAAATAATGTAAAGTGAGCACTCATCGCATGAGCAGGAGCCGTACATATCACAGTCAATAAATTCTTTAATGGAACCGCAATTTGGTTATCATTAGTCTGAAAAGGTTAAATTTGAGGACTTGCGCTGATAGTGTATTCTAACTTCACTTAATAATCGAGCAACAGATGGAATTAAAGTGCGCAGATGAATGGCTATCAAATCTGGACGAGAAGTGAGAAGTTGCTTTGCTCCTGTAAGAGCATCTTTTCTTATGCTCTGAAGAAGTGAGTTGATCAAGAATCAAAGTTATTACTGAGTATACCTTATTAAAATGGCCTAGTTGTTTACATAATTCATCTAATGAAAGCCCACGGTAAGATAAAGGCTTTTCTCCAGTTTCTTTTTTCTCTTCCAATTGAGATGCGAGAACTAATCTTTTGCCTATAATTCATCGAGAAAATAGAAAACGCTCTCAGGAATAATAACAAACTTTTAATTGTGGTATCCGTAGTGTTGGTTTTCTTCAAAGTTTTTCCAACTTTCAGTTTGACTTTCTTAAAGTCTTTCATTTGCTTCTCTTTCTGCTTCTTGGTTTGCGGCATTCTTCCTGAATATGAGACATTTAGTTGCACTTAGAAGATTAAAAGAACAAGAGCAACCGAATTCTGTGAAATCAACGATACAATGGTTATGTGAATGGTTTTCACGTGAATTTTCACGTATGGTTTGACGTTAAAAAGCATTTTTTGATTCAAATCGGGAGAGAGCGGTCGGGATGGAAGCGCATGTTGAGGAGTTAGAAGATGTAACGGTGGGTTGTTAGATCAATTATCTTATTTTGGTTTTCACTTATTACTTTGTATAATATTACGTTTTTCTCAAACTTTTACATAAATAAGGTAATAGACATAACAGAGTTTACTAAACGTGAGCTTTAAAATGCGTACGCATCAAATTATTTAGCGGGAGTTAATAACTTTTGACTAGGCAGAAGGTTTGATGCTTGCAGGAAAGCTTGGTGATGGAAAACACGCAGAATGCAGATGATTCGTTTCTAAATCCCTCACCTGTACTTCTGAAATCGGCTAAGAAATTGTCAGGTACTTTGCCCATACACTCACTCTGCACACCTACGCCGTTTAAGAGAGGAACTCTCGCACACCATTAACTAAAAAGTTACTGAAAAGTCCAGTTATACAATGTAAGAGAATTCTGTACTCATCCGATCAAAACCTATACATTCTAGTTTCTAACCCAGGAACTCCTCTGAGCACTTTCAGACCGAAAAGAAAATTTGAGAATGTTATAAACACTCCTCGTGAGAGAAGGAAAAGTGGGAATAGCAAGGTAGTATTTATAATATTCTGGGTGATATAAAAGGAAAACAAGGAGAAAGTTATAATTAAGAACGAAATAGATTCTATCAGTATACAAATCATCAAGCATCATATTCACAGGGTGGTAAACTAAATAAAACTGATTTTAATTTCTGCGGTATTCCTCGGGATGTTCAGAACACTTACTGTACTAAAAAGAAAATAACCAAGCTTTATGGTAAGCACTATATATGACAATTTCTAGCTTGGTTCCTTTTTATAGAATGGCAAGAAGATTGCTTATCCGATCCGAGATTGTTGAGAGGTAATAACGTCATTGTTTCTCTACCCACGGGAGCTGGAAAAACTTTGGTGGCTGAGGTATATGGTTTATACTTCTCAATCCTATCATATTGACTTTTCAAGATTCTGATGCTTCGTGAAGCGACTGTAAGAAGAAAATCATCAATCCTTGTTTTACCTTATGTTGCTATCGTTCAAGAGAAGATAACTTCTCTTCAGTTCTTTGAAGACGATTTTCACGTCCATATCGAAGAGTATGCTTCATCAAAAGGTTTCTTTTTCTTATTCAGTTTTCTGATAGCAGCATGGTTCAGGACGAGTTCCTCCTATCAAGAGAAGGAATCGAAACTCTGTCTATGTGGCTACTATAGAGAAAGCGAATATGATAATCAACTCCCTCATCGAAACAAACCAAATGGATAAGATTGGATTAGTTGTCGTTGATGAAGTAATTTTTTACCTATGAGTACTCATCGCATTCACCAATTCTAGCTTCATATGCTGGGTGACGGTAGAAGAGGAGCTCTGCTGGAACAACTTCTTTTCAAATTTCTACAGAAGGGTTCCCATTTCTAGTACGTCCCAAAGCTTCATGCGAATATTTACAGGCAGTGGCCAAATCGTTGGGATGTCCGCTACGCTTTCGAATATGCCTCAACTGTCAGATTTTCTGAAAGCATATGTTTATACGACTGAGTTTCGACCGGTTGGTTATTGTTCTCAGTGATGGTAATATCAGTTATTTGAGATTAAACTGAATGAATTCATGAAAGTGAACAACACTCTCTACCGTGTCTTACCAGGAGGTCGAACAGTTGTCGAGAGAGATTTCAAAGTTGATCCAGTAAGTTGCTGTATGCTTCGAAGCTTTCAATGTTCGAGAATTTTCAGAAGACCGCTCAACAGGATCCTGATGGTATCCAGTTGTTCCTTAGAAAGGTTTTGCCTGACAAATCGGTCTTGATTTTCTGCCCTTCGAAAAAGAATTGTGAAAACGTTGCCCAAAACATTAGAAAACTTCTACCTTCGTAAGTAAACTCGAGGAGTTTGTAAAACTTAATCTCGTCCAGAGCAATAAGGCACAAGCGCTTGGAAGATAAACAGAAGCTGGTGAATGCCATTAAAGCGGATAATGATGGAAAAGTAAGATAGTTTTGGTTCATTCTGAAATGAAAAGATTCAGATTGATCGTGTACTAGAAGAGATCATTCTAGCTGGAATCTCTTATCACCATTCAGGATTGACTCATGAGGAACGAAAACATGTTGAAGCCGGATATTGCGTTAGTTCCTTCTTCGAAAACTGCGTTAACATCTTGATTAGGAAGGCATTTTGAATATACTCTGTTGTACTTCTACATTAGCTGCTGGAGTCAACCTTCCTGCCAGACTTGTGATTATCAAGGTATACCGTTTTTCCTCTTGTCGCTACAAGCATAGTCTTAATAGTCACCTCATGTTGGAATAGAATTCATAAAGAAATCTCAATATCTTCAAATGATCGGTCGGTCAGGGCGTGCAGGTTTTGATGATGAAGGAGACAGTATAACGATAGTTAAACCAGCTGATGAAAGAAAGGTTTGATATAATTCTGCATTTCCTAAGATACTTGTGATAGTTCCGTGAACTTCTTCTGAGTGATATTCCCTCTTGCAATAGCCCCCTCTTAGATCAAAGTCTACTGTCAGCTTTCATTTTGGATATTGTAACTCTCAACGTAAGTTGAAACCCCGTTTCTCAGAGAACGATAACTCAATGATCAGATGGCCGATTCTAAAGAAGAATTAATGAATGTAATCCAGGATACTTTACTCTATATTCAACAGGGAAAAGAAGAATGCGAGAAGTTAATCGACGAAGCTTTGACTTATCTCAAGAATCAAGAGTTGATTGTGAATCCAAACAAAGTATATTCCCATAATCCACAAATACTCATCTTTCATCCCTTCAGAAAATCAAAGCCACAGAACTGGGATTATCTGCGTTCAGAGCAAACTTCCAACCAGAAGAAGTTGCTGAGCTGACATCAAATTTGAAAGAGGCATTGAATAAGGTGAAAGGTGTGTATGACAAAGATCATATACTCTTGATTCAGGGTGTTGTGTTCTCATCTTGCTTTCATCTTCTATATGTCATAGCTCCATATGATATTGAATGTGACATAGATTGGGATCTATTCTACAAAGAGGTTTGCTTGAACAATTCAAAGCTCTTCAACTCTTGTTTCACAGTACAAAAACCTCACAAGCTCTGAGAAATTACTCTTGAAAACAATGGGAATTCCTGAACATGTTATTCTGAAAAGGATCCAGAAGAAGGAACGCATGGTATATGAGAGTAGATTGGCTAGAAACTAATCATAACTTTTGTAGAGAGCGGGAGAGCCTCCGATGAGATTATACATAGCGCTTATGCTTCAAAAAATTTGGGAACAGAAAGCCTGCTGGGAGGTTTCCGAACTTTTTGGTGTCGATAGAGGCTGGCTTTCACAAACCCTACAAAGTTCAATTTGTCAGGCTGCATCTATATCAAAATTCAGCGATGTTTGTTTGCCACTCTTATACTCTAGTAATGTGCAGCTTAAGACTCAGAAAGACCTCTGGCCTATGAAGTTACTTCTCCCTGAACTTGTAAAAAAGCTATCCGATTGTAAGAATACCGAAATGATTCCATTACTATCTATAAATGGAGTTAAACGCGCACGAGCACAACAGCTTTATTCTGCAGGTTATAGAACAGTGAACGATGTAATTCGAAATTGCGTAGATCAGAAAAAAAAACCCGTTTAGATAGCAAAGATGACGACCTCAGATATGATGTCTGCTTTGAAAACCGCAATAAGAAAACACGAAGCTCAAAAGATTATTAACAGTGCTAAAGTGATGAGAGGATCTGAAAAGAAGACTAATTCATTCCGATTTCAGGCGTTAGTTCGAGATCAGATAGACGAAAAGTTTGAAGAATTAGAAGAATATGGACTCACCATTAACGATATTAAATAGGAAAACATCCGACAGTCAACACAGTCTTTCATCCGCATGCCATAATCACTTATCAGCCGACTCAGGATTCATTGATTCCATGATTTGATCAAGCTTGTCTTCTAATATGGGTATAATCTCTTTGTCGATGAACAAATGAGTATCGTCAAGTTCCTTAATATTTGTATTTCCCTTCTCAAGTGAAAATTATAACGATTATACCTTGATAATAAATTTACTTCCTAATGTACGAGACTCATCCAAATGAATAAGTAATTGACGCATAGCAGGGTCACATGTGACCAAAAGTCCTTTTTTGACGTTTACCATCTTCTCTCTATAAATGATACTAAACGACAATAACAAGTAATAAATAGAAGATAAAGTATGATAAGAACCCAATAGAGTAAAAATGAAGAAACGAAATTCCAAGGATTCATTTGATAACAAATAACAACTAAAGCCTAAAATAACAATATAATCTTAGATGCTATATTTCTTCGAACGAGATCTTAAATATTCATAGTACTCTTCCATCTTATCCCATCCTGTTGAGGGCTTGGACCGTCCTTTGAATCCTGGAGCTGGTCCCTGGAATAATCATACTAGTTGTTATTGGAAGTATAAACTTTCCAACCTCTTCCAATCTCACAAATATGTTTATGTATCGATATCTGATTGTGTTCCAATTTTCGTGTGCATGCCTACGTGCTCCTTTTATGATTTTACATTGAACGGGGAAAGCATCAGCTACATACATCTCCCCTGGAAATTCGATGTGGAATTCGTTGGATGCTCGTTCCTTGGCTTCAATGAGAACTTCACGCAGCATAGAAGGTCCCTTAAATATGAGAATCGTGCGAGATAGTTCAGTACGTGGAATACCTTCATTTGCTGAAACTCAAGCTGAACAATAGCCTCATCAACGTTCATTTTCCATGCAAGTTGACATGCTTGCCACATTCGTTTGGGTGAGAAATGAACCTAGAGATAATCAGAATAGTCTTGGGAATTTCAAAGTTCAAAGCTGAATAGCAAATGAGAGCTTAGATCAAAAAATTGTGAACGTGAGATTTTAATTAAATGGAATGTACAACCGCTGAAAGACTGCTCAGAATTAAAAAGAAAAGATTAATTGACGTGTAAAACATAACGCGTGCGTGAATACGTGAACATGCTAATTAGCTTTGATGTCCTATCTCATGAATGCAAAATTTGAAGAAAAAAGAAACTCACGGACTCTCTGCAGTGGTAAATTTCTCTTTTTTTTGGAAGCTGTGTTTCGGGAACAACATAATTCCGTGGCCAAACAACTTTATTGTAGTATTCCCATTTTTCAGGTGTCATTCCATACCCTTTTAGTGGATCGGGTTGTTCATCGTCTTTGTTAGCTTTCTTATCTAAATCCCATTCTGGAGCATAATACACCTTAAGTAGTGAGAGTGAATTATCTGAGCTCGAATTAGTCAGAAAACCTTGGATGGAAGTGTTTCTTCAGACTGAAGTTTAGGCTTTCTCAGTTGTATTCTTCGGTCCCATTCCTGGAACAACTCCAAAATATTCAAAACAGGGAGATTGAAACCTTTTCTGCAGCGGAACTAGAAAAACTGCTTGCTCTCGAAGCTACTCGACTAATGGCTGCTTCATTATGTGCTAGACGTGCACAAGTGGTCCATAACCGTATCATTTTCATCCTTATTCAGTTGTATAAGAAAGCTTTCAAACAACTTCATGATATATCGTAAGGCGATCGACCTTTCACATTCGTAAAAGAAGAAGCAAAAACAACCCGTTTATTGGAAAGTAGTAAACTGAACTGATACATACGAACATATATTATGAACTATATAAGTTTGGAACTGGGTGATTTCCAGGAAAAACAACGACAATCTCATTTCCCAACCAATATAGTACAACTCATAGAGGATTTCTTCCGTAAATATAAATGAAGTAAATTAATTCTGGTGAGTTCCTCGGAAATCTATCAAGCCTGAAAAAAAACTCAATTAAAATATTGGAAATTCAGAGAAAAAACATGCATTGTCGTTTCCCAGATCCACCACCTTAGAGAAAATTTCGTTAGGAACAGAGTGAGTTCACTTCCAACTAGTATAGCTCCAAATAACATCTGCAAAAGGATATTTACTCTGGTTGGGAGAAGGAACTAACCCATGGTATGGAAAAGAGTAAAGCGAACACGATGTCCGTATTTAGTTCGATTTGACTCAAGTTAAAAATAGGAAAAATCACATAAAAACGCGATTCATCCCTGACGTAAAAGAAAAAAAAGACTAGACGAAAATCAAAAGTGAAATGAATATGGCTAGAAAATGAGCATTCATAAGTTATTCTCCTCCCGTTGTATTGCTTCCTTTATCTGAATACGAAATGTCAGAACAAAAACCAAAGTTGCAAATACCTAATGAGGCACTTTCATCTTCAGTTTCTCTGCTTGAACGACTTGATGTGAGAGAGCACACCTTCCTCGTCTCGTTCTCTCTGAGAATTATCTGAAGCAGCCAAGTACAAAACGGAATATTTAAAAGTCCTTCAAACCTCTTCTAAAATACTATTATAATTTTCACTAGGATAAACGGATTTCAAGGATTTGATGTCCTGATCCAAGTCTGTTTTCTCCCTGAACACGATAATTCAATAACAAAATTGTTTCTCAGACTTACAACGACAGTTTGAATTCAATTTCTTCCAATTTAGAAGATAATAAAGTTTGTTGTTGGATTAGGTCACGTACTCTTTGTAGTGATCTTTCCATGGAGCCCAAAGCCTGCAAAGACAATATAAAGAAAAGAATATGGAAAATAACTTTACCTGATTGCAACCACAGTTCATGATGTTAAGAGGAGGCAAAAGATCACCGGAAGTGTAAGATTCGAACTCCAAACGATCCATTTTTAGACTTTCATGATTCATGTCTTGAACGAATTGAAGAGCACATGAAAGATTTGTGAAGAAGTATCCTGAAAAACAAAGCCGTGAAAACACGAGTACCTTGTTCTAACCTGATTCTCCACTCATCACACGAGAAGAGAGAGCAAAGCGACTAATAAACTTGAGATTAGATTGGATGAGAGGAGGATTTCCTTTTAGGAGAACATAAATTAACACTGGTAAAAACTCGTCGGCACTTGTAGGAGCGTCTATAATACCGGGAACTTGGATGAGACAGAATAAGAGGTAAGACTTACTCGATTCTTTTAAAGCTTCAAAAATTTTATGAGAACATTTGACGAGACAATCCAATTTTTCACTAGCTGCTCGTTTACTGTTAATATCAATCATCTCGGATATGGCATCATCCAAATGATCACGGACCTGCAAGAGCCATTGTCAGCTACTTGTGCTAATCTCACAATCTTACCTTTTGTCTAGAGAAATCAAGCTTGGTTTCCAGAAAACCTGCTGTTACCCAGTTTAACGATCTTATTCTGTCCTGCAGAGATAGATCTGCAACTTCCTCGTCGGAGCTAAAAAGGATAAAAACAATCGAAAAAGACATTGCTCGTACTTGGCACAAAAGAGATGATTGTAGCAAGATATACATACAAATGTTTCAACTTCCTCAAGAACTTCTTCAGCCCTAACGGAGTGTTCTGAATTCAAATAAGAATTGTATGAGAAACAGGAGGCAGTCTCTTACTTTCTAACATATAATTTGGATTATTGTTCAGTTTATCCAATAAATATTGATAAAACTGTTGTACGAGCTCTGAAATTTCATCAGGCGCGATTCTCAGCTGAAAACATCAAAATCCAACTTGACGACAACAAAATAACAACGAAAACCTCGTGTATCTTATTAACAGCTTGCTTTGTTTGTATTGCAACATCATGCGAGGCAGAGCTTGACAAGCGAGTCAAAAAATGTGTCAGTTTCTCGCGAGCAGATTTGCTATCAGGACTCAACTGTCGACTTCTGAAAATATCGGATTTGAGTATCTTTTGAAGGCTCGAAGTTTATTGTTCACTATGATTAGCACAATAGAATTTCTGATTTACATATTTGAGGCATTGTATTGCCTGAGATGAATGAGGTTCTCAACTGAAAAGCTGAAGAATGAAAATCAGCTTTGAACATTTCCCATTCAAAACCCAATTTCCGTTCATTGATCACCAAAAAAAACTACTTCACTAGCACCACACATAAACTCGGCTGTTTGAACGAAAGAGATCACCCGTACTATCGCAATTAGAGAATATAAGAAATTAATTATTAATGAAATCACATCGGGTTCACCTAGCTACGATATCATCTCTGCTTGAATATTCATAATTCTGACGCATTTCTCAAGTTGGCGAATTGAAAAAAACAAACAGGGAAAAGATGAAAGATTGCTTATGTTCACCCCCAAAACAAAATAAACGCTAAGAAGTGCATGAGAAACGAGAAAATAACGAAAAATGAAAACGATTTTGTTAAGATTCACGGAAATCGACTAGCTCTTTCAGTACTTCGACGAGCATAAACGAACGAATTTCACATGCATAGACGATCTGTGGACGTTACAACGCCAAAATATTTAAAGAAAAACTTCATAAACGACTCTTTCAAGACGTAGTTTTCAAACAAAAGAAATTAAGATTAACCTGGACGGAGACTTTTGTGGATGTGAGTGAGGTGAAGTTTCCACTGAAAACGACAGTTTTGCATATGAGGAAGGATTATCTATCATACCAGAACCCAAATTGTTAGGCGATTTCCAAATATTCTTGAGGGCTGAGCCTTTTCCTGTCCCAGTTGATAATCTTCGTTTTTCTTGGAAACTGTCAAAGCTTGTTCTGAAGAAGCAGAAGTTTCGAACGAATAAACGAAAAGGTCAAAACCTATTCCTTGCAGAATCCAAGTTTCGTTTCTCCAAGAGCTGGTGATTTCTCCAGCATTTAGAGCATCTATTTCCCCACTGGGGAGTTCCATAAAAGCCACAGCCATTTATGCAAAGCTTAAAAGAGGAAAATAAAGTCTAATAAGGAGAAAAGCATTTACCAAATCCTTTTCACTGATTTGAACCCTAATTCTCTTATTTTCATCGTGTTCCTCAACTTCAGCTGAAGATTGAGCGCGGTTTTCTTTCTTATAAACAGACATGATACTGAAAAGATACGAGGATGTAAAAGAAATTCATAAAAAGCACGTGAACACGAAATTAGAACTGATCTTGGAGAAAAGAGAGCATTTGAGAGCAAACTGCTCTCAATGGCAAAAGTGTTGGTACTGGGGGAACTGGGAGGCTCCAAAAGTCCATTGGGTAGCTTTATAGGGAAGGACACCTGCACTTCTAGGACTTTCGAAACCGAAATAAAAACTGAGCGAGAGAGAAAAAGAGCAAAAGACCAAGTGGAAAGGTAAGAGTCATGAGTTGTCTAACAAGCACTATGTTGGTACCAGGAAAAGTTGTGAATCTCATATTCGTTGATCTTTAATTTAGTATAGAATCAGCATAAACGCCAAAAAGCAAAAAAATAATGTAAACGAAAAACAAATTGTGAAAGAGGAAAACAAGAACGAATGGCGAGACAACTATAAAGGAGGCCTGTCCGGCTATCAGAGTTGGACACGCCCAGAAGGAAAATATTCCTAGTTTGGAGATATTTGAGAAAAAGAAAAAAAGACAAAGGAACACAGATCGATGGGCTCTAAAAAAGGAAAAGAGAAAACATATTTACATGTTGATAAACATGTTCTTAGCTTAATGACCTGTTAGAGGAGCATAGGATGTTTGAAACTGAGAAAAATACTATGAAAAGAACTCACTTTACAAGCTTAGAGACCGGAAATCTATACAAGGCACATCTAAACAAAGTAAATTGATTAATATTTGTATACAAAAAGAAGAGGTAGAGTAGATAAGAAGTGTCTAAACACATGATGCGTAAAACCAATCAGAAACTAAAAATTTCTTTGACTCTAACAATCTATACATACAAAAACTTTAAAAGATGATGAAAAAACAAAGTACTTTCAAAATACACCTGGTAATCCGAAAAAGGCACAATCATACTGAGCATATATGGTATTTCAAGTTGCTCAACTACACATACCGGCAAGTTAATAATCATATGTACAAGGGAGCGTATAAAACTACGTAGCCGACCAAAAACCCATGGTTAAACAATTCTCGAAACAAATACTAATCTCTAGACTCCCAAAATTTTAGTCAGTACTGCTAAACAATCATCTGATAAACATTTGTCACTCAGCCAGGAGCAGATTTCATTCTTATATTCTTCTTTTTTACATGCTGTTATTATATAATCACGAGCATCATGTGGTTTTTCGAGACGCATATAATGGACTGCCATATAGAAAGCAGCATCGCCATCTCCTAAATTGAAAAAAAAACTTGAAATAAGCCTAAGGGTCATGTGACTGACCTCGCTTAGCTGATTCTTTCATCCAATATTGAGAAGATTCCTCTTTCTTTTCGGTACCTTCTCCTTTGAGATAGCATAAAGCCACAGAGTACATGGATGCAGCATGACCACGTTCAGCAGCAGTATTCCAATAATGGAAAGCCTATACAAAGAGAGAAATAAGCAAACAACAAAGTTCAAACACTAACCTCCATCTTATCAGATGTTACACCAATACCATCGAAAAGACAATCCGCATAATTATACATGGCATCGACGTTGCCATGCTCCGCAGCATTTCTAAATCTGAATACCAAAAACTAAAGTACGAAAGATTGTTTTGATTGTACCTTCGAACTGCTTCGACACGCATGTCATTCTCCATGAGCTCTTCACCAATTTTGTTTTCGAGCTCCCATGTAAGGGCATTTAATCTATCCACCCCACTCGAGTTTGTTTCATCACCTGAGATATCGGTTTGGCAAGACACCTTTAAAAGTGAAATTAGAAAGGATTAGCAAATACTAACTTACTTCAACAGTTTTACACTGGCCTTTCTCAACTTTTTTCAAAGAATTCTTTTCAAGCTTGTGATCATTTGAGAAGGGCTTTACTGAATTCTCAACTAATTCGAACGAAAACTGAAAATTTCAAATCAAATAGGTTTCCTGTATACTAGAACTAACAGGGAATGGATAATTGAGACTTGGTATGAAATGGCAATTCGGTGTTTGTGTTCCCAAATTCAGATTCTTCACGTACGGAATGATATCGTCCAACAGACGACTAAAAACTTAAAATCGTAACATAACTTAATCAAAGTCTTACCTTGTAGAACCGTCCTCTTCACCTTCGTTTTGTGAATTAACTGATTGATGAGGAAGGATGACCAAACGAGAACCGTTTCTAAGTATATTGGAGAGTGCTAAACGTTGAACACTCATACTATGTTCCTAAGCAGTCATATCTCGTCTAATCTACAACTACCTTAAAGAGAAATATAATTCGATTATTATATGAGAAACGGTTTAAAAACCAAAATAAAAGAACAATATGCACTAGCGATTGATGTTTTACAAAAATCGTTATTGAAAGAAAAAAATATTATCGGAAAAAAGCGATCGAAGTCACACGACAATTATCATTGATATGGTTTCGTTCAAAGATCATTACTTAAAATAAAACACCAATTATTTCTATATCCACCCTACTAGCCGTTACATCAGCTCTAAACTGTTTTATCAATCAAATGAATAGGAGTGGAATGAATAATTATGAACAACAATTTTTAAGCAACGTTGACTAGAATAAGCTAGAATACTCCAGGGAACCGTTTCTCTTTGGAGCGCACTATTTGTAATGGGGCGCAGCTTATGTGTCACATATGTTTGACTACACTACGAACATAATAAATCATTCATATAGTTATGCGTCGAAGTTTATTAGTATACTGAACATGAAATTGGATTAGTTTCTCTTCAGACTGTTCGATAAAGCAGAAAGTTTTCATTGGACTTCATATTCGAAACGTTTTGAAATCAACAGACAAATGTGTGATGAAATCGGAGCATGACTAGACAGCATGGCTCCGCTTTGACTGATTGTTGTGATAAATGAATTTGTTGTTGAACTTTTTGATATGATGACTGAATGAGCTCGCAAAGAGTTTTAAGCACCGTATGCCTTCCGTTTGAACAAGGTTATGATGTTGAAGGAAAAAGAAGGGACAATCTCGTTTTGTCTTTTGTTGTCAATGATCTCCTCGTCGTAAGCCAGCTTTTCGCATAATCTTTAGAATTTTCTTTTCTCTTTTTCATCATTACCATCGTTTAGTTGTATCGTTCTCTAGCCATATTTGGATACAAATGACAAGCAAAGACGGTATTGCAATCCGGTCTATGAAAACATCTTCATGATGAAGTCAGCAGCTTTCGCATCAGCTTCAACCATCGAAGTCTTTCTGTTACCGACCTTGAGCTTTTTCAAACAGCTTCTCGTGTCTCAACACCTTCGATATCAATCAAATTATCAATTGAATCACTACGAAGAAGCTGATGTCTGTTTATTCTTTTTATTTATCCAATTATTTACTTTATGCGTTAAGCTTTAACGTTCCAGAGATCTCATATACTATTCGTGCTTAACTTCCTCCTTGTAATCTCGTATAAGGTCAGCTTACGACTGAAGCAATTCGAATAAAAGAAGAAAAACCGAAAATTCATTTTTTCTTTTCCAAAGCAAGGGTTTCGAACGCGAAATTGCAATTTCTAAACATAAAGCTCGCTTGTAATCAGGAAGAAAAAAGAATGTTTTTCTGCCAAATTGTCACATCAAACTCATGACTGTCCTTTCGAAAAGTCTTCCTTCTTCTACTGTTATCGATAAAAAAATAAAATTCCTCCAGATGTTCGTTCATTTGCTCATTCGCGAACATTCAGATCTTCTGAGAAACTCTGCCCATGCGAATAGTATGAGACGGGATTTTCTATTGTACGAAATACTTTCTTTTATTTTTCTGCCAAAACAAAATGCAATTTACGTATTTTGACTGGAAACGTTCATCGGAATGTCAAGTTTGGAACTTCCGTAAATGGATCAAGTTTGGGTGCAAAGCCAATTGTCAGATGAATCTGTTTAACGTATGAAAGAAGAGAGAGGAATGCATTCATAAATTAACAGAGTGAAAGTTTACTCTGTGGAAGCGAAAACGTTGAAGGGGTTGGGGAGGTGTGGAGAGCTCTCACGGGGTCCAAGAAAAAAAATTTTTTTTTTTTCTGGAATGACGAGAAAAACGAAGAAAGTTGTGTATGATACTCGTTATCACCTGATTGTGGAAGATAAGAAA
The DNA here is from genome assembly GCA_943334845.2 of Auanema sp. JU1783. NCBI lineage: Eukaryota > Metazoa > Nematoda > Chromadorea > Rhabditida > Rhabditidae > Auanema > Auanema sp. JU1783. Next base: position 595,909 of record CALQYR020007486.1, on the reverse strand, counting down.
TGAGAGAAAAAACAAAACTGAATATAACTCACTAATTCAAATGTTTGATATGTTAGAAGCTTGAAGCTAAGCGCTAGATGCGAACATCTTTTTTATTTCAAAAACCCTTAAGGCAATCTCATTCAAGTTCTCCTATTCGTTCGGAACTATCAGTTTCAAATACATTCGTTATCGATTCTTCGTCTGATTACGTAACTGATAAAGATGAGATAAAGATATAAAAATTGATCAATAATTAATAAAATATTGAAGTTTCTTTTGTTTTTATCACAAACGGTCAGAAGAGGCATTGAGTCATGGTTGAGCATCCAATTAGCCACATCATCAAATATGTATGAAAGTTGGTGGAAAAATATAATTTTTTTTTATTGTGAACCCAAAAAAAGAGAGAAGAAATAAAGGAGGAAAAGAAAGAAGCAGTTTGTGCATGAAATCTTGCCCGATGAAGCATCAAGCTTAGCCACAGTTATCCTCAACTAAACAATTCGAAAACAAAAACCGTGTTTGTTGTTATTTACAGCTTCTTCCGTTACTATTTCTTCTCACTCATCGTTCTATGACATCTTTCTCTCTCACTCTGTCTGCCTTCTTCACTAAATATGGAGAGAGGGAAATAGAGAGATAAAGAGAAAATTCCAAAATATAATTCATTCTATACGACAACGTTCTCAAAATGAACTAAATAGTCAAAAAAGGAATAATGTACTTGTTTGAAAGTTAATTTACTTTTTGCACAAAACAGCCATTTTGGGTAACAAGAATTGGCCTCTCTCTCCCTGTCTTACCCTCTTTGCAGCTAACCATTCTCTCTCTCTCTCTCTCTTCCTTCTATAGCTCTCCAGCTCTTTCTCACTGCTTAAGTCTTCCTCACCACCTTGTTGTCAAATGAATAATATTTATGAAAATTATTACATTTTCATTAAAAAACAACTGCAACCCAGCAAAATAAGCTTTATTTTCCATTAGCCACTGGTCATTTTCAGAATTTGAAGGAGAAAAACTAAAACTCAAGCGTCCTCTCCACATTGCTTTTCTACTTCGTTCTTTTCCTTTTTTTTCGAAAAACATAAAGGGGAACGAATATTTTTCATATTTTATGAGATAGAAAGAGAGAGAGAGTATGAGGTAAAGAAAGAAAGAGAGAGAGAGAGAGAGAGGAAGCTTTTTTACATTTTTTAGTTATCAATGACACGTCATTAAGAATATTCACGTGAAGAATGAACCATAACACATTTGTAGCTCAGTCACGTGAAGAGCCACGCGTACTTCATGATTCATTTTTGGTAATTGTTGAAACACATGCAACGGTTGACAATAATACAAACTGTGAAAGCGTTTTTCATTCACTTTTGTATTTGTGTGTAATCACAATCTGAATGAGAAGGAAACATTTGAATGAGAAAAAGAAAATATTCCTTTTTTTTGTTTCCAAAGCAGAAAAATCATAAGACGATGTTTCTATCAAAGCTCAAAGATGGTGTGTAGACTCAAAAATCTCAAAAATTATTTGAAAATACATTCCACACAACACCAATTAAGACAAAAAAAATTATTTTATTCAAAATATTTGTTTAAGCAGTCCAATCTCGCTTTTCCTGAACTCTCCTTCAAGATCTCTTCATCTGTAATTCACTTTCTCTTTATCTTTCCTCTTCTTCTCTCTCTCTTTCTCTCTCTCTCTCAAATTTTGAGACGTTGCTTACAAGGGAAAGAAATGAAATATCTTTCAACTTCTTTGTATGAATTCTCTTCCTCCGTGGCAAATACGAATGAAATGCGTCGATGACCAAGCCAGTGTCGGATCACAAATCTGGGGGAAGGCATTGAGTAGCTAACAGGGATTAATGTTATGAAAAAAGCATTTTACATCCAACAGGAGGCATTTTTCCATATATGGCTGAAGTCAATTGACCAACAGAGGGGGGTTTCACTTCTAATTTCAAAAGAAAAATAGTTTTCATGGCTTTTCATGTTTTCTTGAAATAACATTTGAGATTGAGATTTGAGATGTCCTTCTTCTTTCCTTTTATAACGAAAAAAAAATAATTCAACCTTATCACGTAATTCTTGATTCAGCTTTTCAATGTTGGTTAACTAGTTCGTATGCCCTTAGGGCATTTTCCGCATTTGAAAGACGACACAAAAACAGGTTTAACAGATTGCTTAATATGGATTAGCACACCTCGGTTTCTCCAATTTCGGCTAGATTCAATGACGAGAATTGCGTAATGCATCTGGGAATTTCTTTTGTTAAATTGATGAGAGATATCAGAAAAATGAAATTAAAATTTTGATCTTTCGATGATTAGGAGACAACAACGAGATGTCATGTCAATGAGGGAAAAGCTCTGTTTGACAAATGTTCAAAGCATTATGAACATGATCATGATCATGCTGTGATGGTATTGAATGAGATGTTACTGAATAAACAGTTTGACTCACAACCGGTTCGTAGTATCTGCAGATAGAAAATAAAATTTGATTTTCTTGTTGCGCAAGAAGACATACCACGTGTATCATCATACATTAGCATAAACTGAGATGGCTTCTTCATTCATATCAGAACAATGAAGAGAAGGAAACGTGTTCAGTTTGGCAAGCTTGAACGAATATTCTTCCGCTTCTCGTCTATTGCCGGTGTGTGTGATGAAGTGACTATGTAAGAGGATGTTGATGAGATTGTCATTTATGGTTCGTAACTTGTTAAAAGCTTTTTTCTCCTTTTCTTATTCCATAAAAAGGATCCGAAAGCTTCACTACTAGCCTCTTTACCATGTTGCCTTGTTCTGAATCCAGACTGTTCAGTCTCTCCTCAGTTTAGCTTCATCTTTTCTTTTTCGCATCCTCCCATCCATTCTTTAGCATAAATCTTGTCGTGGCTATTCTCAAACTCTATTAAGCAATTTCAGCACTCTATATACATACAACTATTTTCCAAATATGTCTTTCATTGTCGTCGTTTATTTCTTCTTTTTCAATTTCTGCTTGCATCACTAGCCATCGTCCAAACATGGCCATAAGTGTTGGATAAATCTCGTTTTTGGTAATATAAATTGTACGTTACAAATTGTTCTTCCTCCTCCATCCTCTTCATTCATATTAACCAGTGTTACAGTCCTCATATCCTCATATGCTTCAAGCTTCCATACGCACACGGATAGTACGATTGTACTAATCAGCTGTTCCGGTTATTATAACTGTCTGAAGCTAACAGTCTTGCCGTTCGTCAACTTCGGCTGAAAACACACATTCAAAAGACTTTCTCTTCTCTTCTTATAACTGTCAGGTTATCCCATCCAGCCGATGTTTTGCTTTTGTTCCAAAGCATTCCTTTTGAAAAAAAATTGTTGGTGACTTTTCGGATCTTTCACTTTCATTTACTTGTTTCCTCGTTTCTTCGCAAATGCGTCTACTTGCTTGATATCGTTTTTTTTGAGAAAGATATAGAAAATGGCGAAGATAATGACAAACTAAGAGGAACAGCTGACTAACATTATCGTTGGTTTGCCCTTGAGCAATCTTGCGGTAGATTAAAAACAGGTTTAGCCGATCGGCTTCATCTTGTTATATAATGCCTTGCGACTACCTTACAAGGATTGAAGCGTGAGATACAAGCTGTTAATTGGATTAGAACGGCCTTGTGCTCTTAGCTTACATATCATTTAAACCATCTACCCTTTGCCCTTCAAACATCTCGTTCAGAATGCTATAAACAGGTTGTTTCATTTCAAAATGCAAAAAAATACAGGTTTACTCATTTTAAATCTGATCTCTGGTGATCCACAACAAGCTTATATGTGTGTGAAGTTTTGAGAGCTTAGCTGACTGATACATCATCTTCAACAAACACCTTGTTAAGAAGAAGCTTCATGCTTATCGGCCATTTAAACAAATCTAAAAACCATGAAATAGATCTTTTATATCTTCATCACATGACTCATTTGATGGCCATATAAGACTTGTATCTCCTCCCTGGCAATCAAAAGACAATCATTTATTCACAGCTTCATCTCCAGCTATGAACATCAAGAAACCGTTCTAGATGTGCTATTATTCATTTCTCATACTTCCAACTTGCTGCCTTGCTTTTGAATGATCAAAACGAAATATGTTGCAACAAAATTCTAACATAATCCATCTCATTTTGAAGTATTTAAAAATCATCGCCTGAGGGCATAAAGAGAAATTGAATTGAACAGTCATATCTTCTAAACGTTTCTTTCTTTCTGTGTATTCAGATGAAAAGTGGAAAAAGATGATGATGAAGAGAATACGAGAGTACATATAACACGGCTTATTGTTTGTTTGTAGTTTGTTGACCCGTTCAAGAAGCGTATTGCCCTCTGGGCATGAATAACCATAGACAACGGACATCTGTTTGCTTTCATCTTCAGCCTCAAAAATGCTATTCTCAATTTTTGTATCTCCTGAACCATTCAAATCAGGATAAGCATCGCCCATCCAAAATAGTCAAAAGCTTTCACGCACTTATCTGACCGCTGTTCTTTGGAGCTCTTCTCTTATTATTTTCAAGTCAAATATTGAAAAAAAAACTGAGATTATCGTGAGTTTGTCTGCATTCAGAATGCCTCCACCTGAGACAACATGTTCATTGTGCACGATCGACGTTCTTTGTCAAAAAGCAGCACACAAGTCTTATCCAAGAACATAATCGTTTAGTTCTACAGCTCTCGGCATACTCCATATTAGGATTTCATTTGCCTTTTTTTTCTTCGCGTCGCTATTAAAACGACTCTCACTTCTGTTCGGTTTTCCTCCTTTGCCTCGTCTCCATTTCAATGATTTTGCTTGTATCGTAAGCTACTCCGTTATTTTCCTCTCAATTGTCGTCCCCGGTTTGTTGCTTCTTCTCCTTCTTCTTCGTCTTCTCCTTTTTCATCACTTTTCTGGTTCCAGCCCTTGATCCTCAACTAGTAGCTGGACTGTTTCAACATGTTCACTTATTTGAAACTACTTTTAGATTGAATTTACTTTATCTTCAGACCGTATTTGGTTTGATCAGATTTGGCATTCATGTTTATCTTCAAAATCTCATAATAAGATGCCAAAAGTCCAGTCCCAAACGTATTTTTTTTGATCTGTTAAACTGCTTTCACCTTCATTCTATTTATATTATCGCCAAGCTTTACGATTATTCATCATTAGATCAAGGATGAGACCACATGTAATTAGACGAGGGCCGAATGTCTGCCATCCGGATTTTAGAATGCCATCGTCGTCAGGTGGAATGAGGATATCTGGTTGAAAAACTGTAATTACAGCAAACATTTTCTATTATTCTTGCTTTCACAACTTTCTCCTCCCATTTCACTGACACTGTCAATGAGCGGCAATTTTGTCATCATCATCTACATCCTTTCCTTTCAGCTTCCTGCTTCGGCTACCATCATTCAATTCTTTTTATAATTTCTTGTTAGTCTCATGTTTATTCCAATCTTACATTCTCTTACAACCGTTGCACTTCTCGTCATGTACATTGCTGATTCCACAAATTCAGATAAATGGACCACATAGGAATATTCAGGACACTTTCACTCATAGCTTCTCTCGGTAAGCTTTTGCATATTTGTCAAAACAAACAGAATGCCCTCATAACACGACCTCACTTCTTAATCTCGAATGAAAGCGTCAAAGGCGTGAGCGACCGTTTAACAGAGCGTGAGAACCCCAGAAACGAAATCGAATCAGCGAGCACGACCGCTCACAAAGAGTGAGAAACTCGGAAATGAAAAAAGTTCGTAGCCATTGTTTCCAAAAAAAAAATCTCGGAAATGAAAGTATAAAACAGTTCTCCACAGTTCTATCCAGAGTGTAAAGCTTGCGAGTGAAGATGGCGAACAACAATCGCACTCAGATTTCAAGACAAGAAGAATGAAAACTGCTTGAAAGGGCATAAGCACTACCAAAGCGCGCAGAAACGCAGATTCGCTATGAATGTGCGAGTGTTACGGAATGAGTACGCTATTCGAATTCAACCGATGCAATTGAAATTCTATAAAATGTAGCTCGCTAATACCACTTTTATCAAATAGTACTTTCAAAGTAAAGTTAATGTACTTTTTGCTGTGTGCAAGTCCTTGAGTGTTAGTGTAGTCCATGAGAATTGATAACACAACATGCAGTTAGAAACTAAATGAAACACTTACAGGATTCGTCGTGTATGGTAGTGGACCAGAGCTGGCATTCTTAGAGGATTCGGACTTCGAGCAAGCCGACAAGCTAACAAACGGTCTTCCCCTTTTCGTCAATGTAACATTGATCGCATGATCATCTGGAACTAAGTGTATTTCAGATGAGATCTTCGGCAAGCACATACCAGTTGAAGTAGTTAACGATTACAAGACGGATATAAGAGGGCCGCACCGCCGTCATAAGGTTGGTACACTTTGTATGATTTGTTGCTATCTGACGATATTGACTAAGAAGACAGACATTATGAGACGTAGATGATTATTAAATCTACCTATTATAGAGAAATGGAGTCTCGCGGGCGGCAAAGCTCTGGCCAAATGCTCGAATTCCCTATGCAATTTCACCTCATTATTCTCCTCATGAGAGAGCTTTGTTAGCAAAAGCTGTAAAGCAGGTTCGTGTTTTTTTGTTCTTGCTGTCTGCTTCTTACTCCCTCTCTTGCTTTCCCTCTCTCAATGGATCTTTTAATAAATCATTGGATGCATCGAAACGAGTTTATCTTTTCCTTTTACAGTATCATGAAAAGACGTGTATTCGATTTGTACCACGTGCAGCTGGGGAATCCGACTATCTGTTCATCGGAAAAGTTGACGGGTGAGTGAAAATGCTCAAAGAACTAGCTTACCTTTCCGGTTATGACATAACTGACATTATCATAATTCCAGATGCTTCTCGGAAGTTGGAAGAACATCAGGCGTTCAAGTTCTTTCCTTAGACAACGGATGCATGGAATACGCAACAATCATTCATGAAATGATGCATGTCGTCGGTTTCTATCATGAACATGGTTCGTACACATAATTCTTCAAAACTTCGTTTTCCTAATCTCATGTCTTTTTAAAGAACGATGGGATCGAGATAATTTCATTGACATCATCTGGCAAAACATTGATAGAGGTCTGCATTCATCTTCGTCATAATTTCTGAACTTCCACTTTCCAGGAGCCCTGGATCAATTCGGAAAAGTTGATTTGAGCAAGACCTCATATTACGGACAGCCTTATGATTACAAATCTATCTTGCATTATGATAGCTTGGCTTTCAGCAAGAATGGTTTTCCAACCATGTTACCGAAACAGAAATGTAGTTCTCAAAACCGACTCACTCATCACAGATTATCCTCTTTCAGCAGCAGCTATTGGAAACGCAAAAGATTTTTCGGATGTTGACTTAGCTAAAATTAACAGAATGTACAGCTGCGACCGGAAAGAATTGACTGCTCCATTCGCAAGGGCTCAAGTAAATTTGAAAAAAAACCTTTGTTATTGGACTATTGTTTGATTCCAGCATAGCGTAGCTATTTATGCTCCATCAGCTCACAAATATGACGATCGACCAAAGCTTCCATCAGCTTACTATGGGAATATGGACGGTTATAGTAACTCAGGAAAACAACATACCGGCAGAGGTAGGCTTCTTGATTCATATGATTGAGATCCATTTGAAAGACAGCACACGTACTCTTATTTGTTTTCAGTAGAATGCGAAGACAAAATAACAGTTTGTTGGTGGTCAGCTGATCGTTGCCGCTCTCCTAACATCGCCTCCATGATGATGACGTTGTGCCCAAAGACTTGTAGATTCTGTTAACCTCCCTCAGGAAACTGGAAAGTCCCGTCCCGATAATCCTTTAACATTTCAAACCTTCACCTCTCATGTCTGTATATTTGAGTTTTCTTCTACATTACATCTAGAGATTATTGAAATCTCTGCTAGATCTCTCCTTAGCCAGTAACCCGGTTAGCTTTGCTTAGAATATAGGCTTCTCGCTTCTTCTTTCTTCTTTTTTCTTTCTTGATATTCTGAAGACGGGTATTCCAAATTTGTTAAAATGTGGACTTTTTGATTGTATATATATGTTGGAATAAAGTAAGTTCGATGTTTATCTATAAATTAGATAATTAAACAAGAACATATGAACCGTACTGAGCTACTGTATCAAATTCAGAAAATAAGCTCCAATAAGAATGAGAAATAGAGGGAGAGAGATAAAGAGAGAGAGAGAGATAAAAAAAGATTGAGAGAGAGAAGAAAAAGGAGAGAGAGAGTGAGTGAGAGAGAGAGTGAGAGAGAGAAAGTATGACATCCGTATAAAACAAAAACAAAAAAACGATTAAAAGAAAATATACAAGTTAGTGAAGGGTCCGACTATTGAGATTGTTTCAGTATTATATGTAAACCTCGTAAAAAATGAGAAGAATTATGCGGGTACAGCTATGCATTATGAATTCAGTATAAGAGTTATCTTTGTAAAAATTAATAAAAGTACTATAAATGTTCCAAAAAAGGAATTTTACATGTGCACAGAAGAGGCGCTATATCTTACATGACTATTTGGTACGTGCCAGCGTGAAGGACGATACTGAAAATACAATGTCATAACCAACTATACTGACTCTTCAACGTACTTTGATTAAAAATTGACCACTTGTTGTATGAGGATTGTAATAGGCATAAGTTACCCAACCAATGGCACACAATGCTAAACCCAAGAAAAACACAAGACCCGCTACCCCGTTATTTTGCGTTTCAACTGAAAACTTTGAATCAGCACCAGAAACACAGACTCATAGCAAACCTGTATTATGCATTCGATTTCTAGCAATCGTTGGAGCATCCATGTTATCATAAACTCTGGAAGAAGCGGTAGGACTAAAGAAGATTACAGCTATTCACGACACAAGAACGACAAATTACCGGAGTTTCGCCGAATCATCAGAGGAGCATACATCGCTCTTACTATTAAGTTGGCACTTCGCTTCAATCCAATCTTGTCGACGACGGTGTAGTCTGCAGTAAGCAATGTTGAAAGCAAAAAATTACATTAACGTACCCAGCTTCATCCGTACAGAAAGATCCACTATCTCCATTACACCAGGAGCAATGAAAATATTTTAAAGTTGTGTTTGTACATTTTTCACATGTTTTTAAGCCAATACATGCTGAAAGAGAAAAGTAGAATGATAAAGGGCAGCGTTCTCATACTTGGCTGTGCTTCTAAAAATATGACAACATCAGATTTTACTTCGGAAGAAGGTATTTCGATTCTATGATACTCATAAATGACTCGTTTTGGGTTCGCTGAAACGGTTGCTTTCAATGCTTAGGAGCGAATGCAAAAGTTACATGTTGAAGATCCTATAGGAGCAATGTGCTTAAAGAGATAAGCGTCGCTAATTCCAACTTTAACCGGATGGTTAGCATCACTAATATTTCCGATATGCTCCATGGGAATCTACAAATGCAAATCTATGTGCTGCATAATTAACGAAACACTTACATCCTTATAGGCATAAACGATGTCTCCATTTTTGTGTAAAATAGCTTGGAAAGTGAATTGACCTTCTACAAACTCAATTAGAAACTTAAACTTAATGCTATTCTTGCCTTCAGTTTGTTCCCGCAGTTGAACTTTTCGCCACTCGACCACGAACTTCTCACCATCATCAGCGAAAATGATATTAGAACCCTAAGTAAAGTTTCATTCAAGTAAAAGAGTATTCGAATACCGTGACATTTGTGTCGAAGTTCGCCATTAAAGGAGCTATGTATTGCGTAGCAGCAAGCCAATTATGGGTTTGATCTCCGATGTAAATGAAACCCCCCGTGGCAATTGTGAGATTATTCATATAATGGCCGTAGAATGGAAAAGAAAATGTTAATTTGGCTCCCTGAAAAGATCAAGATAAGATGGAACAGAGAAAGAAATGTCATTACCACAGCTCTCCTGTAACTCCCAGAGAGAAGAGGATGACTGCTGTTTCCTACTACTCCTTTTTTCTTCAGCATTTCGTCGACGTTGACGAAGTGTTTCTCTAGATCTCCAGTGTTATTGTAAAACCTTTTGATGTAGTAAGTATGATCAATCTGTGAAATGAACAGAGATGAAGATGTCGATGTAACCAATGACTAACCGAGTCTTCCTGAACCTCATAATCAGGAGGAATGGTATAACTAGGAAGATCATCTGGATCGGAAGCCCGTTTCACTCTTTCGGGATCCAAAGGTACAAAATCATTGGTACTTAATTCATTTGTATCATATTGTAATATTAATGGCAAGAAATCATTAGAAGAAACAACTGAAATGAAAAAATTAAAAAAGAAAAGATTGAAACGGAACCTGAAGAATGTATCCTTAAGGATTGTATTATAAGAAATACTGCGAGTAACAGCATGTCAGTTTGACTGACCACAATTTATTCGCCTGAAATAGAAATAAAAAACCGAAAAGAGAACACGGAAGAGATATGAGTCAGTAAGGATACTGAATAGAAAGAACAATGGAAACAGAAAGATCAAATATATTATATTATGAAAGGTATGAAACGTTCTTTTAATATCACAGAATCCCTACAAGGTAGTGTGTTGTCTTCTTGAAAAATACAGAAAAAACGGAAAATCGGCAAAACAGAAGAGACAAAATGCACCGTCATAAAACTCAGGAATGTTCGATTTTCTTAAATTAGCAAACAGTCGACTTAATAAACGGGGCCTGTCTGTTTTTTATATGTTGCCCGTTCAACTTTCACTTCATCATTCACCAGGCGATATTTATAAATAACAATATTATCGGACTGCACATCCATTAAGGAGAAGGATGGTTCTACTGTCCTGTAAACGCGAGATATGTATTCATATATGATAGTATAAGAGCAAATAAACCAATAACTAACCCATTCTTGAAGACTGAAAAAGCACCAGTGGCACTTCCAGGGTCAACGAAGAAGCGTCCACCTCGTTCCGTCGCAGAACACTCATGTGAGTGCCCTGTCACCAACACATCTACGTCCAATTGACGAGCAAGTTGGTCAAGCATCTAGAAAAATATGTAAATATCAAACTTTTCAATCATTTTACCTTTGTATTATTCCATGGAACAACTTGATGGCCATGGCATAAGCCAATACGAAATTGACCAACGGTGACGACCTTTGTGTACGGATAGTTCAGGTTCTCATCGTCGAAATCACCTTTAACTATATGAACATCGGAAGACAATGACCTAAAGATAAGAAGTGTTCAGAAATATAGGAGAAACGAGAACAAGCGAACCTAAGATAATCTACTGTTTCTCTAGTGCAGAGGTTTCCTGTACACAGAATGTGTTGCATTTTGTTCGGTACCAACAGCTTCCGGAATTTCAAAGGGATATTTGACTGCCTGTGAGGCATAAAAAAGTCTCCGATAACAAGAACCAGCTGTAAAAGAATTGATGATTGAAGAACAGTAACGTAGAACGACATACCATGGTTGGAGTGTGAAGCGAGCCTTTGCTTACTGCTCCTCTCTGAACGAAAATATGCAAAATAGTTATGAAAAAGAGGAAAGGTAATATGATCGAGTAAACGACTCGGCAACAGAAGGAAACCACAGCCTGATTGAAGCTTTATTAGAACTGTTTCAGAGCATTAGCAAAACCTTATAAACGAGATCGTTTCACAACTCGTAAGTGATAGAGACTATATGAAACACCTTGGAAAAAAAAATTATACACGTAAAAATAGGACTGTGAGATCGCCATTTTGCTTCAAACATAAGCAAAACAAAACAGAAATTCTGCTATCAATAGAGGAGAAAACTGAAAAAGGAAACGAGAGAATGAGACGATGAGAGAAATTCTAAACTCACCAGCATTTAAAACTTCCAAGCTACTCTTAGTTAAGTTTTTAAAATTTTTAAAATTCTCGGATAGCTATCTTAGCTAAGATTTATTAGAATGACGAGATCTATTCATCGTGTTGTTGGATGAACGCTGGAAATATGGGTTTAGCATATGTCTCTTCGATAATCAGACTGACCTCTTGAGAGTTAAGTGGATCTTCATCTGCCACAGGCCTTGACTCTTCTGTCTCTGTGTCACAATCACTTTCTGCTTCAGTATGAGATCCCTCAGACCCAATATCACAAAACTTCACAACTCTATATCCTTTCGTATCCAGATTCATCAAATTTAAGAACATTGACACAGTGTGCATGCAACAGACCTGGTGGGACGGAAGCTTATGAAGGAAATGAAAAAAAAGTGATACCGGCTTGAATAACTTGAAAAAGGGGCCGCTATAAGTTCCCATCGCTTTCAATACTCGACCATAGTCTACTTCCTTACATGGAACACTGGCGTAATCAATCATGGCTCTTGCCAACCAAATCTGACAAATTCGAGAGGTGAAAAAGAAACATTTGAAAAGTCAACCTGTTCTACCGAGACGATTCCAGGCTCCCCCATACGAACCTCAAAATTGAAACCAACTTGAGCAACATGTGGTCTGTGTTCTTCTCTGAGCTACAAAAAAAAGTAGTCAAGAGAATTGAACGTAAAGAAATACCTGAAAAGGACACAAAAAATCCAAAACTGCTAACTCTAGTCGAGGTGCAGCACCGCCACAATACTCATCACGAGAGATATGATAGATTCTTATGAGCTGAGACAAGCATAATTAGCTTGAAAGTTCAACGAGGTATTACCTTGGCATTAATATTATGTTTCGGAATAATTAGTGGAACAGTTGTATAGTATTGATGTAAAGAAGTTATATCATAAGGTCTGCAGGTACCGCAGTTCAGCATATTACTCTCATTAGGATTATCTGTAAAGGTGGAACTCAATTGGAGACACTTTTCTGAGACTTACAATTAGACAAGGAGGACAACGAACTATGAGAAGATATTGAGAATCTGTTGGAGTATGAAGGCTCGCTGTAACCGTAGTTGTGAACACATGAATAATCTCCCTTAACTTTGTAATTTTGTGGATTGGGTGGTGCGGAGCTACTCCTGCGCAGCATCTATAATTCAGAATATTAAAGAGGAACATAGGGAGAATTCAACAAATATAAAACAGTCGTTGGACAGTTTGGAAAGGAAATTTATGGAAAAACCCGCACATTTATTCATAGAAAACTAAGGAAGAACAATTGAGAAGTTACTGCTTTTCATCTTTCTTTGAATCTGGTCGCGTCGAAGAGAAACCTTCGGGCGTTCCTCTCTTTTCTAAGATACTTTCTAGAGTTTTAGGGAATACGGAGAGAACTTTGAACTTCTCTCCCATCTCTTGCATCAAAAAGTTGTAAGATTCTATAATTAAGATAGAAATAAGCGATAAGGAAAGAGTAAGTTACTTATCAAATGCTCTTGTTTCGTACGATTATCGCACATTTGCAGAAGTCGACGGAGACGAACACCAATGCCTAACTGAGCTAAGAACTCTCTGAGAGAGAAAACGGATAATGAGAGAATATGTCGAAGAGATAAATACCTTTGCATGATAGGACCGAAAGTAATAGCTCGATCACTCACGAGATCCTTCAAATATTTGAAGTCCACATCTGCCGTTATATCAATGTTTCCGGGATCGGATAAAGGATGGACCTAAGCAAAATAACTGAATAGCTTTGCAAACAATGGAATCTCACCTGGTCATGCTTCTTATAAGCTCGTAATGAGAAGTTTTCTCTGTCGCCGTCATGACCGTAGTCAATTATTAATCCAAAACCACCATTATGAACAATTCTGTTAATATAGATGATTGACGTAATGCAATTTAAAAAAACCTTTCGACAATTTGATTAATAAACGTTCCAGAATCAGGTGATATTTCGTGGTTGGTTTTGCTTGCTTGAGCTCGAACTTCTTCAGATATCAAACCTCTGAAAAGATTGTTTACAAATGAAAGATCTTCTTTCTAAACGACGAAACCTGCTATGTAGATTCTCGCCTTTAGAGTTCATGAAACATAAATCGTTGTTTTCATCGATGGAAACATAAATTTCATTCCAAGCTCCATTTTCATTCTTTTTGAACTGATGGATTGGAAGGGCGTCCAGAAACTCATTGGCGATGAACACAGTGAACTAAACAAATTCAATTATCAACGCATCCAATTAAAAACAACTTACGTTTTCAGGAATGTCATCAACATTCTTATACCAGAAGATGGGATAGCCTTGCTTGGTCTTATTTTTCTTCACATAAGGCTTATCATCTGAAACTATAACTTAGCCTTAACACGGACTCATGAAACAAACCGTAAATCGTTGTACTATTATCAACACAAAGAAGTTTTTCTTGTTCGTTAATCAGGGCGTCGGATGTTTCGACTAAGTGAATTGAAACATCTTTCTCCTCAAATTTAAACAATGACCAAAGAAAAAGTAAAGAATGTCTTACATTAAACTTATTCAGAGAGGTCACTACGTCAAGCATGAGTTGACCTGTTCCTGGTCCACATTCCACTAATTGCCATTGACCTAGCACTCAAAAGTCCAAAACAACAACAAAGAAACTCTGTACCTCTATGCCCGGTATTTGCCAGTTCGTAATACAGCCAAACGCCGATCATTTCTCCGAATAGTTGAGTTAGCTCGGGTGACGTTATGAAATCTCCTTTTTCGCCAAAAACCTTATTCACCAATAAACAAACAGCTATGAAAATCAATGGCATACCGGCTTCTGAGTTCCAAAGCCTCCATAATAGCCAACAGAAGATGAACCAACAGATAATTTCATATACTCAGCAACAGTAATTGGTCCACTTACTCTGATTTTGTCAACAATAAAGCGTTTCAAGGCATTTTCAGGGTTTTTTTGCTATAATTCTAAAAATTATTGATTGAGAACGAAAACAAGAAGAAACTGACCGTGGGAAACACTTGACCACCCGGGGTTAGAATACGTGAATACCCACGTTTCTGTAGCGTTCCTAATACATTTCTAAGCATTTTTTGAGACAGAAAAGTTCATGAAACAAAGTAAACAAATTTTTGAAGTTGTGAAATGTAAAAACTATGCACACTCTACCCGCTTAGCTTGGATGGCATAATGGCGTAATGTGCGTGTTAGCGTCTTTATAGTGCCTCTCGTTGCTAACCCTCATGAACCCATAATTGCAAGAACTTCAAGAATTGACTACTAAGACTCGAATGATGAATGAAAATTGAAGAAGCTGACTCCACCTGTTAGCCAATCGAAGCTATAAGCTATAAATTGATATTTAATTGCTGTTGGAAGCTGTTGCTTAATTATTTGAAAGTTACTAAAAATAAATCTGTTATTATATTTGGAGTGAAAGAAAGAATCAAAACTACTTTAGCTAAATATACATTCTCCTCTTTCTAGAACTTCTGAAGCTCTAATTCTCGATCGGCGAAGTGGGGGCCAAAGAATCAATCTCTTCAGTTATAATGTAAACGACCTCTTGTTGAAAATTGGAATAGGCTGACGTGCACTTTCACGTGCAGATTGGAGATCATTTTCTATTTTGGAGTCAGAGTAGTCGGTTGTGATCATTGATAAAGAGTAATATGGAGGAAGATGAGTAAATTGACGAATACGGCGGGGGTATCGCTTCGAGGCAGTGGTCGGAAATATATTCGTTAGCATGGTCAGTGAGGAACGGTACCGGTATAACTATTTGTTATTTTTTCCTACTGTATTATTTCCATATGAGGTAGCTTCATTGTATTTTGTTCATGATTTAGGCAATGGTATATCCCAATGACTCGATGTAAAGGTTTTGTGTGAAATGTATAGTCTAAACAGTAAGAAACAGTAGGGATAAAACTATTTATTCATTTTCACGGCCTTGTCATTGGTTTATAAGATAGCTTCTGTATATCTTGAATCAGACTGGTGGAACGGTACCTATTTGGTGTACCCAATCAGATGGTGTTAATCTGTCTAGCCGGAAAATCAAAAATCATTTTCTATTTTGAAGTCATAATGGTCAGTTTCGTTGAATGACGAAGGGAAACATAGAAAAACAAGAGTGACTCAGTGAATGTTTCCACGAATGTTTTATTTATTGAGTTAATTACATTGTTTTGACTAATTAGTCATAAAGCATAAAACTAAACGCTTAAGATCATAGTAGAGCAAGGTTTAGATCGTTAAATGGATATGTTATGGCTCATTTGGTGAATGAATTGTGCGATACGACAGAGAAGCGTCGAAGTCATGACCACAAGGACATGCATGAGCTTAGTTCATCCCTAAGAAGCGTATGTTCATCTCCTTCTCTGTTCTTCAATGTACACCGATCCTCGTATTCACAACTTAACATACCAGCTTCTATCCGAATCTGCCTCTTTATAATTATGAAGATCGTTTACTTGGCTGAAACAAATAGACAATATTGGGTAGTCTGTTTCTGGCTCAAAACGCTCCCAAGAGATAAAGTTTGAAATGCTCTGTCACTTTGATTTATATCCTTCCTTCTTCATATATGGACACTGCAACATTCTCATGTCCTTCACTTTTCTTTACTTCAGCTTTTTCCTTATTCAAATTGTTTTTTTTCTCAAACCGTCCTAACAGATCCAACTTTCCATCCAGGGTTTGGCTCCTTTCTCCACTGATTCATAGGAATGCAATGAAATCATCTATATTGCTTATACTTTTCGTTATTGT
Organism: Auanema sp. JU1783; assembly: GCA_943334845.2. Taxonomy (NCBI): domain Eukaryota; kingdom Metazoa; phylum Nematoda; class Chromadorea; order Rhabditida; family Rhabditidae; genus Auanema; species Auanema sp. JU1783. The sequence continues at coordinate 579,290 of CALQYR020007486.1, read as the reverse complement.
AAGTGACTGATAAACATCTGAATCGATTTCTTTCATCACAATATAATCTATCTTTTAGGTGAAATGTGATGAATATCTAGAATTGCTCAAAAGCACAGTCGGAGTTCGTATTCTTCCTCTTCGAATAGACATCAATAGTACAGAGCTGGTAGGACACCCTGTGTGTCGTCTTACCGTTCATAAGTAAGGCTATCATTTCCAAATCCTCCTCATTTGAATACTAGAAATACATGCACTGGCCCTTCAATCAGTTTCAATGATACAATTTCATGGTCGACAAAAGTATGCTTCCAATGGCGATGCAATGCTCGTATGTTCAGCAAACTTAGTTTCGAATCAAAAAAGGTTTTTAGTTGATCATGCTATGAAAATAAGCAACTGTTGGATTGGAACAACGAAGAATCCCGTCTACCTCATACGATCTAATGGGTAAAAGCGAGAAAAACGGGAAATAACTTACTCTTACTGCTCTATAGATGCACAACAGAATCTGCCTTACTACGGACGCCTTCTTATTTGTCATTTCAAAGAGCAATATCTATTGGATGGTTAACAGTGAGGGAGGTTGGAATGAAGAATATCTACATTCAATGTGATATAACGTTGTGTCATTTTTGCGACCCGTACTGTCAGGAAAGCACAGTAAGAACATCACTGAACTTGACGATAGCTCATCAGAAACTGTTTCAGCCTCCCAGGAAGTGTTCGGAAGTTTCAAATCAGACAGTTGAAAACTACGACAGAATGTGGAATTCTAGTAAAGCTGTTGATAAACTCTGTAATCCGGTGATTGAATTGGAACCAACCTCAACAAGTTATCTTTCAAACAGCGTATGTGCAAGCCTTATGTTTCTTATAATTTCGAACCTCCTTTCTTAAACAGAAGGACGGGTATGTTCTCGTTATGCTCCTAAACAATTATATAACAAATCATTACTTTGTATGTTCTTATCTATTATTCTGGCTTTGAGCCGATGCAGAAACATCGTGTGTTGGAGTTTGAAAATGAACAATCAATGCATGAGATTTTTGAAATATGGAAAACACTCCTCCGGGAACGAAGTTCATTCATATAAAAATATTTAAATTTCCCTTTCATGGCTTTGGAAGCACATGGGTGCATGTATGTAAGAGAACTAACCATTCTTTTTTCATTATTCCATGAGATCCAAATGAAAATCATTCATTTTATCTTCAGTCAACCATATCCATCACTTGCAAACCTTTGAATGAAACATTCAAAACCTATGATCCGAGAAAGAACATCTGTCTTATTCTCGACAACACTCGTCGCAAATATGAATGATTGAGGCTTTTCTAAATCAAAAAAAGGAAAAAAACTGTTCGTCACATACGTTCACAATTGATCCTGGTTGGCTTTATGTCCCTGTTCACATGTTTGCTCCCTAGTTAGGAGCAGTTTCGTTTCTATTTCGAGTTTGTCAGTCCAGTTCCAACATCTATTACCTTTCTGCCTAATGACATTATGGACAGCTGCTAGGCTTAGCTGTCTTTCAACGTAACGCTGAATATAATATCTACAAAAGATCTACCGAAATAGCGCACTAAGCAATGCATGAACTCGACTTACTTCGTCAAGTTGAGATGAATCAAATTTACCATAAATTATAACATTTTATAAATTTTCAAAAAAGTAATAAGCTAATGAAAATGGAAATGGAGCACTTACCCGAGAACTGTTTCATAATCATCAACCGTACTGCACGTCCACATAACATCAAAATGATTTAACTGTCATTGAGCTGTTTTACGCTAATAACTAATTAGCATATTGTTGCTTGTTCCCGCATTCGTCTCAGGACGCATCGTTTTTAAATTCCTTTAACTGACTGTCCATTACTTGTTAAAATGAAAAATGTTCATAAAGAAAAGCAATTTATTAAGCATTTGTGCTCTTATTCATTACTCTATTTGTATGAACTTGGCAATCCATTGCTAACTTCGACGCGTTCATTATGTTTTAGCTTACATCTTCAAATATTGTATGTCATTTGAACGCGAATGAGAGACATGAATGTGAATAGAGCAAAAGCATTTTTGCTCATTGCGCAGACCGCCATAGATGATCCTGTGTAACTGAATACTTAAAGCAAATGGCTAACATCCAAATGGCAAATTGGACCATCATATTCATTTCCTTTTGCATATGAGGAAGAAAAGAAAAAACAAAATATTTGTAATCGTTCATATATGGTTCTAAACAGATTGTACTGAACTACTAGTGTGTGTAGTTTGTGTAGTATGTGTATGTGTGAGTAGTGTTTAATCTCAGTTCATATATAAACTAAATAAAAATTTACAATTAATCAATACCATATATGTACCATATATATATTCTTATATATATAGATATGAAAAAAATACTTTTTACTTCTAAAGTAAAGCTGAAAGCAAACAAAAAAAAAGTTTTTAATTATCACAAACATATCAAAAATTTCTTTTTTTTTCTTTTTTTCTTTTGTAAAATAGAAATGACACGTTTAATTTCTTCTTTTTTGTTTCCAAATCACATATGAAAATAGAAAATAATCAAAAAAAGTGATGAAAGACCGCATAAGAATGATTTCCTTGAGGAATTGATGGCTAACAACATATCTTGATCATTACAGTGATCTCCGGTACATGAGCAAAACGTTACCTGAAAATACAAAAATGACATCATATCTTATAGCTACAATGCTTTTCATGCCTACATCTCCCGTTGTTTCCCCACCTCTCTACCTTCCCGCTCTCATACACCTGTCAACGAATTGCTTTTCCTCTTCCTTATTGGGACTTGGATGGAAAAGTTTTTGACGCGAATTCGATACGAAAATCAAAAATGAATTAGAATTGTGTCCAAAATACAGAAATTCAACGAAATCTTCTTTTGATCCTTCCTCCGCCGCATAAATGATGTGTGGTGAGACGTTATTGAGATTTGATGGCTACAACATCATATTTTCATCATTTTAAGGAGCGGAAGTGAGTTTTTATGAAATTTGAGAACAAAATGAGCGCATTGCCATTCTTTTGAAAAACATGATTTTTACTAGATATGTATATATACTTTTGCTAGCCAATTGTTGTTCCCCTGGAACAACAGAATGAAGAACATGCTTGTCATAGGTTAAATGAGAAGAAGAGAGAGGACGTTCGTGACAATCAATTACCTTCATCTTGGGTCGTTTCAGATAAAATTGAAATTATGGGGTTAGGTAAGAGTCAGGCTATCATTTTCTTTAATATTATTCCGATAATCTGAGAAAAGGAGAATAATTTATAAGGAATATAAGAGAATGAGAGAAAGAGAAGCTAGCCAGGTGGATGGACCTTTTAACCCCCCCCCCCTTGTCGTATACGAGAAGGTCAGCATCTTGGAAGGAAAAGCTACAGAGAGTGGTAGAATGCATATAAAATAAAACTATTTTAAAGCATAAAATGGCCATCTAACTTGCATAAATTATGCCGAAATATATGAAAAATCAAATGCAAAGTTGATTAAGAATATGAATCTCTAATGCTCTTCATGCATAACTATATAGTTATACGTGTATATGTATAGTTAATAGAAAGCAAAACAAACCAATTCACTTTCTTCTGAAAGTGGCTGAAGTCGCAAAAGTTTTCGATCAGTTTGACGACAAATTCTTTGTGGATATGGTTGAGTCAGGACATTGCGAACGTCATCGTCGAGTCCGAAGAGTAGAAGTCGATCTACACATCCTCGAAGAACTCCATGATATTCGGCTGATGGAGAATCTGAAAAGAATAGAATCTTGAAACTATGTTACGTTGCCATTTGTTCCCCCATACTTCACTTCATTTTTCCCAGTTTCACTAGACAGATCAAGCTCATTCTATTGCTCTCCACCGTATTTCTCTCCATCTCTCCATCTCTCTTCAATACATCCCTCTCTCTCTATTTCTCTCTCTCTTATTGTTTTTCTCTCTCTCTCTTTTTCAACTCCAAGTTATTCATGAGATTTCGTGCTTTTCATGAGCAATATCTTATCCACCTTAACGATATTGCCCAGAGGGCATGTAAAAGCTTTATGTGCAATCAAATTCGTTAAATGTCTACCAAAAAAGACATCAACATTGCCAATAAATCTCTTGTCTTTGATATATTAACTTATAGCATATGGTTAATAGAAACAGAAAGTAGTTCATGAAACAGAGCAAACGAAGTTTGTTTTCATAGAAATGCATTATCAATCAACCATTGATTAAAGAGAGTTTAGCAGAGTATAGCAAGATGATTAGTGAGAGAATACTTTTCGTCGTTCTCGTCGTCGCCTGCTCAACCACACTTTCTCAATTTCTCTTTTTTGGTCATCAAACTCAAACACAAATTAAACTCCATGGGAATTGATGATGCGAAAAGCCACATCGTGCTATCCCAGCTGTAGGTACAAATAGGAAACACACACACACACCATATAAACGGGTGATAGATGTTAAGCACATCAACACTCTTCAGAATTTAATTTGTCATAGCTGATTCTTCATCTAATACCTCATCGTTCTCATCCATATAAACTTCTCAAAAGTGTAAATGAGGAAAATGCTTTGGCAAACAAGTGCGCTGGCAATCGATCTCAGGTTACTACGCGTATAGTTAAATGTCTATATATGCAATATAGTATGAAAGAAGTCAAGAAGCTCAACAATTTTCATCATATCATGTTGCTTTCTCATTTCCTTTTATAATTATAAATGTAGGAAATTATCAAATATGAGAGTTATGTTTGTTTGTTGTTTTTTTCAAACTCACGAACACTCACATAAGGTTATTGGAAGTCAAGCAGTGACATCTGCACGAACACTATGATATGATGGCTTCATTGAATGAAATCACATAACACATTCTTGGCAACATCTTGATTAAGAGCACATTGAGGGCTTTGGCTTCACTGCTATCTTTATCATCAACAGACATTTCCTGTCATAGTAGTTCATCCGTACTGTTACTAACTTGAAAACTCCAAAATCACATAAAACTATTCTGGGTGGAATGAATAAAAAATTTGTAAAATTGAAACATCAAAATTTCAAATACAAAATTACATTTAGATATTGATCCCCCTCAACTACACTCGCAATTATTTCAAAAAGTTCAACTGAAATTCAATTATTTCAAATTCTTTGTCTTCAACTTCTGACTTCTTCCTCTCTACTACCATGCTCCCACCCCCCTTGTAGCTAAACGAGACAGAGAGCCAGTTGGGTAGAGAATAGAAAGACGAAGTTAGTGAGAAAAAAAATGAAAAGAATTCATTTTTTTGTTTTCTGTACTCTGTCAATTTTATTTTCATATATTCTCATTCTATTTGCATGTCACATTCTCTTTCAGCAATTCCTCATAAATATATGAAAATCATCCCTTTTCTGTCTTTCTCTGAAGAAAGAGAGAGAGAGAGAGGAGAGAAAGAAAGTGTTGAGAGGGAGAGAGAAGTGAAACGATCGGCAGTTCCTTCTGAATTTTCAATTAAATTGATTTCCGAGGGGATAAAGTTTCATTCTCGTTCTCCGAGTTGCACCTGTCCATACGAGCGTAATTAGCTAATCAGCTCAAATCGATATAACTCAATAATCGACGGCCAAATAGTAATTTCATAAATTAATTTCAATCGCAACGCTCTAACACCAATGAGCAGTCAGCTCTATGTTATTTGGTTGAAAGCTACGTGGGGTGACAAGTCAAATACTTAATTGAAATGAGTTTGAAGCTCGTAAAGCTCATAAAACTATCAGCTGAAGCTGAAGTTAAAGTACATAAAAGGGAGAAGCTATAGTTATTAGCTTCACTAATTATCAGATCATCATTAACTCATTGACACGCATTGAACTAATTAAAGAAAGTTAACTCACAGTCATTCTGATCAATTTGTTCGACTAGTGTGAAGCAGGCTGAAGAGCATTGAACCACTCCAATACCTGAAACACGAAAATTGTTGTCTTCGATCATAAAACAAAGCTGTTCTCTTTCATTACCTGTATCCGGCTGCCAGCATCTATCAGTGAAGTTTTTGGGTGGAAAGTAGTGATGCATCAATCGGTTCCATAACGGCAGATATGCAAATGAAGCGCAACTGTAATAAGTGAGCATATGACTTTGGACATATAATTACTATATCTAACAATATAATAATGGAAAAAAAAACTCGTTAAAAGTAGGTCAAAGTACAAAATACTGTAATAAGGACGAAGCTTAGCACAACCGATCACCGAGTTCAATATTTTGAAAATGAAATTGTTGAGCAGGAACAATCCGACGCATTTTTCACGTGTAAATTTGTAAACAGCATGCACAAGTACAAAAATTAGCATTTTTCGGTAATTAGTTCATTTTCTTATTTACATTATACTTTCATTCGATTATGCTTTGACGAAGAGCTAACACACAGTGAGAGTGAGTATATATGGAAACGAAAAGATGGGATGGTCAGCAGAAAGATCTTTTGACTCGATTTTCACGTAGCCCAATGTTATATTTTCTTTGTAAATTATTTATAACAAGGCATAAGAAGCTGCTTACATACAAGGCTTTTCATCTTTTCAAATCTCAGCTTCTCTTTCTCTCATTTTCCAATATACACATACACACACTTTTATTTTAAAAACGAGAAAAAGGGTGAGAGCTTATCATCCTTTCAAGCACTTCTTTCAATTTAACTATGACCATCATCAATATGAGTTCAACAAGTATATCCGACGTAGTAGTTATGAACTCACCTAAAACACACAGATTTATGATTGAACGATAAATCTTCCATTAAAGCTTGGCTAGCTGATGAAATGAGAATGAAAAGAAAGAAGCATTTCTTTAACAAATCCGTCGCAGCCAGCAACCTCATCACATCGTCAACAAAGGCGATTCTGCAACACAGAGAAATTGAAACATCATTTTAACATACAAAATTATTGTTTCTACATAGCTTGCTGTTTTGAAACTAAAAAGCAAACAGTTCAAGAAAAAGTCCAAAAGCTCAGAGAGAAAGGGATAGAGAGAGCAAGAGAGAGAGCTTGAATTGAGAGCAAGAGAGATACATAGGGAGAGGAAAAGATGGAATAAGAGGGATGGGAGGGAGCAAAGAGGATGAGAAAAGCTAACGAAAAAAGGAAGCAAATGCATAAATGACAATGATCTCCTTCTTTTATTATTTATTTATTTATAGATGAAATACATTTAAGGACACAATTCTCATCTTCAAATATTTCAAATATTAAGAGCTTCAGTCACCAGAATGCAAAAATGAAATTCTTCCACGAACATGCAGCTGAGAATGAACAATAAGAAAACAATCACAATGACCTTTTTGGGAGTGGGAGAGGGAGGAGAGCTTGAATATTGATAGAAATGTATATAACTAACTTGTATAAACACACAAAATTCTTTTTTTTTTCTTTTATTTTTATAAAAATTTGAAGAAAGGCTTCGTCTTTGGGAGGATCAGCACGATAGCCAAGCCCAAAGTCACACTGGCAGCCATATAGAGGTCTGATCCGGGTCGAGAGCATGGAGAACACAAGCAGACAAGTCAGAGTGAAAGAACGTAAGCGTAATAGAGAGAATGAGAGAAAGAGAAAAGCTTGAAGTGGGAAAAGCTGAATTATAAGAAGAGTATTGAGTTAAGTACATAAAAGGTAAAAAAGCATGGAAATAATCTGTCGCAGAGCGAAATGAATGAATAAGAACCTTAATTCATTCAATTTTATATTCATTTCTGGGTATAAAAATCATATTTTCCTTTTTCCATTCTCATTTATCTCCTTCGTTACTCTGACTATACCTCTCCTTCCTCTATCTCACTTTCTTTCTCTTTCTTTCTCTTTCTCTCTCCCTCTCTTCATCTCTCTCTCTTTCTACTTTCTTTACTTCATCACCAATTTGCAGTTGCTTGTTTTGAGTCTTGAGGATTTTGGACTTGAAGAAGGTATTGTGAGGCAGATGGGTTTTGTTCCGAGAGATAACTGCCAATTCATAATTTATTTTTTACTTTTTCTTCTTTCTCTTTACTTCTTTATTTATTTCTTTTTCTTTTCTCACTTTTTTTTCACAAGGATTTCATTCAAATTAAAAAATTTCTTTCTTCAGTCTTTCCTGAAGACTATACAGAGAGGGAGAGAGAGAGAGAGAAGAAGGGAGATAGAGGAGCTTCGCGTTGTTCTCGTGAATTGAAAGATAATTACAAACAATTCACATAATAACATATAAATTAATTAAAATCATGGATGAATATGTCTTCTTCTTTAAATTCCTATAGTAGAGGTTTCTGATGAAAAGCGGACAGAGAGAGAGAGAGAGAGAGAGAGAATATGAACGAAAGCATCAACGAAGATGAGAAATAGAAAATGATTATGGAGAGGACATGTTTGTGAAGAAGGTTAACTGAGCTAACCATATAGTGAACCATAACTATATAGGTAATCTCCAAAATTATATATTTATCTCACTTTTTCAAGAGTCAAAACGAGCCAGTAGTCTAAGCATCTGCTCTCATTCCCTCTATCTATCTTTGTCTAACAACACCGAGAGGGAGAGAGAGAGAGAAAAAGACTTCGATGCAATGATGTCTTATATTTTGGCTTCTTCGATTCAATCGTAACCATAAGAAGAACCAAATATGAATATTAATGTCCTTTTTTGGAACACAAACAACTGAGATTCTCACGATTTGAATCATCATCCCTCCATATTCAGAAGAGCCTAAAAGAATGTCTACGACGACCATTGACAACATCGTCATCAAGTCATTTTGTATAGCTAGATTGCTGGCTATATATGGAGGGATGAGATTAATCACATAATCAACTATATTCTTATTCTCGTATTATCCTCATTGATCTGATAAACTTCTTAGAAGGAAAATTTTTTTCTTCATTGTTCTTGTTCAGAGGAAACTACGAAGTAGAAAAAGGAAAGTTAAAGAAGACGGATGATATACATAGAGGGAGATATAGAGGGAAAGGATGGAAATAAGAGATGTGGGGGGTTCAGCTGAGCAACATAACCTAATAAGCTTAAAAAGAAAAAAGGCCAATGAATATGAAGAACTCGAGCTTGTTGCCTTTCTTCATAATCTGCTTTCAAAAAAAAAGAAAATGACAAACAATCGCATACAGACACTCAATAGATATCCTCAAGCGATAGTTGAATGATAAGAAAAGCGGTCAAAGAGGTTAAGGTTAGGAGGGAAACGAGATGAAGAGAGAGAGAGGGATAGAGATAGAAAGAGAAAATGATGAAGAAGAAGAGCTGAGCTGAAGGGAAGGGAGTGATATCCTTCCTTACTCACAATTAAAAATTCCAAAACTATCTTTTCATGAAAGAACAAAGAAAAGCAATTTCTCAACAAGAAAACTTAGTAAAAAAGACAAAAAAGAAATTTTTTTGTTTATTTGTTCACGTTGTCGTTGGAAGTGAAAAGAAAGGAAAACTTTTTTTTTCTTTTCCATTCCAACTCTAACTTGCAGAGACCGTGAAGCACAGAAGGGCTGCACATCTCTCTCAAGTTTGTCACAATTCATTCTCAGGATTAGAATGAAGAAAGAAAAATACAACAAAGATTTTTTTTGTTTCTTTCACTAAAATAAACGATGAGACATTAAAATATATAAACATGGACTGCCTTACTAACTAATATACAGCACATCTCTCATGGAGGCCTAGAAAAGCTGAGCAGCTAAATGGGCGGAGATAGAGCTGGCTCACGACGTCAACGTAAACCACGCCTACCTGATGAAGTCAAACGCATAGATGGGAATGAAAAGTAGAAAAGAAATACAAAATGAAGCAATGAGAGAGAGAGAGAGAGTGTGAATATGTTAGAGAAGAATGAGATGAGAATGCGAGAAAATGGAGATAAGCAAGCCCCGGCTTAACCTAGAAGGTGAAGACTTCATAATTTCAACTGAGAGATTTCTTTCACTTCAAAATATTTTGTCATTATAATATATTTCATGAAAGAGTAAACGCTCATTAAGTCAGCATGAAATGATTGATCATCATTCGGAAAAAAAGCTGAAAAGATAGAGGGAAAGAGATGAATATACATATATTCATAGATATATATATAGAGAGAGAGGTAGAGGTAGAGAGAGAATGAATGGAACATACTGAGAGAATGAGAAACAGAAGTGAGACTCGCCAGAAAGAAAGGCAGAAAGCAGGAAGGAAGAATATATAACTAACATATAAACTATTCTATTATAGTTAACTGTTCCATGCCTCAATGATCATATCGTTGATATTTCTCGAAATTCTAATTCGAAAACGTAAAAGCCGACAGACGAAAATAGCTTTGAAGAACAGAAGACGAAGAAGAAGAGGATGACGACGACGACATCAAAAACTACAAATTATTAACTTTCAGCTGTTTGCAACGAATCTGATGCGAACCAAAATGGGTGGCGGGGTGGTGGGAGGGTGAGCAAGAAGAGAAAGATGTCATGGAAGAGATGATGAGAAGGAAAGAGAGGTTGTGACTCCCAATTTCCATTTATAACATTGGCCTAACAATGTTAAAGAAAACGATAACAAAACACAATCCATTCGATTATTTGGTTAAAATTGCTGTTTAATTCATTTTCGTTTTCTTCATGGCGCTAAATAAAAAAAAAGTTTAAAATAACATTAAATGCTTCTCTTCTATTCTTAATCGAATCATTTATGCTAATCTGATTAATCCTTTTAGATGAAGACAGAAAAAAAGTTTTTCATAAAAACAATTGAAATAATCTACAATTGAGAAAGAAGAAGCCGTAGAATCACTCTCTCTCTTTCACTTCAACCACTTGCTTCTTCTCTCTCTCGCTCTCCTTCATACACTCTTGCATGAATCTTCCCTCTCTATAACATTGCTACCTTTGTAAGTATCTCTTCATGAACATCATCTCATTTCAATTTTCTCTTGTTACACTTCTCACATCTCCTTCCTTTTATAAGCTTTCTCTCTCTTTCCTCACTTACATCATGAAGCGTCAAAGCGAAATGACGAACATCCAGGTAACTTCGTCTTTCAAAATCTCATTTGGGATTCCTTCTTCTCCTCTTTCCTATGACTTCAAACATCCAAATGAACTTTTCTGAGAATAATGTTGAACAATAATCAGAATATTTTCATATAAAACTTAGTATAAATGACCATTCAAGTAAACAACCAACTTTCCTTCATTCATCTCGTCTCATTCACTCTTTCAAAGGAAATTATTTAATTTTAAGACAAAAAAAAATCTCGTTGCTTACTGCTTCAGGCTATACAATATCGCTTACAAAGGCTATTTTCATTCTCGCAAAGTGTTACAGGATGAAGATATAGAGCAATAGCTGTATCATAATACTCTTTTGCTTCTCCTCCCTCTATGACCACAAATATCTTTTTTTGGTGTCTTCCATTGAATGAAGAGTAAGTACAAGGTGAATACTGAAGATGAAGAACATCCTTCATATGAGCTAGTGGTAGTAACCGAATGTTAAAGTCCAAACAACATACACAAAGTTCATGAGTAAATAAATCAAAATAACAGAAAATAAACTAACTTCTATGAATGGATTGTCTGACTGAGTAATCAGCGGTGAGAATCATCAATCGATGCATTAGTTCATTCATGTCTAACAATCTATTTGAGTTGAATAAAACTGAAAACATGCAAAATGTAAATTCTTTTGTTAAATTCATACACACCTGAGACAATAGGCAAAGCAGAGCTTCTCTAACAGCTTTTCAACCAAAAACAAAAAAGAAACAAAAAGGACAACAATGGTTATTCAATGAAGCACTGAAAGTACGAAATAGTTAAAAAATAAATAAATAAATAAAAATACAAAAATAGAAATAATATAAGATGTGATGCAAATGGTCTAACCACGTCTGCCGGAGACCTATAACATGCGAAATGGATATGTAGAGATGTTGCAACGTACATTATCCTCGAATAGTAACATCAAACTACATTGCAATCGACTTGTTATCTCATTCACTGGATCCAAATAGTCTATTCGACACTTATCCATCTCCAATAGCATTTTCTTAAATATATTATATATATTTGTGTGTGTATGTTTTTTGAATAAATAAAATAATTACAGCTTGCATAAGAGCTTCAATTGTTAATTGTAAGCTTTGAAGTTGACATGCTCTTCTCCATTTTTCTTTTATTAATCCACGAGCTGATACATAGCTTTCTATTGAACATAACATAATAATTCTATCATTCAGCTAAATGAATAGATGAATGAGATATATATTAACTGATGATCTTATACAAACTACCGTATCTATTCGATGTTCAATAACTTGTACGAACGAATGAATTTCATTGAGAGCATGTTGTACTTGAAGTATTTTCTGTTCTTTCCAAGATTTAGCTTGATCAATCATCGTATTCATCCTAATCAATTAGCTGTACGAAGAAGAAGAAGCAGAAGAGAGCATCAAGATTATCATGTTCATGAAATATTTAAAGAAACAACAATATAATATAAAATAATATACAAAAAAGACACATTACATCGAATAATAGATTTGTCTACTAGATGGTTGCGGCAGTCGTCGTCAAAACTGGTAAAGTATGTGATGAGATTAGTTAAACAGTTTGAAGACAGGATTACCATCACATCCAGCAACAAACAAATGAACGAACTTAAATATCAATAATCTTTAACTATATACATATAATATAATAAAAGAATTGAAAAATAAAAATGTTTATTAGAAATGTGTAAAAAAGAATAAAAATTATTATTTTTAGACTTAAAGTCAATGATAACATAATAAAATGATTATATCCCATAAGACAATTATTATAATAATAAAAATAAAAAATAATAAAGAAAGAAATTAAACAAATCGGGTCAATTTTGACAAAGCCCCACAATGATAAGAGACATTAATACGGATTGGCAATGCATACAAGATGATCATTCTTCTTTAAATGGTCATCATAATCAGCTATATAGAAGTTATATAACCAATTATTCAGACATATAGAGAGAGATAGAGAGAGAGAGAGAGAGAGATGAAGAGAACGAAAGAAATAAAGAAATGTGGCATTAGAGTTTATATATTTAAAGCAATAAATGCATTTAAGCTCAACGTTTTTATAGTACAAGAGGTATTAAAGAACACAGTCCTTATTAGGATCAAGTACGACGCGAGAAAATCGTCGACTGCCATTTCTACGAGTCATTAGTTTATCAGATAGAATACCAAGCACACCCCCTGTATCAAAAACCTATAAGACGAAGAAAAAGTTATAAAATACAAAAAGTAATAATAGGCATACTTGAGTTATTATATCTTGTGCTTCATCTTGACTCTTGCTCATCAGATTAAGTTGTGCTTTGAGCAGTCTAAAACATAAATCTTATTTGAATTGGAATGCAACTGTTCTGTGTGTGTGTTTTCTGAGAATCTTTGTAAAGTCTTCAGACGATTGTCATTGCAACGAATGTTTAGATGGAAAGCATTACCGTAAATTCCATGTAAAGTTTTCAGCAGCTCTTGTAGCCTTTTGTCCTTTGATTCCAGTTTCTTGGCACAATGAGGTTAATTCATCATGACTGTTAGATATACGCTGAATGGATTCCTCTATCTGAAAGTAGATAATAGTATACGATTCTTCATCTCCAAAAGGGATATCAAAAAAAAACTCTTAATAAATGCTCAGACGTGTATTATATGTCTCATGGGATTTGAGCTAAACGAGGTCTATCAATGTCAATGTTTTTGTGCATCTGATTTGCTCATCATTCAGTATATTCGTCCTTCAGTTCTCGAAGCTTTTTTTTTCCTCAGCCAACGAGACGATAGTTGAAAAAAGGAAAAAAAGAAATTTAGGCGATGTTTTGGTTTCTCTTTAAAACATATTCTCTATCCTCTATGCTTCATGTCCACTACAGGGCCTTTCTATTCTTTCAATCTCTCATGAGAATAGATGAGCTTTAGACTTTAAGGAAAGACATAAAATATCATCAAACTAACTATGTACTGATCTACTAACCCACAGAGCATCAATAACACTCACAAAAAATTATCAATTAAACTTTGTTTCTTCTTTTTGATCTATTTGTTTTTGTTGTCACAAAAATATGCCAAAAATTGATTTGAAAATAGAATGAGAATGTTTAAATCTTACTTTTGCTAGTAACGAATCAGCCAATTCTAATGTCGTCACGCTGTGGGAAATGAGAATTTTCAATTTTTGGAAAGTTCTTTGCAGTTGTTCCGGTAGCTGTCCATTCACTACAATAACAGGGAACTGCAAAGAAAAAAAAATGAATATGAGTAATTCATTTTAAAATATAATTATTACATTTCGATTATCAGAATCAATATAGAATGATGGAATAACATAGTCATTATTGCGAGCTTCACCACTGTTAGATGGTGATGGAGGAGGAGAAGCTGGAAAAAAATAATTTTTTGTTAAAAAATACTAAAAAATATATAATTTTATGTTTACCATTAGCTGCCAGAGTTATCATGCGAGAATGAATGAGGCGAATACCCTGGCGAATTGTTCCTGCTGGTCCTAAGCCACATTCTTCTTGCCAATTAACCTAAATAAGAAAAAAGAAGAGATAAAGATAATATTAATTTGGCTCATTACCAAAGCTGCTTCCAGCTTACTCCTCATATTAATACTTTCAGCTAATGGTGCAACAGCAGATTTGAATTGTTCATCAACACTTCGAATACCAACTAGTTTCATTCCTATAAAAGTGAATGAATGAATATGAAATGCAGAAGGAAATAGACTGACCGGTGTTCACTCGAGAGTTTCTTCTCTTTACTGACATACCACGCTTTTTAGCTTTCTGAAAAGTAGGCGGATCATCAATTGGCTTCTCTCACAATTTTCTTTTTTTTTCTTCTTGTTTCTTTCCATTTTTACTTCACTATTTTCTCGGATTCTCAGTCAGAAATAGAAGTTATCCAATATAGACTTGATGTTACCATCAATCAGCGTACGAACTATTACACGTTAAGCAAGTTAGTCGCCCTTAATAGCCAAAGGGCATTCAGACTAAGCTTTCAAGTTCAAGAGCACTTATAAGCTGTGTCAACTTTCAGAAAGTTTCATTACGCTCTAATCTTTTCTCCTCAAAAATCATTTTCAATCGTGTAATGATTAATGTTCAACAAGTTTATAAATATTAACAGCTATTGCTGAGACCATTTAAATGAAACTCATTGATTATTAAAGAACAGAAAAAAAGCTTAAAACTCACGCCACCACCTCGACGGTTAGTTATGGCAATGTGAACGAATAAAGTTGCATTATCTAATGGGTCTCCTTCGTTGTTTAACAAATGAATATGTCGATAGCCTGAAAGAGAGAAAGAAAAATAAAGAAATGAAGAAAAAAACAAAACAAGAAGGAAAAAAGGAAAAAAAAAAGTTTTAAAATGTTTCAAAAGCAAAAACTTGAAAAAGTTCAGTACAGCTGAGCTTGTGGCAAGTAGAAAAGTAAGATTGATTGATAAAAAGAAAAAGATTTGATGCCAATCTAATCTTTCCAACATGGCCACTTGAGGCTTTCCCTCTTTCTCTCTTTTTTTCTCTCTCTCTTTCTCTATCGTTTTATTTCGTTCCAACCCATATTTTTTTTTGCTCTTCTTCTTTAAACTTTACTTTTCTATTTTTTCTTTTCTTATGCTTTTTGCATATATTTTTTGAACTGAGGAATATGATATAGTGAATAGACAAAGCAAATCACCAAAAGACTTTAAATAAATTTTTGAAAGAAAAAAAATCAAAACATGACGAAAAGCATGAAGCTATGAATGATTCCTTGTCAGAAAGAGAATATGGCCAACAGCTATTGTATAAAAATAAGAGGCAACCAGAACTTGTGGTGAATTTTCCGAAATATATAATACATATCCCCTGAGGCAAAATAGACAAAAAGAACTTTTGACCATCATCGAAGAATATGAAGCAAAAAAAAGGATTAAGAGAGTATTCACTCAGGAAAGACATACAAGAAATGGCCATAAATGGTTTTGGTAGTTCTTGCTTTTATGACTTTATTGAAAATAGTTCTTAAAGTCTTTCTCTTTCGGATAGAATGAGAGAAACAAGTTGCATGCTCACAGACTTTGTGTTAATAAACATAAGAGGAGTTGTACCAACCGACCGGGTTAAGGGACTGAAAGCTCTAGAAGCTTTCGAATGGTCCCTGAGAGATCGTTTAAAATATCAACTAGCGCGTAGTGTTGTACGAAAAAGAACATTGTATGTCACAGAAAGAGTGAACTTTCTTTTTTACCACAAAGCTCTCTAGTCAATAACATTTTGGCCTTTTTTTCGAAGAAAATAATTTGAGGCAGTATTGGAGGAATGATTTGTGAATGATAGTAAATGAAACAAACCTGGTTGTAAGCAATCAAATGGAATTGTATATTGGCCTATGAAATCGTCACCAATGAAGTCATCATCTAAGACCAAAAAGCGAACTAGTGCAAGCTCAGGCACGGATACTTGAAATTGGAAAGACTCATCGAAACATGGATTATGACCTGCATATCAATTATTATGTTAAGTTAATTTTCTATAAAGTTTCATACTATCATTTCGGACAGTCTTAGTGCGTTCTTCAGCACAATCGCTTGGAAGTCCAAATACTTCAACGACAACAAAGGGATCCGCTGAATCGCCCTGCAAACAGAAAAGATATAAATATAAAATGAAGAAGACTGATACTTTGGCATTTGATCCACGTGGACGCGGAAGCTGCTGGCCTGACAAGACGCGCAAATGCAGAATCTGAAATATTCTTTTTCTTCTCCAGATAACTATGTGTTTCTTGCCTGTGGCGCTATGGGTATCTTCTCGCCTGGAACAAACAGAGAATCTTTCATAATTTCAGGCTTCAGGACATAACCACATCCACCATTTTCAGAAAAACGTCCTTCCTAAATTATTAATATTTAGAATGACGTAGAAAAAAAATGCAAACGTACTTGAAGATCCATCATGAGCCCCGGTGTTTGATAATTCAGAGAAACTAATTGTACTCCATGGTTCCAAAACTCTTGTGGGTTCAAGTTTGACGAATCCTTTCTGCTCATATTCGGTATCACTCTATATCAATTATTAGACTAGAAGTAGTGAAGCACACCTACCTAATTGTATAATCTCGAGCAGTTTGAGCAAACTCATTAGTATAATTATGCATGAAGCGTAAACATGTAGATTCAGCAACTTTGGGAATATGTTTTTTTGAGCTCACTTAAATTTAAAATATATGAAAGAATAAAAGAAAGAAATTAGCTGTACTTGTAGTTGAATTAGGAGCAGTTGAAAGCAAATCGTTAAGCTGTTTCACATGGAAGAAGTGAGGAACGAGATCAGACAGCTCTTTGACCAGTTCAATCCTGAAAAGTTGCGTCTATTGCAAAAAGATAAAAGGAAATCAGAGGGGTAGTTGTCAACATAATGTTTCTGAGCCCAGTGCACCCCGAATAATCATCACTTTCCTTACGGGATTGAACCCGAAACCCGCTAGTAGAGCGCAGAATGATCGCATTTTGCCTTGCGACCATTAAGATTTTTGAAACGAAAAACGAACGAATATTGACCTTCATGTTTCGATTTCAAGAACTTTTAAAACTCGCTACTTACTTCTTATTTTTTCTTCTTCCAGTTATATTAGTTACAACTAATTCTTCATCTTCCGATATTTCCTCGCAATCAAGCTCCGGTGCTATTTTGGAACCCTTGAAAGGAATCACGTTATACATCTAGATTTGAATTTACCATTATAAGAATTTTGTTTTGGAAATCCCATGGACAAGCTTGATTTTCTGGATCATTCCAGTTGGTTGGATCATTACCAGGAACATAAAGCTGTAGATATGGTTTTTTTATTATTTGATTGATCCATTAAGATTATACCTTATTTCCTAAATGACTTGTTA
Organism: Auanema sp. JU1783; assembly: GCA_943334845.2. Taxonomy (NCBI): domain Eukaryota; kingdom Metazoa; phylum Nematoda; class Chromadorea; order Rhabditida; family Rhabditidae; genus Auanema; species Auanema sp. JU1783. The sequence goes on along the minus strand of CALQYR020007486.1, from coordinate 561,361 downwards.
GTAATGAAGCCGTCACTTTCTGCCAGTCAGGAGAGCAATGATTAGAAAGATAAATAATCAAAGGGTATCTTGAAAAACATGAGTAATTTTTGAACAATCAAAGATAATAACCTTGTTCGTTCAAAGGCCGAATCACGTATGGATTTGAGACAAAGGGATAGAGGAGTGCGAAATTTGGTGTGTGGTCCATTATGTACCATTGGCTCTGTTTCTTTCTGTTTTTCAACTGGATCGTTGATGTCAACTTAAAGCAAAAGATGAACTTTCTTTTACATGTTTAAGATGACACTATACTTTCAATAAGACGACAGTTTCGCTTCAAAGCTGAGCTGAATCCATCAGGTGTTGCAGGTCCGAACTGATCCTCAACTATATACGTCTTATGAGATGCAGCAATGAAATATCTATTGAAAGGCTGAAAAGTGTATGTTTACAGTTTGGTTAACACAGTGTACAACATACTTGCTTCATATCCATCCAAATCTTAGAATGTGTCGGATCAAAGATAACACAATCATATGACATAAGATAAGCTGTGAATCCTAAGCAATCCGACGAATTAGCATATATAAGAGAGAATTAAACAGCTTACCATCAACAGTCATAAAGTTGTTTTCTTTGGCTTCTGGAGCAGGCTCATACTGTTCTATTATATTTTCACAAAAATCTGTTGTAACTCCAACCATCTGCAAAGAATATGATATGAAGAGCCATCTATTTGTGTGATTAATACTCCTTGCTCAGTCTCCAAAAATAGTCTCAAATCTTGGCAGGACAAATAGTCTTTGTTCGCATATCGGACCATCAAGAAATAAACTTCTGGACGTGTTGCGATTTCCTATAATCATTAATTTATGATGTTGAACTCATTGAATGTGAAGTTCAACCTTATAAAGCTCCACAAACTCATTTCGATAAATTTTCCCACGCTCAGATTCATCATCTGCACTGGCTCCTTCCTTGACTTTATTACGGATACGATGTATGGCTATTCTTGGATTTATTTGTCGAATGATCTTACAAGCTGTAGCCTCATTAACGTAGCCGCATTTGGTTGTGTCAGCTTCATCAAAAACTGATTCAAGCCATCTGCAAAATAGAGAATGAATGAAAAAAAAACATAATAGCAAAAGCACAAACCGTTCACGTAGCGTAGCCCATGATGAGCTCGAAGGTTTACAATCATCCAAAACTGAAATGGGAAAAATGAAAGGTCATAGAAATGAAACTTTTGCTTTTACATTTACTAGACGTTAAAGCCATTAATCCAGTCACCCAGATATTAGCATCTTCTGCACAAGCTGCAACTAAATCCAGCGTTTCATATTCATCGCCATAGATAATGGAGAAAATGCATTCTTCCTTCAAATAGACCTTCTTAATTCAATGATCCATGAGTTGTACTGCAAACCTGTAAATCTGCGAGCATATTTTCGGATGATCGTAGTATTTCTGTGTTTTTACCCAAACGAATTTCTCGAATATCTTCAATAGCAACTGAAATATTGAAAGATAGTTAGTTATATGCAAACATGTTATGTTTTACTTCGAGCTTTATGAGGCTTTTTGTTAGTTGGTGACCATCGAATATGTGATAAATCCGCATCCAGACTATAATACATTAAATACAAAAAAAACTTTTCGACAGAATAACAGAAAAGCAAAAAGGATAGCCGCTTTGAGTGTTCATTTCAAATTCAAATGAAAATAGCGCTCATGTTAGCTTGTACGTGGCACCGTCCACGGTTCAAAATTAGCATATGCGCTTTGTTGTTCATTGATCGGTTCAATCGGTTGTCGAACAATGATTGCAAAATCACAAAAAAAGATGATAAATTGATACCTGAATAATCGACGGAACTGTCGACTTGTTCCTCGTAGTTTCACGAATTCACTTCCAGTTTGCATAATATGCCAGCAATCACTGACTATAACCACATGAAGTATCATTAGGCTAAGATTATAATACAAACCGTTTGAGATCTTCTTGTCCTCATTTCGTGAAGAAAATGAAACGGTTTTCCGGCCCGGTGACCGGTTACGGCCGCCGTGTTTGATAAGTGAGGAACGCAGGGCTTTTCTGGAAGTATTGAATGTAGAAAATATGGGGAGAAGTTCATGAATGAACTCAATCTAAGCTATAGTCCTTATATGGATATTACTGGAACTCATGAGAGAAGAAAAATATTTTTGAAACGCTTCAAATTCATTAACTTAAAATTGGAAAGAGAAGCAAACAAAAAGAGTAGAGAAAAGAGAGAGAAAGATGGATAGAGAGAGAGAGAGAGAGAGAGAAGAGGGAGGATGGAATGCTTGAAATCAAAATATAAGATACCTTCTCCAATCCATAATAATAATATAGTTTGAGCTTTAACTATATCATATATGCTTAGTATATAATCAAATAATAATTATTAGTGCTGTTAGGTTGTTTAAGGACGACGCAATCCAGTCAACTACAAGCAGCCTTCTGCTTGTCAAGACAAAAGAAGGAGTAAGTTTTTGGAGGAGGAGGAGAACAAATCACAAAGAGAACACGACCCAAGTCACACAAGCTGAGAAGCTCACAACAAGCTTCCGGAATGTGAGTTTGATGCCAAAAATTGCAATTAGGACTAGATTTGACGACATTAGCCATGCTTGGATTCACAAAGCTCAACAGCTTAAAGCTCTAACTCATCATCATTCTGTGTCCTTTAGCTTGAAGCGGCTACCAAAAACTTCTATATGAAGTGATTGAATTAGACTGCATGTGATAGCTTCTTAGCACTTTCTTTGCATTTTAAACGAACAATAATTTGCTCTCTTTATCTCTTTCAGCTTCCTCTTCTTCCTTTTTTTCTCTTCTCCTCCCTCCTATTATCCATAATGTTCAATTGCATAATGAAAGACGTGAACGAAATAAGCTCAATCTGGTTAGAGCATATTGAGTTTTACAAACAATTTTCCAAATTTACAACCTTCTTTGAAAGAATCAAAAAGCAGTTAGCGAAAACATGTGAAAGCTAACAGAGTTAGTGCATTCGTGGAACAACGCAAAAACGGCTGCAAAGGAGAGATAGAGAAGGAAATATGTCTTATGAATGGATTAATGATCTCTCGCTCATTAAAAAAGAGGGAGGCGACGATAAGATAGAGAGAGGGTGATGAGTAGAGAAGAGAGGGAGGGAGGGGGGGGGGTGTAGAATTCTTATGAAAGGGATTTTTCAAAAGCTCCACGACCTATGTGAAGCAGTTTCGAATCTCATATCCAGCTGAGCTAAATGACAATTCAAATGGACAAAATGATGCAAATAATGAGAAAAAGGACATTACCCAAAGAGCGAAATATGGAATTGTTTGACGACGAAAACTACGTCGATTAAGCTTTTAACCTAAAGCTCTCATAACGCCAACAATGAAATGTGTTAATTGAAATTAAGATTATGTAAAGAGCGGTAGTATAGAGGGAGAGAGAGAGATAGAGAGAGAGATGTAGAGAGATGCGTTCAGAAATTTAAATATAAAACTTGAACTTTGATGAATTGGGACGCAATTGATAAGACAAAACTGCGAAAATGTTATTTTATGGAATAGAAAACAAGAAGAGAGAGAGAATGAGAGAGAAAAAGACAAAAAACTGGTTTTGTCACGTCATTTTCATTAGCTTGTCCTTCGGTATATCACAACTATCAGTTTTTGAACAACTTTTCGAAAATAAATAAGGAAAAATTAAAAACAAAAGGTGAAGTTCAGTAGAATACAAGATGATCTCATAGCACAAACATGAACACATACACACACTCACTAACTCACTCACACATTCCTTGTCAATTAGATTAAAAAAAGAGAAAAATTAAATTGATGTGTTAACTATGTGTGTATGAGAAGGCAAATCGACACAACTTTCACGAATTTTAAGGCTTTTGCCCCTCAGATGTAAACTATTCTGATCCTCCTAACTTCGAAAAGAAACATTTGTAACAGACGTCTGCACATAATCTCAGATGTACTGTTTTACTATACAAATAGTTTACAAAAGAACGATATATACATAATACAGAATGGAATTGGAGAAGCTCGAATAGAATTGCGAGAGAATATAATGTGAAGCTCAGTATGAATGAGAGAGAGAGAGAAATCAAAATACCTGTTGGCAAATGGAACATGCAGATTCCTGGGTGACAAATCTTCGGAATCCCATGCTGATGTGTCGCTTTCCACCATTTGAAATGGTTGTGCGTCGTTCTTGATCTGCTTCCGTCAAAATTTCCTTCAAAAAATAAACTTAAAAAAAGAAAAAAATGGAGAAAGATAGAACGAACATATTTTATAAACACAAATTTAGATTATGCAAACAGATTTCGAAGTAGAAGAGAGAGGCAAAAAGAAGTGAGAAGATGAACAAAAAAAGAAATATGGAGATACGACACATAGAGCATAAGATGTAGAGAGGGACGAAGAGAAAGATAAGTGTTTCAAGAGGGAGGATATGGTGTGGAATGTAAAAAATGGAAAAAAAAAGTTTCAAATTAAAGTTTTTTTTTCATCTCCAAAAGAATGAAAAAAATACGAAACTTGAGATAAAAATGTTAAAAATGATAAAGTGAGCTCGTCAAGTGGCCAACTGAAAGTCAGTTGGGGCTTGGAAACAAAAAAAAAAGAAAAATCTTTCTCGTTTTTGAATGAAAAGTTCAAGAGGATGTGTAGCATTGCTAGTGCATTATGGTCGAAAAAGATGAATTAAAAGCCGTAAAAAAAAAACAAAAAAATTCCTTCAAGAAAACGAAGGATAAAAATGAAATTTGCAATGACTTTCCTTTCGCAAACACATGACGGACGAGATGACTTTAAGAGCCAAAAGACGTGTGGTGGACGAAGCGCATTTGCTGTGAAAAGCAAAAAAAATTCTTCTTTTCAACTTTTTACTTTTAAGAAATGTCCATCATGGCTCTGCATGTCTCCTCCCTCTTATTATTTTCTTTTTTGCAGCGAGCTTCTTGCTCCATCTCTCTGTATCTGTACCCTCTTTCTCTCTCTCTCTCTATCTATCTATCTCTGCCTGTCTCCTGCTCTTTGTGACGATCAGAAGTTTCTGTTTTAGTCCAAAAACGGAAATAATGAAAAATAATAGAAAAAAACTGAATTCTCAAAAGGAAAACGATAACCGGAATAAAACAAAAAAAAAGGAGAGAAGGAGAAAAATGAGAAGATGAAAGAGAGGTTGAGAACACACACAGAATATGTTTTAAAAAAAACGAAAATAATAATTTGGAATAAGTGAACAACCGTATTTTGCATCTAAACAACCAAAACTCCCACGCAACGCTGTTCACGTAAGTTCACGTGAGAAACGTGGAACGGATTAGAGTAGTTAAAAGTGGAAGATGGATATGATCATCATCTGTTTACAAGTATGATCTGTGTGTGTGTGAATGTGTGTGTGAGTGTGTTAAAGGGTGTAAATATGCAAATAACGTTTGATAAAAAGATTAATTAAACAAATATTTGTGAAAAAATGAAAATTACCAACAAAAAAAGTGAAAGAAACTTTGAAAATAAAAAAAAAGAAAGAAAAAAGAAATTCTCAATGCTATTTATAATATTTCACACGTAAATATTGTTAATCGGATTTAAATAATATTATCTTTCACATAACTTTTCTTTTAATTCGAGAAAAAGGATAAGAGTGAATGATGTATTAGAGAGAGAGAGAAGGAGAGAGAGAAGGAGAGATGCAGAGAGGGAGGGTGGGGGAGTTAGAAGAGAAGGAAAGAACACTTAGTGAAAATAAAAAATTACGAGAGTTACAGACAGGCAAAAAACCTCTCTAACTGAATACGAAAACATAGAGAGATAGAGAGAGATAGTGGATATGGTAGATATGCATAAAGATAAAGAAAGATAGAGAGAGGGAGAGAGAGAGGGAGAGTAAGATAGCTAACGAAGAAGGGAAGGACATTAAAAACTTTGAAAGTCGACAGGATAATTATCAGGAAAAAGTGAGCAAAGATGAAAGACATTAGCAATGTGGATTCCATTATAAGCTTACAACACCACTTTCTCGTTTTATACTTTTGCTGAGCTTAGATGTCAAAAGCATAAAAAAAAGGAAAAATGAAACTTTATGCAAAATCTTTGTCAAAGTGCTCATCCACAACATGGCTTGTATAGTGTATGTGTAGTATCAAGCTCATTGAGTACAATGAGTACAAGTGTCAGCCATATGGATATCTAGTTCCATCTTTCAGGTAAACGAATATGATGAGAAGATGAACAAGACGAGGAAGAAGAGTTCAACAATTTTTAAGAAAAAAAAAACGTTTTTCTTCATCGAAATTCTCAAATTTCGGTCAAGAAAAGTAAACGACGCTTTAGAAGAGACGAATAGAAAGGAAACTAAAAGAGCAAAAATGCTAAATTTGATTAGGATTTAGGATATTTCAACATATTCAAAGAGAGCAGATCAAAGTATATGAGAGCAAAACGAGACTAAGAGGGAGACAGAGAGAGAGAGAGAGAGAGAGGAAAAAGAAAATGAAGGAGGGGGTGGATTGACAAAAAAAAAAGCAAAAAAGATGAAATGATAAGTCCATTGCATGATGTTTACAAGTTGTTTCCTGGTTCCACTTGATGGGAAAAGACATTGTGACAGAGTAAGGACATGCACAATCGGAAGCAAATAAAAGGAAAAAATTACAAAATTTTTCACATTTTCAGACAAATAGTCCAATGAAATGGTTGACGAAAATGGATTTTATTAATAGTCAACAAGGTTCTTATGGATTGTATGAGAAGCCGGAACGGCATTAAGAGAGAAAGTAAGAGAGAATGGGATAGAGAAAGAGAGAGAGGGGTTTGGGGAGCGATAAAGATGAAAAAATGCTGGAAAGCTCAGTAAGTCTTCAATTGAATTGACGATGAAATCGTTAATGACAGCTACCAATTAGATATTCAACAAGTACAAAGCAAAGAGTAAAAGGCTTAACTAATGAAGAGAACTAAGAAACTTTCTTTAAATTTTTGAGCTCCAAAGTGCTTATAAGAGTACGGGAGATGGAGGGACGTTGAAGGAAGATGTAGCTGGAAGACAGCGCCAAAGCTGGAAAAAAACCAAAATGAAGAGAGAGAGAGACGCATTTGAAATTTTCTAATTTTTATTATTTTTAATGGGCTTCTGCCACATCATTTGGAAAGGACAAATAGATGACACAAATGAACCGATCTTGTTGCTGTAAGATCAAGGCAGACAGAAGAGAATGGAAAAAAAAAATTTTTCTTCTATATTTTCTTTCATTGCTTCGTATTCCTTCTCTCAGCTCACACAGCCACAACACGTCATGATGCTTCGTCAAAGTTGTTGGTAATTTCGAAGAAAAAAAAGAAAGCAATGAAGAGGGAAAGGAAGAAGCTTCTTCTATCAACATGAAGACGATGATGTTCATCCGGATGAATTTGTATAAACTTAAATGTTTTTATAAACAACAACAACATGAAGCAAAAAAAAAAAAAAAAAAATGTTTGTTTGTTTGAGAAGAGGATGCTAAATGCGACGAGCTAGTGAGAGATCTACCATATATGGCTCGTCGTGTGTGCTCGTTTTCAATAATCACATAGTTAAGTCATAGATACATATGTATATATAGATATATACACATATGTACATACACTTACACATAAGATTATCACAATTAGATATGCCCGAGAGGATTTCTATTTTATTTTTTTGAAATCAAAAAATGGTCCTAATTGGATTGGCATCTTGAGCAGTTAGACACATAATTATCCATCGAATTCATTAATTATGCATAACAATTAAAACAACTTCAAATCAATAATCTAAAATCTAAAAAAAATATTTTTTTTCTTTTTTCTTCTTTTTTTCTGAAACATTCTCCCAACACACATACATACACTTACAGACACATACACACACACACACACGTATACACACGTATACACATATACACAAAAGAAAATTTAAAATTAATGAAAAAAAATCTGTCAAAACTCACACAACCGCTCACTACGTCAGCATTGCTCAAAAATGAAAAGTTTGTTCAAGTAAAAGCTAAAGGTGAAGGTCGGTATGTGTATGTGCGTGTATGTGTTTGTGTTTGTGTGGCTGCAGAAGAATCTACCGATTGCTACGTGAAGCATTAGATTACGTGTATTTTCATTTCTATTCACATTCTTCTTCTTCTTCTTCTTCTCTTTTTTTTTGTATTTCAATGATTAAATGAATTTCTATACACTGCTGACGTTTGCGGAATGTGGTTTGAGCTTCTGATGAGAAATGGAACATCATAGACATTTGGCTATCCAATGGACACACATGCATGTTGGTGAGAATGGAACGGAAGTCAAGACAAAAAACTATCTGAATGAGACGATTGTTTGATGAAATCAAAGAGCATCCAACAAATAATTTGATACAATATGGGAGGTTGGGCAAGTAAGCAGAATCCATGAGATTCCTTAGCTTTTCATTAATGAATTCATTAGACGAGGAACTCTTCTTCTTCTTATCGAAACTAAGCTAATTCATTTTTTAGATATTTCAGTTGAGAAAAGTCAAATGAAAAATAAAAAAGTGGAAGAAAGACAAGTTTGACTTGAGCAAATGGAAACTCATATTCTCTATTGCGAAACGATGCAATGCCCTGAGGCAATTAAATATCAAGGAGGCTTAAGCTTTTCCATCTCATCCATACAGCCACTTTCAAACAAAAATTTTTTAAGGAAAAAAGAGAGAGAGAGGGGGCAGGATAGAGAGAGAGAGAAAGAGACAGAGTGGAAGGAAGAGGTAAAGAGTGAGATTGATAGAGGGAGAGAGAGTTAGATGCATATGAGTATGAAATAAAAAAAAACTTTTAATTATTGATTGTGACTGACAGGGAATCGAGACAAGAAACAAAATTATGTTTAAACGTGAACGGAATGAAGGAAAATGAAGATGAGAAGTATCAGATTGCGGAATAGGCTGTGGAAATGGATTGACAAGTCGATTACAGAGCTTCTCATCATTTCTAATGATAAAAGCTTCGTGTCTTTGTTAAAAAGCTTTCCTCAAAGAAACTAAGTGCATTTTTGTTTTTGTCAAAATAACACGAAAAATACATAAGAAAGACAAGAAGGACAAACTGATAGAGGGTGAATTAGCTTAGATAGTATGGGATGCATGGAGTGCAGCCAAAGATAGAGAGAATGTGGGAGGGAGAAAGATTGAACGGTCGGATCTAGTTGAGGAAAGAGTATAGAGGGCAGAGCATATCCCAGAATTTTTCAATTGCCTCCCTCTCTTCCTTTCCTCTTTAACCTCCTCTTTTTGGGTTCCTCACTCTTCTCTTTCTCTCTCTCTCTCTCTGTCTTTCTCTTCGAAGACGGAATGCAAATAAAAGTAGAAGAAATGGATAAGGAAGGGGAAGACAAAGATGGCAGAATATATGTTAAATTTGGGTCAGAGGGTGTGTGACTTGTAGTTTCTTAAGTTGAAGGGGGAAAAGCTGAAAATGTCCTCGCTAACGACGTAAAATGATGAAGTTAGATAGTAGAAAGCTATTTGCAAGACGAGAGAAAGAAGAATGAAAAAGGAATCAAAGAAATTTGCATATTGTGAAGAAGATCGCCACAGCGTTGTTGAAGAGGAAGAAGAAGAAGGAAAGCTTCATTAGTTTGATAAGAGATGATTATAATGATTATATGATGTTAATAATAGAGCAAAAGGAAATGAGAAAGAAAAGAGTTAGAATGCATGAATGAGAAGAGTATAGAGGGAGAACGAGAGAGAGAGAGAGAGGGAGAGGTGTTGAAGGAAATAGGCGGAGGAGGTGAGACTAGAATGGGATGAAAGAGGAGCATGTGTGTGTGAGGTGGATGATGATGATGACAGGCAGAGGCTTCCTCTTATCATACAACACCTATAGCTTCTTCTTCTTCTTCTACTTCTTCATCTGATAATAGCAAGAGAAGCTTAGGCTGTTTGAAAGAAAACAAAATTCATTTTTATCTTTTTTTGATAAAAACAATGACAAACAGATATTCAATTTGATTATGAACAGTTGATTTGAATAAAAAAATTTTATCCGCAAAAATAGAAGCACAAAGCTCAGCATCAATTTGACTTCTGAAAATTGGAAGAAAAGGGAGGAGTCACACACACACACACACACATACAACGAACCAAAACTCGTCTGCTCAATTTGAGTGGTTTTGACGATGAAATATGATAGTGAATGATTAATGAAGTCGCCTTGCTCTATAACTTTGAAATAGCTCATAAGTGAATGAAGGGCTCAAGATGAACATCTATAACGTTGTTGCAACAATTAAACATCTGACGTTCATCTAACAAAGTGCTTTGACGAAGATTTTTGGAAGAAATGAAAATTAAATTAAAACTTCCGAAAATGAGAAGCAGAAAGCTTTCTCAGCTTTTCTATCTCTATCTCTCTCTCCCTCTCAATCATCCTCTCTTCTTTGTTCCATATTTAAATCTTCGTCCCTTTTTCTCTATATCTTCATCCAGCACTCTTCTCCTCTTCCTCTCTCTCTTCATCTTCCTTCTCCCTTACACACTTTATAAACCAAAAAAAAACTTTTTTTTCGGTCATCTGCCCCTGTCAGTAAAGTTCTCGAATGAATTATAACGTTGAAGAAGCTGTTAACTATATACACATAAATACGTTTCTGAAATAGAAAGAACGGCGAGATTACTAAACTTTACTAAGAACTTAATCAACTGGCAGTACTTCCTTCTACTTGGACATCATCTTCCCTTGCTTCCTTTTTCATCAAAAAGAGCTTCTTATAAACTAACATCAACAAACTTCAAATGTTTGACTCTCTTCCTCTCTTTTCCTATCATTCTGTCTCTCTGTTTCTCTCTTCTCTCTTCCTACCTTTAACAGAACACTCATAAATTTATTTCAGCTTATGATTAACAAATTGCCTAAGGCAATTTAACAAAAACTGATGAACTTCTCATATTTTTTCACGGGAAATTATGTAATTGCTGTTCAAAGTATTGAGTTACAACAAAAAAAAATGTTGCTGGAATGTTCAGCTGGAAGGTTGAAGGGAGTGGTGAAGAGGAGCAGAAGCTGAAAAAGAAAAAAAATTTTTTTTGGGGGTGAAAAAAGTGACCAAAAAAAGGATGGGAGACGGGGTGGTATGTAAGAAGGATTGACGTGTAAGACGTATTCAAAAGGTGGGAGAGTATTGGAAGAGATGTACCAGGGTAAGAAGACTGAGTGATGAGCAGAGGAAAAAGTGAAAGAAAGAGAGATCTCAGACAGAATTAGCATATCAAATGACAAAAACAAGTGAAAGTCATGTATAAGAGAGGATTAGGATTAGATGAAAGACAATCAAATGATATATTTTCATTATCTTTCCTTCTTCCAAAAAAAGGAATATCTTAGATTAGAAGGACTGTGTAAGTTGAGATATAGAGAGTATGATAGATAGAATGATCTGAAGAGAGAAAGAGAGAGTAGGATGTAGAGGAAAAGAAAGAGAAAAGCTTAAGTAAGAGAACTACTGACTATTGCCTGAGGCTAGAAAGATGCGACCTTGTCGCCGTGCTTGATGTAATTAGTGAAGGAAAAATTTTATTTTCTTCCTCAAACACACGGATGGATAAAGAGAAGGAAAAAACGAAAAAGGAATCTCATTTGAGATGTGAGATGAAGACGAGTGAAGATTGATTTTCATCTTTAAAATACATACATCTATACAATATTAAAATATTAGAAATACAATATTATTCGGAAATACCACACACACACACACACACACATACACACACCAAGACCATTCTGTAAGTACCATCTCTATCTCTCTGACTACTCTCTTCCTCTATCACTATCTCTATACACACGCTAATTTTCACGTGGATTTTGTTGTACACGTGATGTGCGTGAGAAATGATGTCACGCATCCATTTGAATAATTTACAGTCAGAAGAGAAGAACGGTTGCATTTTTTGTATGAAAAATTCACAAATGTCATGGACACAGTGTCTTTTGTCTTCTTTCGTCTTCATCCTCTCCCCCCCCCCCCCTCCTTCAGCAGACCCTCTTAACGATTCTCTTTATCTTTGACACGATGCAGCTTCATCATCATGATGTTTCAATTAAAGGTACTGGATGGGCAATATTTGATATAAAATAATCTTTGATGGCCACATCATGGAGACATTCTGCAAAAGATTGTTTTCAGCTTCTGTATTGTTTCAAGTTGTTGTACCCAGCATGTATGTAAGCTTTACACCTTTTCAATCATCTGCCCTTAGCTATAGTCTTTCGACTGTTTTGAAACATCTTCTATATACATCTATCTCGCTCTATCTCGATTACCTTTGTTTCTTGTCTCATTCCCTCTCTTTCTCCATCTCTCCCTCTCTCATTCTCTATTTGAATCACATACTCTTCTCATCTGTTCACTTCTCTGTCCATCTTCTAAATATCCCTCGTTCCCTCTATAACTTCTTAAATCCTTCTATAGTCTCAAATCTTTCTTTCATATGGACAGAAAGGACAAAAGTACGTAAAAGCCTTATGAAGAAGTTAAAGAGAGTTGCTAAAGAAAAAGAGAAAAGGACCTCATGAATATTTGAGTAACTTTTCCGTGCTGCTCATTCAGAACTCAGAGGAAGAAGCTTCAACGAAAAGGTTCAGCATTCTCTTTGAAAAAGCTTCATCACGTTGTATGTCTTAAAACCACTTTCAACCATTTTTTCCTCATCCAATGACGAAGAAGTAGAAGAAGCTTATGAAGTCTTCTCATTCTCTCATTGCCTTCAGAATCTTTCATCTCATCTGAATCTGTCTTTCTACTTTCAGTTGTTTTTTTTTTCGTTTTCAATATCTAAACGGTTCTTCTGTTTTTTGTTCAATCTCTTTGTTACATGAAATTCAATGAATTTTCCATGATTTCAAATAATTCTCTGAAGCTTTAAGATGCAGTTAACTTCTGAGTTCAATTTTACGTTTTCCATCTTCAACGAAGCTTAACCGTCAGCTCAGCCCCTCTTCCCCTCCTTACGCAGATTTCATTGAAGTCCTCCCAAGAAACATTAACAGTTTTTTTTTTCAAAATTTACACAAAAAAACTTCTTAAGTAGAAATTAAAAAATGAGCTTCTCGAGAGGATGAGAGAGAGTGAGAAAGGGTAACTGAGAGAGAGAGGAAGAGAGAGTGCAAAGGATAAAGTGCTAAACGTAGAATGAATTAGAAGGAATAGCAACGAGAAGTATAAATGACAATACAGAGAGCAAAAATGACAAGACTTCAAAAAGAAAGACAGAGAGAGAGAGAAAGTGATAGAGAGAGAGAGGATGAATGAATGAAAGAGGTAAGATGATAAAGAGAAAGAGAACGAAAGATTTCGTGACTTCAGGCTCTCTAAACGCCACAAATGAAGCCGACTGACAGGTGATTCATCTTAAGCTGCTGCCACGAAAAATTATAATTTCGAGATTCTTTGGCTGTCATTCGAATTTTTTTGTGATTTATTACATTTCTTTCTTTATTTCATTGCAACGAATATATATATTTCAATTTATATATCTAATAGAGCTCTCATATCCAAAGATATATGAAAGAAAATAAATATTTTGGACGAGAATGATCTCATGTTATGGACAAGTTTTTGAGAAACAAAATGATCAATTACTATCGTCGTAGCACTTTTTTCTTTTTTTTTTCTTCAAATTTTTTTACAAAAATAAAGTTTAGAAGCTTATGTAAGAGGGATGTCTAAGCTGCAACGTAAAGCTTGAACAAGTACTCTGTCATAGAAGACGCTCACTCCACATGATTCTCCAACAGTACCAACATGTCCAGTCCACGTGAACTTTCACGTGCATGCTGTCGTGATAGTAGTCGCAACATTTCATTCCTATATCAGAGATGATGAAGTGAACGGTTGTGCTCAAGATGTATCTGACGAAATGGTCTTGTGCTGCTGTCTTATATATGAATTCATTTTCTTTTTCAACCAGATTCGCATTTTGAAAATTTTTGCGGACGTTCTCGAGCAGGCGACGAGCCCATCATCTTCTGTCATTTGTCCTGAGGCAATAAAGACGAATAATGCAAAAAGCGGGCAAAGTGTATTGCTAAACGTTTTTTATTTGAATGTAAGCATAAATAGAAGAAGAAGAAAAAAGATATAATAAGGACAGAGTGATGAGATAGAAGAAGATGACGAATGATTGAAAACGATTTTGGAATTTTGAAGAAGAAGTGAAAGTAATTAGCATCTATGACGTAGGAAGTGAGTGAAGCGAAAAAATGAGGCGACGAAGATGAATAGAAGTGTAAAAATGAATTTTCATCGTCTTCTTCATTTTCCGTACTTCTTCTTCTCTTGTAAAATGATAAAAAGGAATATTAAATTTTCAAAAAACAGCAATGAAAGCCACGAAACAGATGATGTAGATGATGCTTATCGACCACCCAAACTCATTATTACAGCTCTCATCTTCTTCAGCTTCTTCTTCATCTTTGTTCAACTTTTTCATTCTTTTTTTTTCCTGTTCACATTATATGTGTATGTATATAGATAACTAAGCTTGCTGGAGGATAGGAGAGATGAAGATTTTGCTTTTCATTTGTGAGCTTCGAAAAGAAAAAATTACTTTGAAGGGGGGGGGGGGGGGGGGGGGGGAAAGGGGGGGGGGGGGGGGGGGGGGGGTGTTGGGGGGGGGGGGGG